>CAJNDS010002847.1:50000-205000 GCA_905221605.1 Symbiodinium natans
CTTAGACCCTAAGCCAGTAGAAGCCCTGAGCCAAAGCCATATCTCCTTAGATCCTACACCTTCAGCCAACGTTTAGGGTTTAGGGCTTAGACCCCCTGGGTTAAAAGTAGATCCCCTTCAAGGGTTCCTAAAGAAGTGACCCAAGAGTAGTATAGGACACTGTTTTGGGGGTTTAGGGTTTAGGGTTTAGGGTGATCCTGTCAAGGTTTCCTAAAATAGTGACCCAATAGTAGTGTAGGGGTACTCGTTGGGGGGTTGTACTTTCTTGGATCCTCCAAAGAGCTCTGGGAGGGCTGGGAGGGAGACGTCGAGGGGTTTAGGGTTTAGGGTTTAGGGTTTAGGGCGTGCCAAACGGGAGCGCGCTTTGGGAGCGCGCGGTAGTATGCAGACCTACCCACCCCAAGACCGCCCACTTACAACTCTCAAGGAGTTAAGACCTTTTATTTTTTTTACAAAGCATCACATGAGTCAGCACTCACGCCCTTTTTGGGGATTTCCACAAGGTGCGTGCGGAAACGAGGCAGGGTCCGTGAAGACAGCTTGGGTTGGCGCGAAGGGGCTATGAAGGGATGGGCTAGGAACAGACAAAGGCAGCGAGGCTTGGTTGGCGCGAAGGGGCTCCAGCCAGGAAGAACACACAGTGAACTGCTTGGGTCGGGCAGAGGGCCACGGAAACAGGGCTGGTGTGGCGGATAGCTTGGCTTGGCGCGAAGGGGGTAAGGTGGGGTGCCGGGTCAGGGTCAGGACCAGGCACAAATTTGCAGCAAACGGAAGCGAGGCAGGACAGATTGGGTTGGTGCGAAGGGGCGAAAGCCAGGGAGAGCGCCCCGAAAGGACACAAACTGGTGTGCGGACAGCTTGGCTTGGCGCAAGGGGGTAATATGACTCGAACAGGCCAGAGGACAGGGCAGAGCCAGGGCCAGGGCGCAAAACTAGTCAGGGCCAGGGCCAGGGCCAGGGCCAGGGTCAGGGCCAGGGGGCCAGGGCCAGGGCCAAGGTTTGGCCCCTAGCTTGACGTGAAGGGGGTAAGGTGGGGTGCCAGGCCAGGTCAGGTCACAAGCGACGGAAACAAGGCAGGGTCCGTGAACCCAAGGGACGGGCCAGGAACAGAGAAAGGCAGCGAGGCTTGGTTGGCGCGAAGGGGCTCCAGCCAGGAAGAACACACAGTGAACAGCTTGGGTTGGGCAGAGCGCCACGGAAACAGGGCTGGTGTGGCGGATAGCTTGGCTTGGCGTGAAGGGAGGGAGAGCGCCGAAACAAGACACAAACTGGTGCGCGCACAGCTTGGCTTGGCGCAAGGGGGTAAGATGACTCGAACAGGCCAGAGGGTAGGGCCAGGACCAGAGCACAAACTGGTGCGCGGACAGCTTGGCTTGGCGCAAGGGGGGAAAGATGACTCGAACAGGCCAGGGCCAGGGCCAAAAACCAGGGCCACGGCCAGTGCCAGGGCCAGGGCCAGGGCCAGGGCCAGGGCAGGGGGCCAGGGCCAGGGCCAGGGCAGGGCCAGGGCCAGGGCCAGGGCCAGGCCAGGGCCAGGGACAGGGCCAGGGCCAGGGCCAGAACCAGGGTGAGGGCCAGGCCAGGGCCAAGGCAGGCCAGGGCCAGGGCCAGGGCCAGGCCAGGGCCAGGGCCATGACCAGGGCCAGGGCAGGGCCAGGGCCAGGGCCAGGGGCCCGGGCCAGGGCCAGGGCCAGGGCTAGGGCCAGGGCCAGGGCCAGGGCCAGGGCCAGGGCCAGGGCCAGGGCCAGGGCCAGGGCCAGGGCCAGGGCCAGGGCCAGGGCCAGGGCCAGGGCCAGGGCCAGGGCCAGGGCCAGGGCAGGGCCAGGGCCAGGGCCAGGGCCAGGGCCAGGGCCAGGGCCAGGGCCAGGGCCAGGGCCAGGGAGGCCAAAAGGGCAAAAGGGAGTTTTTTGGCCAGAGCCCTGCCTGCCCCAACAAAACGGCCCCTGGTCCCCGCAGCCCAGCGGACGGGGGTTGGGGACCCGGGGGTCTCCAGGGGCCTTCCCAGGGGGCCTCCCAATGCAGGAGCCAAGAATGTGCGCGGACAGCTTGGGGTTTAGGGTAATATAATATAATACAGTGACTACTGCTGTCTCGGCCTGTGCCTGCCTGGAGGGTAAGCCTGCCTGGAGGCCAGCTCGGTCGCCCGCCTGGGGCTCCCTCGCAGGGTCTCACTGAGCGCTCGACCAGCGCCCGCCTACCCCAAAAGACAAGAGAGTGGGGTGGCGGGCGGGTTTAGGGTTTAGGGTTTAGGGTTTGGGGTTTAGGGTTTAGGGTTTAGGGTTTAGGGTTTAGGGTTTAGGGTTAGGGATCTAAGGAGATTTAGGGGCTTCAGGAAGGCCCTCAAACCCTACAACCCTAAACGCTAAACCCTAAACCCTAAGCCCTAAACCCTAAGCCCTAAGCCCTAACCCCTAAACCCTAAACCCTAAACCCTACCAACCAAAGGCACTGCTGGGGCGGCCACGGCCGCACGGGCACGATGATCTGCGCCTTCCTGGCCGCCACCCGGCTCGGAGCGCCCCATCTAGGGGTCTGGGGTTTAGGGTTTAGGGTTTAGGGTCTGGGGTTTAGGGTTTGGGGTCTTAGGGTTGAGGGTTGATGGTTGCGGGTTGAGAGTTGAGGGTTGAGGGGTGAGGGTTTGGGGGTAGTAAACCCTAATTCATAAACAGGATCCTTAGTAGAAGTAAGGGTATACTGTATACTCCTTTATGAAGGGGTTTTGGAAGATTTGCCCCATTCTTTTTTCCCCCGAAGACTGGGTTTCGAAGGGGTTTAGAGGTTTAAAGTTAGGGGCTTAGGGGTTTTCAAGGGGTTTAGGGTTTGGGGGGTTTGTAGGGTTTGTAGGACTTGTAGGGATTGTAGGGTTTGGATTCAGGGTTTAGGCTTTGTAGGGCGTATGGGTTTTGGGGGTTTGGGGTTGCGGTTTTTTGGGTGTTCGGTTTGGAAGGGGACGGGAAGGGTTCAGGGTTAAAAGCGTTTAGGGCTAGAGTTTAGGGTGCAGGGCTTTGGCTACCCACAGCCTTGACTTATCTGCTTTCACGAGCCATACTCGCGCCTGTTTTTTTGCTGGGAAGCAAGGAAGATGGGTAGCCACTCTTTTTGCGGAAAAGAACCTAAACCCTCAACCCTGAAGCCTAAACCCTAAACCCTAATCCAGGGGTGGCGCAGGTAGTTCAGGGTTTGGGATTTGCGGGTTTTTCTTCCTGCTTCCGCACCACCACCTGATGTTGGTTGTGAACACTGGTGCACCCCGGATTCGTTTTAGGGTATAGGGGTAAGGGTGTAGGGTGTAGGGTTCGAGGTGTAGGGTCTAGGGTTTAGGGTTTAGGGTTTAACTAAGGTGTAGGCTGTAGGGTTCAGGCCAGAAGAAAGAACGTTGCTTACAGCATGAGCTTCCATATCCTACACCCGAGTTTTGGGCATACGTGGGCGACCCCCCATGAGGCCTAAACCCGCACGTTGCCCGGACAAGGCCTGCTATGGGCTGACTCCCGAACAGGCGCAGGCGCCGGGTCGAAATTTCGTACCTTTTAAAAAGCACGGTCTCGGGTGGAGGGCTGAAGGAGGCAGACGTTTCGGGTTTAAGGTATACGGTAAGCTGGAGAACTTCTGGAAGAGTTTTGGGGGTTGGGGCGGGGCTCGTAGGTTTTTTGTCTTATGTTTTTTGGAGATCTTTGAACATGCCATTGGTGCAGCTGGACTGATCTTGGAACCATTGCCGAGCGTAAACTGATTCTATCTAGAAGCGGCCATGAGAATGGCAGGTATACCCTAAACTCCAGATCCTCCCGGGTAGTTGGTAAGGGTACCCATACTTCAGAACCCTTCAAAGAAACTATGGGACGGTACTAAGGGACCATGTATCTTCTTACTCTTAGAACCTTAAACCCTGAACCCTAAACCCTGAACCCTAAACCCTCAACTAAATCCCTAAACCCTCAAAATCCCTAAGCAAGCCCACAAGAGCTCACGAATTCTACAACACCTCTTAATCAAGGAAGATACCCAGTTCATAATAAGGATCCTTAGTAAAGGTTAGGGTATATTCCGCATTTTTGGAAGACACGGGAGAGCTCAGGAGTTCTACAACACCGGCGAGCGACGCCGCGGAGCCCGCAACGGGTACTGGCCGGCCAGTCAAGCGCAGCCACTCGGAGAGGATTGTAGTTTAGGGTTTAGGGTTTAGGGTTTAGGGTTTAGGGTTTAGGGTTATATCTAATTTTCGGAGTTTGTGGTTAATTATTGTTGTTCCCCTTGTTTGGGGGCTTACTTCGGGCATACTGCCCTCAACACAGACCTCGCAGAAACCTTGCCGGGAAGCAACTTAGGTTGAGTGGCAGGTTTCGGGCTTCCTACAATAAGGACTATCGTATTTTGGGGGTACCCCTATTTTGGGAAACCCCATATGGTGGTGATCTCACAGCTGAAGCTCCTTCACAGCAACCCAGGGATCCGGGCCTCGGCCCCCAGAACGCTCAACAACCCGAGTAGATGCTATAAACTCTATGAACCCTAAACCCTAAATCCTAATCTGTAAGAAAAACCCTAGTAACCCTATGAACCCTGTAAACCCTATGAACCCTATGAACCCTATAAACCCCATAAACCCTGTAAACCCTATAAACCCTGTAAACTCTAGGAACCCTGTAAGCCCCATAAACCCTATAAACCCTCCAAACAGTTCCTTGGCAGAGGTATGACCAAGTCGAAGCCATTGCCGCCCTGACCGTGCAGGAGCGCTCTTGGAATAAATGCCCTACAAACCGGTTTAGGGTTTAGGGGGTTGAGAACCTCCATAAGCCCGACAGAGTCCCCAAAATCTTCTTTGTTAAGTCTGACTTTTGGGTGGCCAAACCCCATGATGGTGTTACATCTGGACCCGACCCTACATCCTCTAAATTCTCTGCCCACACGCTTCTATAACGCAAGCCCTGGACCCCTAAGCCACCAGGCTCGAAAGCCCTTGAATCCGACAAGCCCTGCCCTCCTAAACCCTCCAAGAACTTAAAGCCAAGAAACCTCAACCCGAAAGCTCTAACCCTGAATCCGAAACCCAAACTTTGCCCCCAAAGCAGAAAAAAAAAAACCTAAACCCTAAACCCAAAACCCTAAACCCCAAACCCCAAACCCTAAACCCCAAACCCTAAACCCCAAACCCTTAAACCCTCTTTGACACGACCTCTTTAAAGTGGGGCACTTGGGCTTGCAGGACATCTGGGCGGAGCCTCGTCTGCTTGAGCCGCTGATGGATTGGGACCTGGGGAGGCCAGGGTTCAGGGTTCAGGGTTCAGGGTTCAGGGTTCAGGGTTTAGGGTTTATAGGGTTTAGGGTTTAGGGTTCAGGGTTCAGGGTTTAGGGTTTAGGGTTTAGGGTTTAGGGTTCAGGGTTCAGGGTTCAGGGTTTAGGGTTTAGGGTTTAGGGTTCAGGGTTTAGGGTTTAGGGTTTAGGGTTTAGGGGAGGCCAGAGAACCAGGGCTTCGAAGGCTTTCGGGGACCCCGAGAAGGGACCCCTACTCTTATGCCCCCTCTACAACCCCTCTATTTTTATTATATATATATATATTAGCTATATATATATATACATATGTATATATATATATACACCTTATAAGGCGTTTGAGGGTTTTTGGGTCTGGGTTTGGGGTTTCGGGTTTAGGGTTTGGGGTTTTTCGGATTTAGGCGAGGGTGTCGGGTTTATTGTTTCGGGTCTATTTCGGTGTATACAGGACATTTATGCGCGCTTAACCCTACACCCTACACCCTACACCCTAAACCCTAAACCCTAAACCCTAAACCCTAAACCCTGGGGGGGACGGGGCGGCGAACGGGGGTAGGGCCTTGGAGAATCAGGCTTGGAAGGCTTAGAGTCCAAAAGTCCATGGTTGGGGTATTCCCCCCCTTATACGAACAGTCCGTAGTAGGGACTTTCATAGGTTTGGGGTTTAGGATTTAGGGCTTAGGGTTTCGGGTTCAGGGGTTAGGGGTTAGGGGTTAGGATTTAGGGTTTAGGGTGTAGGGTTTAGGGCATAGGGAACACCCCAAGTCTACTAGTAGGGTGTCTGGCCGTAAGGGTGTTGGATGTTGGGCTTGAAAGTTCAACCAAGCTCGAGACCTTTGGCTTCGTACCATAGGATTTACGGCTCAGAGTTGGAGAGCAATAAGCCCTAAACCCATAAACCCTAAACAATAAACCCTAAACCCCTAAACCCTAAACCCCTGAACCCTGAACCCTATAGGCCCTAAACCCTATAGGCCCTAAACCCTAAACCCTAAGCCCTAAACCCTGAACCCTGAACCCTGAACCCTGAACCCTGAACCCTGAACCCTAACCCTAAAAATTGTTTTCTGGAAAGCCGCTTGTGGCTTGGCAAGGCCGCGCCCACCAGCTGACTCTGGCAGCCCGGCCTTGAGATCCCTGGAAGAGGGTTTCACTTCGTAGTACCCTAAACCCTAAACCCTGTACCCTTTTTCTGGTTCTTGGCTCCCTTGTCAAGTAACCAACCCAAAGAAAGGGTGCCCTTATCATAATATGGCTACTGGGCTACTAAGATGATACCCTGTAGGCCCTTGGGACTCTTATTATTGGGTTTAAGAGGATGATATTCAGGAACATGGTTAGGGTTTAGGGTTTGGGGTTTAAGGGCCACCCTAGATTGTAACGAGGTTTAGGGGATTGGGAGTTGAGGAGTGAAGTTGGGTGTTTAGGGTTTAGGGTCTAAGGATTTTTGGGGTTTGGGCGTGTTTTTTTTGCGGTTCAGGGGGGGTTGTCTAGCGGAGTGCACGGATGGAGGGTCTACAGTCTCCATGCCCTGAATTTTGCGGTGGGGAGGTTCAAGGGGGTGGTATGAAACCTATGGTGCCCCAATACTCCCAACTACTCCCTAGGGCTCTCCAACCTTCCCTAATCGCTGCCCTAGGTACCTGCCACCCCCCATGAACCCCCTAAACCCTAACCCTAAACCCTAAACCCGAAACCCGAAACCCGAAACCCTAAACCCTAAGTAAGTACCCCCCCCCCCCTCATGAACCCTTAAGAACCCTCTAAAGCATTCTAAAGCGCGAAACGAGACAGGAGGCAGCTGGTGCGGCTGCGACAGCATCTCCGTGGCGCCGAAGACCTGAGCGGGAGCCCAGGACTGCCCAGACTACCCTGAACAAAGTACCCCTAAACCCTCAACCCCAAACCCTAAACCCCAAACCCTAAACCCCAAACCCTTAGGACAGCAGGATTGGAGGGTGGACATCGTGTGAAGAAAGCCAGGACAGCTGCGTTGTCAAGACATCTTCCGACGCTACCCAGGCCGGTCACCGTTGGTGTTTTGGGCTGATTGGGGGGTTTAGAGTTTAGGGGTTGAGGGGTTGAGGGGTTGAGGGGCTGAGGGGTTTGGGGGTTTGGGGGTTTAGGGGCTTAGGGGTTTAGGGGTTTAGGGGTTTATGCAAGACGTCTGCGGACCATCCAAGCGAGAAGCACGCCAAGATGCTTAACAGGGGTTTAGGGGTTTAGGGTTTAGGGTTAGAGGCTTATTAGAAGCTTAGGGCTCTCTGAATGTTCGGGATGAGGTTTCAATTGCCTCTTTGGGAATTGGTTCTGAGAGTCGGCTTGATTCTGTCTCCTCTAAGCCTCCTAAACCCTAAACCCTAAACCCTAAACCCTAAACCCTAAACCCTAAACCCTAAACCCAAAAATGCCTTGGGACTGAAGCGGATTTGGGTCAGCTCCCTGGAGGTTTGTTTGCTTGCGTCCCTGCCCCCCAACTGCTGAAGCTACTGAGGTCATGCCGGGGTCTCCCGGAGAGTCCTCGCAGGACGGAGAGGAGTGGGAATTGCTTTGTGGGGGTTTGGGGTTTAGGGTGTAGGGTTTAGGGTGCAGGGCTTAGGCTTTAGGGTTTAGGGTTTAGGATTGGGCACGGCTCATGATGGGTCCAGCCTGTACCCAGAGGTCTCCTCAACGCGCCGGAGCGGTAATCGCATGGCATTGGGTTTAGGTTTAGGTTCTAAGGTTTAGGGTTTAGGGTTAATTTGGGCTAAAGGAAGGCCAAGGCTTCTGCTCATGTCCCTAAGGGTCCATGTACCTACATAGCACGTAGTTTGGCCGTTTCGCCCTAAAGCTACTATCTAGGAGCCCCTTCAAAGCCCCAGTATATACCTTTTTGGGTTTTTGGACCCCTTTGGGTTTGTGCATGCAGGAGGTCTCCGAGGCTGGTTGGAGCCCCCCGAGCAATCGCCTCTCGGCTACTGTTTTTTTTCAGTGACTATGGCAGCCCCGCCGGAGCAGGTGGGGATGAATTCTTACGGCGATTATAGGCGCTCTAATCTGGTGATTAGGGCTACTATCCTTCTGACAAGCTCTATTCTAGCTGCCGTGATTTTCTAAGCAGTCTAAGGATTGGGGCTACTATCTTGCTATAACCCTAAACCCTAGACCCTGAACCCTAAACCCTAAACCCTAAACCCTAAACCGTAAACCCTAAACCCTAAACCCTAAACCCTAAACCCTAAACCCTAAACCCTAAACCCTAAACCCTAAACCCTAAACCCTAAACCCTAACTCGATTCTAGCTGCTATGGTGATTAAGAGCATTACAACGACTGTGGTCGTCGCCCGCCGCTCGCGAAGCTGCAGGAAGCCGCCGAGGCTCGGCGCTGCGATGGCCACTTTCTATTGATGTTAGGGTTTAGGGGTTTAGGGTTTAGGGTTTAGGGTTTAGGGTTTAGGGTTTAGGGTTTAGGGTTTAGGGTTTAGGGCCCTAAACCCACAACCCCAAATTTGCCTTCAACAATTGCGTCATTTCTTAAGTTTCAGAGGACATGTTCGAGGGATCTGGGCAGCCGAGGCTGATCGCCCGCGCGTGCGGCGCGCCGGTTCTCTCCTGAGACGCCCTGAGCAGCGGGCCCTTGCTGGATGCGCTCCATAGGGGGACACAAAAGAGGGGCCTGGGGTTTGGAAGTTTAGGGTTTAGGGAGGGCTTAGGGTTTAGGGTTTGGGGTTTAGGGTTTAGGATTTGGGTTTAGGGTTTGGGGTTTTGGGTTTTGGGTTTAGGATCCACAGACTCCTGGAAAGCCTACTTCACAACCCTGTCTTAGTCTTAGCCTGCTTTCCTTGCCTAGGTTCTCCAAGCCCCCGCCCCCCCTTTCTGTACAGGTTGCTGCGGTCTTCTACACCACAACCCGTCACTCCTCACCCTAAATCCTAAATCCTAAATCCTAAATCCTCAACCCTCAACCCTAAACCCCAAACCCCAAACCCCGAAACCCTAAACCCTAAACCCTAATCACAAAACCCCCTACAGCCCTGGAGCCCCTGAGGCCCAAAGGCTCTACAAACTCTAAGCCTCAAGACAACTATAACGCGCCCCCCCCAAGGCCCCCACGAACCCTGTAAATCGCGAGTCCCAAGCCCTGAAGCCTGAAGTCTAAACTCTACATACTATGGACCCTGTAAATCCGGTAAACCCTATAGACCCTACAAGCCCTTCAAACCCTACAAGCCCCAAAAATCCTGTAAACCCTATAGACCCTACAAGCCCTACAAACCCTGTAAACCCTAGAAACCCTAGAAGCCCTACGAACCCCTATAAACCGGGTACCTACCCCCCATGAACCCCCTACACTCTAAGCCCTAAGCCCTAAATCGTAAACCCTAAACCCTAAACCCTAAACCCTAAACCCTAAACCCTAAACTTTGAGCAGGCTGGGAGCCCTCATTCCCTTGGTGGATGCCCGGCGGAAGAAGACGCCCGTAGAGGCTTGAGGGGGTTTTGGGGTTCGGGGTTTAGGGTTTAGGGTTTAGGGTTTTAGGGTTATAGGGTCTTAGGGTCTTAGGGTCTTAGGGTCTTAGTGTCTTAGGGTCTTAGGGTTTTAGGGTTTTAGGGTTTTAGGGTTTTCGGGCTTTAGGGTTTTAGGATTTTAGGGTTCAGGGTTTTAGGGTTTCAGGGTTTGGGGTGTAGGGTTTCGGGTTGATAAGGTAATAGGGCTTATGGGGTTCATAGGGGTTTATAGGGTTGGTAGGGTTTATAATAACTTATAGGGTTGAATTTAGGGTTTTTGGGATTCTGGGGTTTTGGGGTCTAGGGGTTTTGGGGTTTTGGGGTCTAGGTTGTTTTGGGGATTTTGGGGTTTGGGGGGTGTTGCGGTGTTTAGTGTCTTCAGGGTTCTTTCGGGAGCGAGATCGTGCACCATGCCCAAGGGAACCCCAAAGCACCGCATCTAAGGAAACTATCTTTAGTCCACAAGAAACAACCCTGTAAACCCTATAAAGCCCTAACCAGAACAAAAACTCCTCGAAAGCTGCGCTGCGCGCCCCAAACCCCAAACCCCAAACCCCAAACCCTAAACCCCAAACCCTAAACCCTAAACCCCACACCCTAAACCCTAAACCCCCCTCCCTCTCCAGACTCCTCGCGACTGGAGAGTTGAGTTGGCTCAGGCAGGGAGGGTTGGAAGGTTGAGGGTTAGATCAGTTATTTAGGGTTTAGGGTTTAGGGTTTAGGGTTTAGGGTTTAGGGTTTAGGGTTTAGGGTTTAGGGTTCAGGTTTAGGGTTTAGGGTTGGGGGGGGGGTTCAGGGTTCAGGAAGTGTAGGGTTTAGGGTGTTGGGTTTTGTGTGTAGGGTTTAGGGTTTGAGGTTTGGAAGGTTGAGGGCCATATTAGCTATTGGAGTGCAGGAAGCTTAGGGTTCAGGGCGTAGGGTTTAGGGTTTAGGGTTAAGGAGTGTATGGTCTATTCAGTTTACAAGGTTTTGAGAATCATTGGTAGGTTTATTCGTTGTTAGGGTCCAAGAAAGTTTATGGTTTAGGCAGTTTAGGGTTGTTCATTGCGAGAATCGCGCTCATGTAGGGCCTAGCTAGGGTTTGTAGTGTCTATAATATGGTTCATGATAGGGTTTATCTTGGGGTTGATGGGGTCTTTGAGAAGGGGTTGTGGCATTCATAGGTTCGCATTCGTTGGATAGGGTTTTTTTTTTTGGGGGGGGGGGGGGGGGGGGGGGGGGTGGTGTTTAGGGTGGGCGGGTTTTCAGGGATTCCTCCAATGAGCTTTCAGAGGTGCTTCGTTAAGGATTCTACACCCTAAACCAGGGTGATTCCAGTTCCCTAAACTGCGGGGAGTATAGTTGTCCGAGGTTGGGCTCGGACCATGACAGGTTCATGCGATCCAGATTATCTGATCCTTCTATAATTAATTCAGAGACCGTACACCTCAGCTGTCTGGGTACCTCAATGGGGATCATGCCCCTAGTTTAGGGTTTAGGGTTTAGGGTTTAGGGTTTAGGGTTTAGGGTCTAGGGTCTAGGGCCTAGGGTTTGGGGTTTGGGGTTTGGGGTTTAGGGCTTGGTCCACAAGGCAGGGTCGGAGGCTAAAAGTCTTCCAGATGAATATAATCGCGGGAATTCTCTGCTGTCAGACAAAGGATCGGGGCACGTGGAATCAGGCACTGGTTGAGAGCATTTGCCTGACTTTTTCTGGTGCTGTCTGAGACAAGAAAAGGCTCAAGGCTGGGAGTACCGTAGCTTTTGTGGGGGAATAGGGTTTAGGGTGGTTCACGGTTTGGCGTGGACGTAGCCTTGACACTTTATACGAAGTAGATCGAGGTTAAGTTCACGAACTTGTTGCTGAGAGCCTGGCGGTTCAAGTTCGTGCGTTTAGGGTTTAGGTAGGGTATTAGGGTTTAGTACCCAGAATCCTACCCCAACCCAGTCAAGGTTTACTATAGTTAAGCCCCAATTACCCAAGTCATGCACATGGTGCAACCATACCCTCGCTCCGATGGGTGGCTCCATCGACCACTTCCTGGGGACTGGTTGGTTGGTGACGCAGCGGGCCCCACCCCGCGCCACCCGCGCTGATGCTGCAGAGTGCGATTTTGCACCAACTCCGCCGACAGCAAGCGCTTGATGCGACCGCTGGGAAGGTGGTAGACCTGAACGTACTCTGGGCGGCACCGCGCCGCCGAGAACATGTTCAGGTCTGCCACCTGCCTGTAGCAGCTTGCATCGAGCCCATGCTGGCGGCGGAGCTGGTGCAAAACCGCACTCTGCACCTTGCATCGCTCGGGGAGGCAGCTTTCCGAAATCCGATCCTTTTTTACGTGGCAGCCGCAGAGCGCAAGGCAGCTGAGCGAGATTACCAAAGCGCCCCCCCCCCCCTACTGATGCCGAGGCCTCAGCATCATCTACATCGGCCGTTGGATTCGCGAAACGGCTGCGGAGGCGTGGTTGGAGGTCGGCCATAGAGTTCAACGCTGCTGCGTACCGAATGTATTGCGATCTCCCTCTTGGATACGGTCAAGCCGGCCCTTGCTCAACTTTCTCTACCAAGGCGTGTGTTTGAGTTGCAGAAAGCGGCTGATTCCAGAGGCTCGCTCCACGGTGATGCCCTATGCCCAGCTGGATGCTGCCGAATCTTATACAGATTCTACGCTAGGATCCGTCAACTCGAGAAGAACCTTGCCAGTGCCAGCATGCTCAAAAGAGGGCCCACCATGCTTGCCCCGACGTCGCGGCGTCTATCAGGGCGATTCTGAAGTTTAGGGTTTAGGTTCCTTTTTGGAGTCCCCTATACATTACGGCACCCGTTTGTTGTAGTAGATCTCCGGGGTGATTCTAATTTTGGGTTTTGGTTTGTAGGGTTGAAGGTTTAGGTTCCTAAGGTTTAGGGTTTAGGAGACTTCAGGGTTTGTGTCTTTGTAGGAGCCAATGCCAACGCCAAGGACACAAGTTGCGACGATTTGGGGGGTGTGGCGGGGGCAAAACTCCTCAGAACCCGGGACGCCCATCCTGCTCACCCCCCAAAATCCAAGCCTTATCCGGGTTTAGGGTTTATGGTTTGGGGGGTTTGGGGTTTTGGGTTTAGCGTTTAATTAGGGTTTAGGGTTTAGCCCAAACCCGAAACACGCTAGCGGAAGCCCCCTAAAGCTTCTAGATTGATGTCAGAGGCTCCCGACCTGGGTCGCGATGCACTGCGCGCGCGGGGTCCTGGCCTGGGGGTTTGAGGGCTTCTTAATTGGTGGAGGGTTTGGGGTTCAGGGTTTAGGGTTTAGGGTTAGGGGCGTAGGGTTTAGGGGGGTTTAGGGCTTAGGGGGCATTAGCCACGCTGTCGGAAGAACTGTTTTGAAGTCTTACGTGTAAGTCTCCTAGGATGCTCCGCCTCGTACCCCTTGTTTCACTTTTCTTCAGGGTGTAGGGCTTAGGTTTCAGGGTTTAGGGTTTAGGGTTTAGGGTTTGGGGTTTAGGGTTTAGGGTTTAGGGTTTAGGGTTCCTTCATCAAACCTGCCAGGAAACCAAATGATGCACCCACCTGCTTCCCCTAGTAGCCGATGTCCGCCCAAAGTGCCCAAAGAGCTGCCCGAACCTTGAAAAGCCTTAACCCCGTCCCAAGACCATGAACACTGAAACAACCCTAAACGTTAAGACCTATTATATTACACACTACAAAAACCCATCAAGCCCCCCAACTCTGCCGAACCCTATACAACCCTTGAAGCCCCCTGAGTTCCATCCCGAAACCCTCAAGACACCGCCAGAACAACCCTAAACCCTAAACCCTAAACCCTAAACCCTAAACCCTAAACCCTAAACCCTAAACCCTAAACCCTAAACCCTGCAGCTCTCCTCAAAACGGCCCCAAGAGAAGCCCCTGGTCGGACTCAGACCGAAACATCACACCCTAAACTCCCTAAACCCTGAACCCTAAACCCTAAACCCTAAACTCCCTACAGCCCTGAATGCCCCAAATCCCGAAAAGCCCCCCCTAAATCCTATAAATCCTATAGCCCCTTGTAAGCCTGATAAACCCTTCTCACCCTATTATATCTCTATACACACATATATATATATATAGACACATATTATGTAATTATTTATATGTATATGAAGTAGGGTTTATATTGCTGTTGTTGGAGGTTCCTTTTTTAAGATTGGTGAGTGTATATGCCGGGTGTCCTTTTGGGTGTACAAGAAATATATTCCCTGCTTCATACGCATATATATATATATATATCCCTAAACCCTAAACCCTAAACCCTAAACCCTAATGTATATCCCCGTAAACCCTCCAGGATGCCCTCAGAATCAACCAAACGAAGCTCCCCAGGCTGCCGCGGTGAAGGTGTTGAGCATCGTGCAGGGCTGGCCCGGGGCCCCTGCATCTCCAGAGGTTTAGGGTTTAGGGTTTAGGGTTTAGGGTTTAGGGTTTAGGGTTTAGGGTTTAGGGTTTAGGGTTTAGGGTTTAGGGTTTAGGGTTTAGGGTTCCCCCCTTCTTCACGGTTGTGGGGGGGTGCCTTTCCGCAGGGGTCCAAGGGGTTCAGGGTTGTTTAGGGGTTTAGGGTTTTGGGGTGTAGGGTTTACAGGCTTTGGCCCCCCCCTTGTTTGCGGTTCTTAGGGTTAGTGCGGCTCAGGGATCTAGGGGGGTTTAGTCCCTCGGGCCCATAAGGCCTAAACCGTGGGGGGCTTTAGCAAAGTCTCAAAGAACTGCGGGAAGGCTGGTCTTGGGTGGGGGACTGTGGGACGAAGACACCCCTGAACTCCACAACGAACCCTCCTCATATTTGCAAAGCCGCCCACGGGGTTTGAGGGTTCAAGCTGCAGGGTGGTTTGGGGGGTTTAGGGTTTTGAGGTGTACCCAAAGGCTCCAATGTAGTTCCTTTTTGGGTTAGTTATAGGGGATTTTAGTATCCTACCCCAAAAACGTACTACATAGGAGCCTTTGGGTATATTGATGGACCTGGGGCTGGGGATGTAGACGGTTCATGCTCAATGATTCGGGGGGGTTTAGTCCGGACTGTGCGGAGAAGACACGCTGAAGCCCACAACAAACCCTCCGCACAAGTCGGCTCCCTAAACTCGAAACAGCGGGAAACCCTGAACCCCCCCGATATCCGAAGAAATCCGAAACCCCTATCCCTCATAGCTCCTAACCCGAACCCCCTCACCATCCCAGCCCAAAAGCTCCAGAAAAAGCGCCGCAGCCCTAAACCCTAACTGCCCTTAACCCTAACCCCCTCACCATCCCATCCCAAAAGCTCCTGAAAACACACACCACACCCAGGCTCGCCAAGAAGGGCTTCAGCTGTCCTGGCCCGTCTTCACCGGATGCCGGGGGGCCCCGAGAGTCTGGAGGTTAGGTTTTAGGAATTTAGGGTGTAGGGTTTGGGGTCTGGGGTTTAGGGTTTAGGGGTGTAGGGTTTGGGGTCTGGGGCTTAGGGTTCGGGGTCATAATGATATATCCAGGGTATAGGGCTTGGGCATGGGGTCTAAGTGGTTTAGAGCTTACTGGGAGTGGGGACTACTGATGGCATATTGTGCAAACCACAAGATGCAGACTCTTCGTGAGAATAATACATATATGAAGCATGGTTAATGTTACTGTGTTTGGTGAGTGTATATAAGGTTCCTTTTTTAATGTTGGTGAGTGTATACCTTGGGTGTCCTTTTGGGGGTACAAGAAATATTTAATGTTGGACCCTCTTTACTGTGTAGGCCCCCCCCCCCTGAACAGTCGAGGCGTGGATGGGAGCCTGATTACACGGCCCCGGGGGCTTTATGATTTCAATAGGGAGGAGTTTAGATAGGTTGAAAAGGGGCAGCGATGCCCGGTTATCTTTTTTCAAAGGCGCGCCACGTGGAATTTTCTTGCGGCGCCCGGACGGTTTGACTTTAAAGAGGACCCCGCAAACAGTCAGGGGGTCCTGAATAATTTGGCCAAATTGACTTTAAAGAGGAGGCCCCTACTAAAGAGGGTCCAACATTATACCCTACTTCATATAAGAACACTCTTCGTCATATCATTATTGATACTTACTAAGGGTATCAAGAGTAGTGGGATTTGTAGGGCCTGTAGGGTGTCAAGAGCGTAGGGTTGATAGAGGAGTAAACCCTACACCCTAAACCCGAAACCCTAAACCCTAAACCCTAAACCCCCAATTGAACGGCTGCAGATGCCTGGAAGCCCCGAAGACCCTCAGGCCCAAAGCTTGTAGACATGTCTAGAAAATAGTATCCATTTTTTTTAGACATGTCTAAAAAATAGCATCCATAAGCTTTTCAAACGCTAAAAGGCCATCAGAGAACCTTGCGGTTTTGTGTGTGCTCTTGGGGTTTTGGGGCTCTTGCACCCTCAAAGAATTGGATGCCCCGCAGCCACTGTAGACAGGTGTCTCGGAACCTGGCACACACACACACACACAAGGCCTTGCATGTTCCATGAAAAGGTCCCTGCCTGAAACAACGAAAAAATTGCAAAAAAGGCTGCCTTCATGATTGAGTATATGATGCGCTTGCCTGTTTCCCCCAACATTCTGCAAGACCATCGACTTCGCTCTAAACCCTAGACCCTCTGTAACCTGTAACCCTAAGCGTGAGGGTTCAGGGTACGGTGTAGGATTTAGTTTTTACTAAATTGCTATTCACTAAAGCCTCAAGGCCTGGGCCACACTCTTCAAGACCATCGACTTCGCGAATAACGGCAAGCTCAGCTACGCCTCCTTCCAGGTGGGAGGGGGGTCGTGGCTTTGGAGGTTAGAAGGGGGTTTAGGGTTTAGGGTTTCGGGTTTGGGGTTTGGGGTTTAGGGTTTGTGGCGCGTGCGACGACCCCACGCCCGCTTACTTTAGGGTGTAGGGATGTGGGTGTACAAGTTCAGGGTTCAAGGGTTGCAATGGGTTTAGGGTTAAACAAATCAGGCAGGGGAGCTCGAGAAACCCTGATGGAACAACAGAGGACAGACTGAACATTGGAATGGGCATGGTTGAGGCATCAGTTCCTGCCTGGGGGGCTTCGGCTAAATACTCTGGATAACATTAACATGCCCCATTTCCGAGCCTTAAAGCTCTATCCCTAAACCCTGAAACCCCAAACCCCAAACCCCAAACCCCAAACCCTAAACCCTAAACCCTAAACCCTAAACCCTAAGCCCCTCACTCTTGCCACCCTACAGAGCCGGCCAGGCGGCCGTCCTGGATCGCATGAAGGGGCGGAGCCGCGTGCCCTTGGCCCCAGCAGGGATAGGGTTTAGGGTTTAGGGTTTAGGGTTTAGGGTTTAGGGTTTAGGGTTTAGGGTTTAGGGTTTAGGGTTTAGGGTTTGGGGTTTAGGGTTTATAGGGTTTAGGGTTTAGGGTTTAGGGTATTCTTCTTCATTCTGGGCCTTCCTGGAGCAAATCCTAAACCCTCAGCAACTTGGAACCCTAAACCCTAAACCCTAAACCCCAAACCCTAAACCCTAAACCCCAGAGGGGGCCAATTGTTGCTTCGGGTAGGCCTCACGAGGGGTCTCTCGATTTCGTAGTTTGAAGTTCTGAAGTTCGGGAAGGTGCAGTCTTCGAGTTCGTTGGTCGATGCGAGGGATGTTTTGGGTTTTTTTTGGGGGGTTCGGGTTTAGGGTTTAGGGTTTAGGGTTTAGGGTTTAGGGTTTAGGGTTTAGGGTTTAGGGTTTAGGGTTTAGGGTTTAGGGTTTAGGGTTTAGGGATGTTTTGGGTTTTTGGGGGGCTTCGGGTTAAGCTTGTAGGGTTGGTAGGCTTTATAGGATTTCCTCATGGTTTCAGAAGCAGAATCAAGATGACACAAAGTGCGGGGGGGGGGGAAGGGCATAGTCTGATCACCTCCCTTGCCTTGAGTTTGTAGTTTTCGCGGACAGAGGACCCATTCGCTTCCAAAGAAGGGCGCAGGCAAGCTTGACTCTCGGACCCCAATTGCATTTCGTGGATCCGAGGGGTTGGGGTTTAGGGTTTAGGGTTTAGGGTCTAGGGTCTAGGGTCTAGGGCCTAGGGTTTAGGGTTTAGGGTTTAGGGTTTTCAGGTCCGAAGCGGAGCTGCTGGCGCTCTGGCGGGTGATCGATGCCCGGGGCCAGGTTTTTTTTTTTTTTTTTGGGGGGGGGAGGGGGGGGGGGGGTTTGGGAGGGTTTTGGGGCGGTCTTGGTGGGTTTGGGGGGGTTGAGGGTGTTGAGGGTGTTATGGGTGTTGAGGGAGTGATTAGGGCATACCGAACCCCACTGAAACTGCAACTGAAACTGTTTCAGTTTCGGTTTCGGTTTTTGGGTTTAGGGTTGGTACGACATCCAGGTCCAAAATAAACCCCCAGGCACTATAAGCCCTCAAATCCCCAAAGCGTGCAGAAGCGCTTTCCCTACACCTCAAATCCCTGAATTCTAAACCCTAAACCCTAAACCCCAAACCCTAAACCCTAAACCCCAAACCCCAAACCCCAACCCCTAAGCCCTAAACCCCAAACCCTAAACCCTAAACCCCAAACCCCAAACCCCAAACCCCAACCCCTAAGCCCTAAACCCTAAACCCTAAACCCCAAACCCTAAACCCCAAAACCCCTAAACCCCAAAACCCCTAAACCCCAAACCCCAAACCCTAAACCCTAAACCCTAAACCCCAAACCCTAAACCCCAAACCCCAAACCCCAAACCCGAAACCCTTCAGAAGTCTCCCAACGAGAGCCGAGGTCGAACGGCACCTGGAAGTCCGGGAATCCCAGCAGGAGCCTCATCTTGGTAGCCCAGGTGGTACCTTTTTTTGTTTTATGTTTTTGTTGTTTTGTTTTCCCTTTTTTGGGTGAACCCTAAACCCTAAACCCTAAACCCTAAACCCTAAACCCTAAACCCTAAACCCTAAACCCTAAACCCCGTGCCAACCTCATGCCCCTGTTTCACCTGCCGACCGGACAGCAATCATGCTGCGCTCAGGCGATTCCGGTTTGAAAAAAAGAAAACCCAAACCCCAAGCCCTCAACCCTAAACCCTCTTCCCCTAGAAAGAAAAATCAACCCCAAAAAGGATGCCCTTGTTACAATCATGGTTACTGGGCTACCCAGCCATTGAAGCTGCTGGGACGTTTGCGAAGAACTGTGAAGGGTTCTTCTAGGATAGGCATTGGGGTTTGCGGCGCTTAGGGTTTTTAGTTATGTTATTATTATCATTATTATGTTTTTTCATCTTTTTTTTTTCGGGGGGGGGGGGGAGGGTTGGGGGGGGTTACTTAGTTTCCGTTGAAAATGTTTCTGGGGTTTGGGGTTTCGGGGGTGGGTGGGGGGGGGGGGGCGGGGGGTTAGGGTCATTCGGGTTTCAGTCGTGGCATGTAGGGTCGTTCGGGTTTCAGTGGTGGCTCCAGCGGCATCTGGTCTGGCTTTCATGTCTTGTCAGGTTGTTTAGGGGTTCCGTGTCATCTTTATGTTTCCGTATTCTTTTTCTTACGTTTCCTACTGTACAAGCGGCTACAACTACTACGTATCAAGATTCCTACTGCTACTCGTTATTATGTACCCTATGAACCCCAGAAACCCTTATAAACCCTGCAAACCCTCTAAACCCAAAGCCCTAATGAACCCTAGAAACCCTAGAAACGCTAGAAACCATTTCAACCCAAAGCCCTAGAAACCCTATAAACCCTCTAAACCCAAAGCCCTAGAAACCCTAAACCCTCATTCCCGGTTCTCCAGGTTCTCGAACATTCTCTACCGCCTGCAGATAGAGACCTGGCCAAGGCTTCTATTGGGTCCTGAAGGGAGGGTTGAGGGTGGAGGGTTTAGGGTTGAGGGTTGAGGGTTTAGGGCTTAGGGCTTAGGGTTTAGAGTTCCATGGGTGGGTATGTGACCCAGGTTCCAAGAATACTCCCCACTAGTCCCTACAGTCCCTGAGGTTCCTCAAGCTTTCCTCTGGTATTAAAGCCTTGAGAACCCTGCATTGAGCGCGCTGAAGACCCTTCGGGTTGAGGGGTTTAGGGAGTTTAGGGGTTTGGGTGGTGTGGGGTTTAGGGGGTTGGCGTGGTTCAGGGGGTTTAAGATTGTAGGGGTTTAGGGCTTGGGGGTTTAGATGCTAGGGTTTTAGGGTTTCGGGCTCGGGGCCACCCGCCTGATTGGATCCCACGACATCAGTAAACTACAGCATTCTCCCAACTGTGGCACAAACTGCAAAGGGGATCTTCGAGGGCGCCAGACATTTCTGCCTGGATGGTGTTGTGCGCTTCAACTGGCTGAACCAGCGAGCCGAAGAAGCGCTTCGAGAAGTTTCATGTCACCTGTTTCCGCTTGCTCTGTGGCTCTACGGGCGTCTCCGACTCAAGATATACCGGGCCCCTGGTATACGGGATGTGCCGCAAGCAGCGGATTGGGGCGTCCAGGGCCAATCCCAAGTTTCAAGACAAAAACCCATCAGACGGAAGACTTTCAATGTTCAGGAAGCGTTTGTACTATTCCTCAAGCCAGCTTTCCTCCTAACCCTAAACCCGAAACCCTAAACGCTAAACCCTAAACCCTAAACCCTAAGTCCGACCTGTCTTCAGGCTCACTTTCGTAGGTAGACTCCTTCTGTCAACTTCTCTTGTGGCGAAAAATATGAACAGAAGGCTTCCCAGTTGACCAGCCTAGTTTCTCATGACAATGCTGTGGTAACAGCAACTTTCCTGGCACAACGGGGATGCTTTCTATTCAGTACACTGTCTGATTATTTCTATAGCCAGGATGGGACCAGACTACGTTTTCTAGCAGAATAGGCAAAGCATTGTCTATCACACTCATTGTCTGATGAATTCACCAGGAAAAGCCAAACAAAGACACGCTTCGTGCTTATTTAAGGTTTAGGGCTTAGGGTTTAGGGTTCAGCATCTCTGGTCCAAGCATTCACTAGTTGAGCAGCTTTCAAGGCCACAGGGGAATACCCACCCGCCCATTGGGTCCCACACCATTAGGAAAAATATCCAACCTCCTTCTTCTCTAGGCACGTGGTCAACAGAATGGATTTGTTAACCACATGTGTTTGTTTCAAGCGGACAAGAAAACCAAACGTGGTCAACAGAATGGATTTGTCAACCACATGTTTCTGTTTCGAGCGGACAAGAAAACCAACGTGGTCAACAGAATGGATTTGTTAACCACATGTTTCCATTCGGGAACTTATTCTTTGGAAGCCATCTTGAGTTCTTGAGTCGTTTGAGGGGCTTCAGGGGCCTCAAAAACAGGCGCGGTCATTCGGGAACTTATTCTTTGGAAGCCATCTTGAATCGACTTTTTTGCGGGGCTCCAGGGGGGGGGGGGGGGGGGGGGGGGGGGGGGGGGGGGGGGGAGGGGGGGGGGGGGGGCGGGGGGGGGGGGGGGCGGATCCGGGGCAGGAGGTTGGTGTTGGGTTGCGGGGTGGGGGGGCGGTTGGGGGGTGGGGGGGGGGTGTGGGGGGGGGGGGTTGGGTGGGAAGGGGGGGGGGGGGGGGTGGGGGGGGGTGGGGGGGGGGGGGGGGGTGGGGGGGGGGGTGGGGGGGGCGGGGGGGGGGGTGGGGGGGAAGGGGGGGGGGGACCTTGCCCACTAAATATATGACCTTGCCCGCTGAATATATGACCTTGCCCGCTAAATATATGACCTTGCCCGCTAAATATATGACCTTGCCCGCTAAATATATGACCTTGCCCGCTAAATATAGGACCTTGCCCGCTAAATATAGGACCTTGCCCGCTAAATATAGGACCTTGCCCGCTAAATATAGGACCTTGCCCGCTAAATATATGACCTTGCCCGCTGAATATATGACCTGGCCCGGGCCATATATTTAGCGGGCAAGGTCATATATTTAGCGGGCAAGGTCCTATATTTAGCGGGCAAGGTCCTATATTTAGCGGGCAAGGTCCTATATTTAGTGGGCAAGGTCGCCCTTTAGCGGGCAAGGTCATATATTTAGTGGGCAAGGTCTTTTTTTAGCCAATGGACCTTGCCCACTAAATATATGACCTTGCCCGCTAAATATATGACCTTGCCCGCTAAATATATGACCTTGCCCGCTAAATATATGACCTTGCCCGCTAAATATAGGACCTTGCCCGCTAAATATAGGACCTTGCCCGCAAAGTCATTAACATTTATATTATATATGAAAGAGTGGTTTAGGGTTTAGGGTTTAGGGTTTAGGGTTTAGGGTGCCGCCAACACTTTAGGTTTGGCTTTGCAAGCGGCGGACCAAGAATCAAATTCAAGCTTTCCCTTCCCCGCTCTCGACACTAGCCAGTTGACAAGGACCAAGATGCAAAACATGACTAGCCAAGGCGCCTTCAATTGCCATTAGTCTCATTTGCTTATTGGTCCGCGTCAACAGCCACACACCGAGCACTTGTTTTGCTTATTGGTCCGCCTGCAAAACTGTACTGGCTGCCAGACCAGGAAACAAAATGAACATCTCTTCCAGCAGTTGTAAATCCTAAATCCTCAAATTCCATACCTCAAATCCCAAAAATCCTAAGCCGAAATCCTAAAAGGCCCTAAACCCTAAATCCTGAAACCCTACAGCCGAAAAAAAATCTTGTAAGCTCTCCATCCTAAACCGTCTACGTATTTCCTCAGCCGCAGAGCTCAATCCCAAATCCTATGGCCCCGCGAAACTGTGATCAATGCCCTCAAAAAGCGTTCAAGGGCTTTAGCATAGTTGTTTAGGCACATAGAAGCTGCGGTAGGGTTTAGGGTTTAGGGTTCAAGGTTTAGGGGTTAGGGTGTTTTAGGGTTTGACAAGTACATAGAGAAGGTAAATCTGAAAGACAAGATATCGGACTTGAGGTACGCCCGAAACACTAGACCCTAAACACAAACGCTGTGCGCCCCTTAAACCCTAAGCTCTGTAACCCCACAAACCCCCGTAGAACCTGTTACTCTAAGGGTTTAGGGTTTAGGGTTTAGGGTTTAGGGTTTAGGGTGTAGGGTTTAGGGTTTAGGGTTTAGGGTTTATCTACACCTGCCGGCTTGAACAGCATCAGCTTCCGCAGGCTCACATCAGCGGACTTCGAGCGGCACATTGAAGTGCTGAACGCCGGGGGCACCGGTTTGGGTTTAGGGCTTAGGGTTTAGGGTCTAGGGTTTAGGGTGTAGGGTGTAGGGTTTAGGGTTTAGGGTTTAATTGGGGCTTAGGGTTTAGGGATGTATGGGGCTCACACAAGGCTTGTAGTGTTATAGGGCATTATAGGGGTAGGGTTTAGGGTTTATTGGTTTAGGGGTTTAGGGTTTAGGGTTCAGGTTTAGGGTTTCGGGGTTTAGGGTTTAGGGTTTATCGGGTTTTAGGGTATAGGGTTTAGGGTGAAACCCTGTAAGCCCTATCAATCGCCATCAGACACTCGAAACGCTGTAAACCCCGTTTTTTAGAGCCACATAAGCCTTAAAGCCACATGAGCAAAGCCCCCCTTCATCCACTCGAGACCCCCGAAATCCTGCAAATCCTAGAAACCCTATAAATCCCCACAACGCCTGTATTAACCCCTGCAAAACACACCCCTTAAGCCCCAAGGGTTTAGGGTTTAGGCCCTATAAATCCCCACAACGCCTGTATTAACCCCTGCAAAACACACCCCTTAAGCCCCAAGGGTTTAGGGTTTAGGGTTTAGGGTTTAGGGTTTAGGGTTTAGGGTTTAGGGTTTAGGGTTTAGGGTTTAGGGTTAGGGTTTAGGGTTTAGGGTTTAGGGCAAACCCCCAACCCTCAACTCTTTCAACCCCTTTAGACCCCCAAACTTGAGGCCGCTGCCCACAAGTGGCACCGGGCGAGTGGCAACTGGCACCTTGGACTTGGATTCAGGAGGTTTAACGTTTAGGTTTCAGGGTTTTGTTTACCCCCATTCCCAAAATTCTGAGGCCCTAAACCCCCTAAACACCCTAAATCCCCGAACCCCCCTCAATGCATCTCATCCCCCTGAACCCCCTAAACCCCCTAAATCCCAACTCCCAAACTTCTAGAGGTTCCAGGGGTTGTTTGACATAAACGAGCCTCGGGAGGGGCAAGGGGGAGAGGGGGGGGGGGGGGGGGGGGGGATCTCAGAGGTCTCATAAACTGGCTTCAGGTTGAGGGTTTATGGTATACGGGCGTTATAGGGTGTATGTAGTACGGTAAGCACCAAGTTGTAGGGCTTCGTGCTTACAGGGCTCCGAGAAATTGCGGGTTTATAGTTGACTGGAGGGTTAGTGCAACTCTCCAAACTACGCGATCGCAAGAAATCCTGCGAGATTAAGACCCAGGGCCTTGCTTGCTTGGTTTGGTCTTCATGGGTTCCCCTCCTTCCCCCCTATACTACCTCCCCTTTGGTTCCAGTCCCCCCCCCCATAATTAACGTTATTCAAGCCTTATGAAGGTTCTGGTAATTAAGGTGATTTCAGCATTGCTCTAGGACCCTGTTAGCGCGACCTAAACCTCAAACCCTACCCCCTGGTTCTTAGTGGGGAAAAATTGCGAATTAGGGCCGTATATGTACCCTTTAAGGGATTAGATAGGGTACCTCATTCCCTCATTCCCAACTAAGAACCAGCCAACCCCCCAGCGACTCCAATAACCCTTAGTTACGGAATATTCCTTAAACCATCTAAGAAACCCCATTATAATTTACGGACATATTCCTTAATTAAGGAGTATTGGGGGCTCAGGGCCTAATTCTTCGACTCCAGTTCCCAGCCGGCTGCCGCAGGTATAAGATCCTCACTCTCTGCGACGAGGCTGCGCTCCGCGACCGTGCGTTTGTAAGGGGTTTAGAAGCCCCAAAACCCAAACCCCAAACCCCAAGCCCCAAACCCCAAACCCTAAATCCCTAATAGGCTTTCGGCTCTAGAGCCTATTAAACCCTATAACCCTTTAAAGTGTTGTACCTCACAGGGAAGAGGATCAGGACTTCCACCACAGCCTATCTTTCAGACGTTTAGGGTTTAGGATTTAGGGTTTAGGGTTTAGGGTTTGGGGTTTAGGGTTTAGGGTTTAGGGTTTAGGGCACCCCCTGACATGTGGGGAAGTTCCCCGTCACATCCAGGAAAGGGTTTGGGCTTTTGGATGTTTACTCCCTTCGGCTCAAACTGGCCCAAAAACCTCACATAACAAGGCCTTTGTGCCCAAAACCCTACTTAGGTTTTAGGGTTTAGGGTTTAGGGTTTAGGATTTAGGGTACAATAAGAGTCCTTAGAGCCTTAGGGTTAATTAGGGTTGAGAGTTTATCATCATGCTTTGGGTTAGCTCTGAAGCCCCTTCCCGCAGTGGCGCTACCAGCGGACCCTGAAAGTGGCCACAGTAGTGCGCCAGAGCCAGAAACCCAGATCGTCCAAGACCTCTTAATTAAGGAATATACCCGAGTTTATACTCAGGGATTTAAAATGAATGTTGTCGTTTAGGATATGGTGCTGTTGTTTTATGGCTTGGGGCTTGTCCATGAGGGTTCAGGTTTTAGGTTTTGGGTTAGCCCTGAACCCAAAGCCGCAAAACTCTAAACTAAACCACTGAACCCCCAAATCCCTAAACCCAACCCCTAAATCCAGAAACCCGGTTTGGGGTTTACCCTAAACCGTTCCTAAACCCTAAACCCTAAACCCTAAACCCTAAACCCTAAACCCTAAACCCTAAACCCTAAACCCTACGAACCCTATGAACCCTGTAAAGCCTATAACCCCTATAAACCCTATAACCCCTATAAACCCTATAAGCCCAATAAGCCCTATAAGCCCTATAGCCCCTATAACCCCTGTAACCCCTACAAGCCCTATAAACCCTATAAACCCCTATAAACCCTATAAACCCTATAACCCTTCTAAGCCCTATAAACCCGACAAACCCTTGCAGGAGAAGTCGGGCCAGCTAAGCTTTGAGGAGTTCAGCAAGGCGCGTGAGAGAAGCGACGCCCTGCCGACCCGCAGGATTTGGAGGGATTTGGAGGGATTTGGAGGGATTTGAGGGATTTGAGGGATTTGAGGGATTTGAGGGGTTTGAGGGGTTTTGAGGGGTTTGAGGGATTTGAGGGATTTTGAGGGGTTTGAGGGATTTGAGGGATTTGAGGGATTTGAGGTATTTGAGGGATTTGAGGGATTTGAGGGGTTTAGGGGTTTAGGGTTTAGGGTTTAAAGGGTTGAATTCGGGGTTTAGGGTTGAGGGAGTTTAGGGGCTTTAGGGTTTTAGGGTTTAGGGTTGAGTGAGTTTAGGGGGTTTAGGGGGGTTAGGGGTTTAGGGGTTGAGCGGCTAGGATTTAGGGTTGAGGATTTTCGAGCTTAGGGGGGCTTGGGGTTTAGGGGTGTAGGATTTAGGGTTTTAGAGAGTTCAGGGGATGCAGGGGTTCAGGGGTGTAGGGTTTAGGGTTTCGGGTTTCGGGTTTAGGGTTTAGGGTTTTTTCAGTCTGCGGGGATTGAGGGATTAGGGCAATGTATCGCTGTACAGGGTGACACCACCGGGACCCTCACAGTGAGCACTGCCCCCCATACCCCCCATTTTCTACAGGCAAAGCTTTGCACTCCGATATCCCTAAACACTAAACTCTAGACTCGCCCTAGACCTGGACCCTAAACCCTAAATCGCAAACCCTAAACCTTGTCTTGAGGGTTAAGGGTTTAGGGTTTAGGGTTTAAGGGTACTTATAACTAGGGCTATAAGTACCCTAAATACCCTTACAACCGTAGTTACCCTTTATAGAACCCGACTGATAAGCAACCAGTGACTTGGGGGATGGGCCTGATGATGACGATGCTCTTCCGGTTATCCCCGTTGACAAGAAAAAAGAGGCCATGCACAACGTTGTGACATGTGCCATCTCGTGTGCTGTCGAGGGTCTGAGCGGCTTAGCGTACGAACGCGAAGTGCATCGATTGCAGCTGATGGGTCTTAATGTTGGCACAGCGCTGCATGGGCGCCGATTTTTCCAGGAAGTTGTGCACTGCTCCAGCTTGGTCCTGAAACAGCTGGAGGCACTGTCGTGGAACATGCCTTTGAATGGCACAGGCTGCCCGTCTGATTTCGCTGTCGTGCTTGATCCAGTCAGCCTGGGTACCGGCTTTACATCCCGTCACGACACGGTCCTGATGATCAACGTCTGCCTGCCGCCTGAGCTGAAGTTAGCACCGAGAGGTTTGCGAGATTTCGTTTAAGGCTGAGTAAGGGTTTAGGTTTCAGTTTGGGTTTAGCGCCTTCTTCGGAGAACATAGACGCAAGGCTATTGCAACAGTTAGGGTTTGGCCGATGATGCATTTTGAGCCCTGGCACAAATAAGGATCAGTGGTCATGAACCTCCCAGCAGGGCTTCTGGGAGTTCCCTCAACAAAATTGAGCTCCTTTTGAACAAGGGTTGAGGGTTTGGGGTTGAGGGTTTGGGGTTTAGGGAGAAGGCTTTGGGTTGTAGGGTTTCACCCTAAACCCCAAACCCCGAAACCCGCTAAACCCGAAGCCCGTTGTGTATATGTTTAAGGTTTAGGGGTTCGGGTTTAGGGTTTGGGATTTCGGGTTTAGGGTTTCGGCGTCGCGTTGAACGTCCCGCGTGAAGGTGGTTCGCAAGACTTTCCCAGGCCTCTCCATCAGCCGGGGACCCCATGTGAAGCCTCCATCTTCTCATTTTGGGGTTTCCGAAAATAGGGGTTTAGGGCTTAGGTTTTTGGGGTTTAGGGTTTAGGGTTTAGGGTGTACGCCCTAGGGGGTCCTTGTTGTAAGGGAATCTTACTATTTGGTGGTCTAGACCAGGGATCCCTTGGTTTCGTAAACTCCCTTTTGGGCTTAGAGCTTGTAGGGTTTCGGGTTTAAGGGGTTGGTGGTTCATGGTGGGAAGGCTTCAGTTCGGCGTTTGAGTTTTTGATGACACGCTCAACCGGTGGTTGTTTTGAGGAAGCGTGCAAGCGCAGCAAGGAATGTGGTTCTTGGGCATAGCTAGATGGTACCCGCTGCTACGAGCAAGCATTTACAAAGAGGCAGAGAAATAGAGAGAGAGAGAGAGAGAGAACGCACGAGAGAGAGAGAGAGAGCGAGAGACAGAGTTAGAGAGTCAGAGAGCTAGAGAGCGAGAGAGAGAGAGAGAGAGGGGGAGAAAGAAATCCCAGCAGTTGAGACTTGACGACCAGCCCTAGGCCCTAGGCCCAAGCTCTGAGTCCTGAATCCTAAATCACATGTTGTGTAGCCCTAACCCTAAACCCTAAACCCTAAACCCTAAACCCTAAACCCTAAACCCTAAACCCTAAACCCTAGGGGGGGTGTAGAGGGGGGGTAGTAGGAAAACCCTTGATAAAAGCCAAGGTCACGATGACATCTCCGACGATCAGCTCCGTCCGAAGCCCAAACTTCTTTGGTTGCCGTCTGTTCGCTGGCACCCGCCTCATTTAAACTCGGGTTTGGGGTTTGGGGTTTAGGGTTTAGAGTTTAGGGTTTAGGGTTTAGGGTTTAGGGCTTAGGGTACCCAAAACCCTAGGACCTAAAATCCCTGGCTTAGGGGTTAGGATCATCTGGGAGTGTGATGTTGAGCGGGTGGGACGGTGAACGTCACGCTTGCCTCACGTCTGGGACGCACTGACAGGGCGTACGTTTTCATGTTCTTTCCCTATACGCTAACCCCTGAACCCTAACCCTAAACCCTAAACCCTAAACCCTAGAGAGGGTTTAGGGGTTGAGTCATGTAATTAGGATGTAGGGTTTTTTGGCTTCAGGGTTTTTTTTGGGTTCGGGGTTGAAGGGTTTAGGGTTTCGGGTTCAGGGCTAGAACTTCGTGGCCCAGTGGTACCCTTTTACACGTTTTTGTTGTTTCTGGTTTCCTTATAAAATAGCCAACCCCAATAAAGGTGCCCGTATTATAAGATGGTTGCCCTAAACCCTAAACCCTAAACCCTAAACCCTAAACCCTAAACCCGGCTACCAAGAGAATGTAGTGTTGGAAGTTGTGAGGTGGCATTTGGCGCGCCATGGACAGCGACCAGTCAGGCCGAATTGCCTGGGTTTAGGTTTTATTGTTTACAGCGCAGGGCTGTTTTTAAGCAAGTCTGTGTGTGTGAGCGTTCTTGTGGTAGTATTTTCAGGGTTCAGGGTTCAAGAGCAACTCAACAATCTTGTTTTTAGGGATTTCGGGTGTCTGGCTGAAGGGGCGGCAAGAAGACCGGAGACGGGCCGAACAAAGGCATAAGGTTTACCCCGGCGCTTCTATATCCTAAACCCTGAGCCCTAAATCCTAAACCCTAAACCCTAAACCCTAAACCCTAAACCCTAAACCCTAAATATTCACAAAGTTCCGAAACCTTACGTCTTTAGCGAAGCACTGGGCCTGATGCTGCGGAGGGCTGGCTAAAGGGCGAACAGGGATCAGGATGGCCCTCAAGGATCTTCAGGGGCTCAGGGTTTAGGGTTTAGGGGTTTAGGGTTTAGGGGTTTAGGGTTTAGGGTTTAGGGTTTAGGGTTAGTATTTGTCAGCTTGCTCACATAAAAACCACCGAAACCCTAACCCTAAACCCTAAACCCTAAACCCTAAACCCTAAACCCTAAACCCTAAACCCTAAACCCTAAACCCTAAACCCGAAACCCGAAACCCTAGCCCTAAACCCTAAACCCAAGGCAGCGCTACTCACAGTTGATTTACTAAATTTGCAAGGCGAGTATAGATAGAACCCACCCCCCCCCCCCCCCCACAAAAAAAAAAAAAAACTTTCCCGCCCCTCCCTGGATCTCACCGAGTTTAGGGTTTAAAAGTTAAGGGTTTAGGGTTTAGGAACCTGCAAGACTAAACATCTCACAGGGTGGGCTTCCTAGGCGCAAGCCAGGGTCGGTTTGAACACATTTTGTTCATTCTCATAGGCCCTAAACCCTACATGGAAAAAATGGGGGGGGGACCTCCAATATACTTACAATAAGGACGCGAAGGTTTAGGGTTTAGGGTTTAGGGTTTAGGGTTTAGGGTTTAGGGTTTAGGGCTCACATCCGACACGCCTCGCAGGATGGGTCTCCGTCCAAGAGTTCATGGTCTGGATGCGCAGCAACGCCCGGAACCGGAATCTCACCAGGCGCCTGGGGGTTGGGGTTTGGGGTTTGGGGTTGGGGTTTGGGGTTTGGGGTTTAGGGTTTAGGGTTTAGGGTTTAGGGATGTGTCGGGTTTAGGGACAGCTAGCTCCATATCATCCTCTCAGAATCCCTGTGTAGCATTATGGTAAACTACCGCAAGTACCCATTCTGAGAGTTTAAACAGGCCCTGTTGGGGCGAGGGCGGGCTGGGTTCGGGCTTCGGGGCAGGTTTCTGGTTTGGAGGCTTTCGGTTTAACACCCCCAAACGTTAGGCCTCACCCTGCAAGGCGTAGGGGTTTCGGGTTTATAGGGCTCAGGGTTGCAGGGTTTTTCTAGGCCCTACCACCCCAAACTCAATACTCTGAACCCTCAACCCTTGTTCCTGATACGCTAAACCCGAAGAACTCCTAAATCGCAAAGCCTAAGCCCTAAGACGTTTCCCAAGACCCACCCCAAACCCCAAGCCCTAAACCCCAACCCTAATCCCTAAACCCTAAACCCTAAACCCTAAACCCTATACCCTAAACCCTAAACCTAATTCTAAACGTTCATCCCCAACACCAAGCTTTAAATCCAAGCCGTGTAACCCAGAGACTCCAAAACCCCTTAATTAAGGAAAATACCTTAAATTATAATCGGAACCCTAATATGGTTTAGGGTTAAGGGTTTAGGGTTTAGGGTTCAGGGTTTAGGGTTTAGGGTTTAGGGTTATATTCCTTAATTAAGGGGTTTTGGAGTCTCTGGGAACCTTTGAAGGCAGATGAACGACACCGAAGCCAAACGTCGACTCTTGGAAGAGCAGCAGAGACAGGCGCGGAAAGTTTAGGGTTTAGGGTTTAGGGTTTGGGGTTTAGGGTTTAGGGTTTAGGGCTTGGGGCTTGGGGCTTAGGGTTTAGGGTCGAATAATTACCAATAATTAGCGTTCCCCTAAGGATTCCTTCATAAGTTTACCAGAAAAAAAGCCGACGCATTCCAATTGTTAAGGCGCCTGCATAACAGCCTTTCAACGGCAGCTGTGGGGTTTTTTCGGGTTTAGGGTTTCGGGATTTTAAGCCCTTAACCCTAAACCTTAAACCTAAATCCTACAACGCTACAACCCTACAACCCTAAACCCCAAAAGCCTTCAACTTCTGGTTGGTTCTAGGGTGGTCTGATGCTGAGGAGCATGCAGGAGGACGGGGTAGGGATAAAGAAGTTCAGGGTTTTGGATACGTCAGACCCTCGGTGTGCATGGGGGTTCATTGATTACTTGAAACACATATGCCTTTAGAACCCAAAGCCTACTCAATTTTGTAGGTTCCTATTATGACAAACCACTTCTGGTACTCTGGTGTAGGGTTTAGGGTTACGGTTAGGGTTTGGGATGTCGAGATTTAGGTTCTCGTTTCGTGAAAGCATGTCCACGGCATGATGGGGAATTGCTCTCGGACTTTGGGCATGTGTCTATGCACTTGCATATGAAGGAAGATGTTCACACGAACATAGTGCCCTTCCATCAGAAGGCCCTGACCCTGATATGAAGGGTTTAGGGTTTAGGGTTTAGGGTTTAGGGTTGAGGTCTTAGGGCTTACAGGATTTAGCAGCCGTCGTACTTCAATCAGAACAGCATATTCGCGAAGCTGAACTGCCTTCCCCGAACCACGAACCCCTGGCACCCTTAAGACTTTAGGGTTTAGGGTTTAGGGTTCAGGGTTTAGGGTTTAGGGTTTAGGGTTTAGGGGGGCCCCTATCCTGTTTCTCACCACTGTCAAGCACTTTCCTTTTGGGCTCACAGGCGGGGCGATTGCACAACCGGACTATGTAAGAGCACAGGAGCCGAAAACTTGGACATACGTTAAGGTTCAGGGTTTAGGGAGCCTATAGCTATTGTGAAGACTCAGGCTCAGGCTCTCTCAATCCAACTAGTCGAGGAGCTCACGCGGCATCGTAAGGCATCGCTGCAGTTGAGAGAAGATGGCCACCATCTACAGAGTCTACACTCTTTCAGGGCAGGAGTTCACTGTGCCCCTGAAAGAAGAAGCTCGGGATGTGCGATCTTTGAAGAGGCCAGCTGCGAAAGTCTAAACCCCAAACCCTATAAGACCCTATAAACCATCCTTGCAAACCCTACAAAACCCAAACCCTAAACCCTTTCGACCCTACAGAGCCTTAAAACGCTATAAGCCCTTTAAAAACCCTAGAAACCCTACAAAAACCCAAAAAAAAACCTAAACACCCTAAGACCATAAAACCGAACCCTACATAAACCCAGCTTGAAAACCCTAGAAACCCTACAAACCCCAAACAAAAACCTAAACACCCTAAGACCCTAAAACCGAACCCTACATAAACCCAGGCAGCTGCTGAAGCTGAGCGGCATCCCCCGCTTCAGGCAACCCCTTGGTTCTTAGGGTTTAGGGTTTAGGGTTTAGGGTTTAGGGTTTAGGGTTTGGGGTTTGGGGTTTAGGGTTTAGGGTTTAGGGTTTAGGGTTGAGGGTTTTTTTTGGTTCTTCGCATGATGGAAATTGGGGGCCCCATACAACCCTTAAAGGGGATTACTAGAGGGCGACCCTTAAAGGGGATTACTATGGGGGTACCCTTCAAGGGGAAATATCTCCAGGGTACCCTCATTCCCTCACTCCCTCACTCCCTCATTCCCTCATTCCCTCATTCCCTCATTCCTACACCCTAAACCCTAAACCCTAAACCCAAAAATTCCCTCATTCCGGGCCAGTCAGGCAACGGATCGTCCAAGCGGGCAACACTTTGGACGATGATGAAAGGCTGGACTCCGACGTGCCAGAGCTGCAGCTGGTCGTGCTTCTTGGTGGCTTCTTGGGGTTTAGGGTTTAGGGTTTAGGGTGTAGGGTGTAGGGTGTAGGGTTCAGGGTTTGCATCTAGGTGTGCCATTGGGGCATTTCAGCAATTATCGCCGATTGGGCTTTCTCAGAATCGCAGGCTTTTTGAGGCAAGCAACAGTTTTCCTCCTTGGGAAAGTCTCATGTAGAAATGCGCATCTGAGGGTTGATTGCCCAGAGACCCCAAAACCCCTTAATTAAGGAATAGACCCTTAAATCATATTCGGGCCTCCTATTTTATCATTTAAAGGTCCATACCTTAAAATTAAGGGGTTTTATAATTAAAGGTCTATACCTTAAAATTAAGGGGTTTTGGAGTCTCTGATTGGGGCAAACAGAGGCTGTCTTTCGCCAGTGCCACGGACCAACAGGCGTCTCGACTCTGGCTTGCTGCAGAGAATGGCAGAGTCTCGGAAGTCACCGAATCTAGGCAGCCATTGTAATAAAAAGGAGCTCCAATGGAATTGATGTGCAGTTCTGTCTGAGGATGGCAACGAATGAATTAAGGAGCTCCAATAGAATTGAGTACCTAAACCCTAAACCCTAAACCCTAAACCCTAAACCCTAAACCCTAAACCCTAAACCCTAAACCCTAAACAGTTCTGTCTGATTACGGCAACTTGTTTGAGTTTTGTTTATAACAGCAACCCAGGAATTACTCCGTCGACCACAGGATCCTAATCTGCAAACGCAATGGCAAGGCACATCCCGGTTTAGGGTTTAGGGTTTAGGGTTTAGGGTTTAGGGTTTAGGGTTTAGGGTTTAGGGTTTAGGGTTTAGGGTTTAGGGTTTAGGGTTTAGGGTTCAACGCAATGGCAAGGCACGTCCCCTCTTACGCGGGCAGCGGGACTTGGGCACACGGACATTGTGGAGCTTCTCTTAGAAGCTCGGCAGCCCATTGGTTCCAGTTCCCCTTACTTTTTTGGTTTTGGTTCTGGGCTCCCTTATGAAGGAACCAACCAAAAACAAGGGTGCCCTTAACCCTAAACCCTAAACCCTAAACCCTAAGCCCTAGACCTAGTGCCCTTATGAGAAGATGGCTCTTCTGGGCTACTAAGGAAGCCAAGGCCCGTACCGACTTGGGCTGGCATTTTGACAGGTCAGCTCTCTTCTTCGCCTGCGCTCGGTGCGATCGCCGTATGGTCGGATTGCTTTTGGAGTTTGGGGCGGGGAACCACAGCGAAATTGCAAAGATAATGGACGGAGGGACAGAAGTTCATGCCCTTCACCGTCGTCTCTTTGACTTCGACTGCTTGCGCCTTTTGCTGGAGTCCCGAGCCGGCATTGATGCTGACTATGAGATTCATGAGAAGATGCTCAAGCACATTCTTGGTCCCGAGATTACCTCACTCTGCATCATCCGTGTTGCCATCTTTCCGTTCGTGCTGCTCCTGCTCACACAGAATGATGAACACAGATTTTGTTGGCAAAACATTCTGTTCCGTTCCTTTGTTTTGGTTTGGCCCCTCATCCAGCTATCAGTTTGGGCACTTTGGTGCACTATGCACTTCGTATGGAGCAGCATACTTACCAACTGGCACACGGCGCTGGCCACGCTGTATGAGGCATGGATGGAGGCTGCATCCGCGTATAAGGCCCTATGTTGGGAACAGCCTGAGTTGGGATTCGTCATGTCCATGGCAAGCTTGTGGCTTTGCGTGGGCGATGCAGGGGGCGCCTGGTTCTGGGTTCGGGAGCACGTTTTGAAGCGATTGTACCTCTTGTTCCTGTACTTGCGGTATGACTTTGCCCGGAGACACAGGAGGCAGCTCCTGCGGCGCTGCGTTTCTTTTTGTCTGCGTGACGTTGCTGTAGTATCCTGTTGTGTTCTGCTCGTGCTGTTGGGTTTTCATGAGTTGCTTTCTATGTGCTGCGCGTGTCTGATGATATACTGTGGAGTTCTCCGTGTTGCGCGTATGATGATGGAAGTCTGCAGCTTCGGCTTCGAAGTTTCGCTGAAATTTGTCCCGCGATGCTTGCAAAAGAAGACATAAGTTTTAGGGCTTAGGGGTTAGGGCTTAGGGTTTATTGTTTAGGGTTTAGGGTTTAGGGCCTCAGGGCTGCGTATTGGTAGTATTGGTGAAAGACACTTTGGGATTGTGGCCGCCCTAGAGAATTCAGAGCATCAGGGTAAGCCTAAAATCCGAATCCTTTGGCCCTCAAACCCTGCGCCTTCAGCCGTGAGACCTCGAGCACTTCAAAACCCTAAACCCTTACCTCCGAAACCCTCAACCCTAACCTCCTAAACCCTAAACCCCAACGCCCTAAACCCTAAACCCGTCTCTCCCCCCCTAACCCCCCCAACCCTAAACCCTAAACCCTAAACCCTAAACCCTAAACCCTAAACCCTAAACCCTAAACCCTAAACCCTAAACCCTAAACCCTAAACCCTAAACCCTAAACCCCCCGCCCCCCAACGTTCTGCGGACAGGAAGGCCACCTGCCCCCAAAGGCCCTGGAGGTGCCAACCGGGGGGGGGGGAGGGTTTAGGGTTTAGGGTTTAGGGTTTAGGGTTTAGGGTTTAGGGTTTAGGGTTTAGGGTTTAGGGTTTAGGGTTTAGGGCTTAGGGCTTAGGGCTTAGGGCTTAGGGCTTAGGGCTTAGGGCTTAGGGTTTGGGGTTTAGGGTTTAGGGTTTAGTAGGGCTGAGGGTTAGGGTTTCGAGATTAGGGTTTAGGGCTGAGGGCTTAGGGTTGGGGGATTAGAGGGTTGAAGGTTGAAAAGCGGGGAGCGGAGGAAGGTTTGGGCTTTTCGGTGTTTATAGGGTTTCGAGTTTAGCGTTTATGGTTTGGGGTTGGGGTGTGGGGTTTGGGTTTGGGGTTTTGGGTGTGGGGTTATAGGGTTGAAGGTTGGAGGATGTAAGGTGTGAGGGTTTAGGGTTTAGGGTTTATAGGGTTTAGGGTTTAGGGTTTAGGGTTTAGGAGGTTTGGGCTTTTTGGGGCTTTGGGGTTGTAGGGCTTATAGGGGTTTTGAGATTTGTTTTGGGGGGGCTCCGGGCTCTGCTTCATGGACCCTTTGGGTTCAGGGTTTAGGGTTTAGGGTTTAGGGCCTTCCCCCCCCCCCCCCCCCCCAAGTTGTGCCAAGCGCCCTGACAAGGCCCCGAGCTGGATTTGAAGTCTGAGGGTTTAGGGTTTGAAGGTTGAGGGTTTAGGAATAACCAGGAATAACCCTTGCCTCGGCCCTCTAACAGTCAAATACAGTCTATTGTGCCAAGCATAGCGCAAAAAAGTAGCCCCAGAACTTCTGATCGAGTTTGGACCTGGCTCAGCAAGCGAAATCACACCTTGGACCTTGGTTTGTGTTCTTTTCTAGTGCTAGTCATTGTGTTCCTGTTGGTTCTTGTTCATGGCGCCATTGCTTCGTGCTGGGCTCAAAACTTGGCACCAGAAAAGGCACAATTTTGAGCACAAAAAACTGCACCAGAAAACGGACAATCTTGAGCACACAAAAGGGCACCAGAAAACTTAATCACAATGATTTCCTAAAGTCCGGGATGTGATCATATGCCATCCTATTTTTTGTTCGATAATACCGAGTGCTTTTGTTTGGTGGTGCTGACTGTTAGAGTGGACGGGCAGCAGCCAACTTAAGTATCCCTATGGGTCCATGTACCTGAATAGTATATATTTGGGCCTTAAAGGGGTTCCCATATAGTAGCTTTAGGGCCCAGGTATATACTATATAGGTACATGGACCCTTAGGGTATGGGAACCTAACGAGAACCCCATTTACCCCGAACACACGGCAAGGAAAGAGGATGATTGTTGATCGGCTCTCCTGTTTATTTCTTGGGTGTCGGGTCTAGGGCTGAGGCGTCAGAGCCTCGGGCTTAGGATTAAAGATTTACAGGGTTTCGGTGTTATGCGGTCCAGGGCTCAGGGTTTATGGGGTTTTGGGTAAGGGTTTATGGGACATAGGGTTTATAAGCTTTCGCGTCAAGAGCTCTTGGTAGGCCCTCGAGAGTGGACCCTACCTAGGGGGCATCCTGTTGGAGTGTGTCCTACCAAGGAGCTCGTCGTCGCGAAGCGCCAGCTGGAGGCGCCTTTCGAAAGCGAGCTTTGAACCCAAAACCCTAAGCGCTAGACCTTGAATTCCTAAATCTTTTTGCTGTCCTGAGATAGTCTGAGTCCCATCCTTGAATCCTGTAAACCCTAATCCCTCAAGGCTTAGGCCGCGCCCCGTACGGTGGGGGTTCGGCCCTTAAGCCCCTCGACCTTGCGACCCAGGTCGTTCGCCCGCCTCCCACAGCTCGGAGGTCGGTAGCGCCCACGTACCGGATCCCGCTCCTCGGGACCAGTCCTGGACCCTTCCTAAAGTAACAACCCTGACGCTGGGGCGTTTCGGGCCCTAAACCTTAAACCCTAAACCCTAAAACCCCCCAAGCTTCCTGGGCCTCTCTGGGCCTCGCCGGCCCTTCTGCCCCCCTTGGCCTCCTTCCTGTTTGGCCTCCCTTGAGCCCTGTACGTACCCGCCCTGGGCCCGCCTGACCCTTTTTGGAACGAGCCTGGCGACCGTAAGCAATTGACTTGAGGAATAGGTTGGGTGGCTCCTCGGCCTCCACAATCGGGCCAGAGCTGCTCTTCGCGCCTCTAAAAGCTTTCGAGCTGATTCCGCATCCGAACCTTCGCAGCATCTACGCCCTACTACAGCAACCCCTAATCCCTAAGCTCCCAAACCCTCTCTCTAACATATAGTTAAAAACCCTAACGGAGTTTGTGGGCAAGCGTCAAAAGTTCGTGGGCTTTTTTGCACACGAACTTTTGACACCCCAGGGTCCCAAGACTTCGCCGGCAAGTGTCAAAAGTTCCCTAAACCCTAAAGCCTAAACCTTTAACCCTTAACCCTTAAACCCTAAACCCTAAATCCTAAACCTAGCGACATCTCGCGGTGCGTCGGGTTTAGGGCCTTGTGCCCTTGGGTTGGGCATAGGGTTTAGAGTCCCTTTTGCAAGGGCAAGGGATTAGGGTTTAGGGTTTCGGGTTTAGGGGTTGAGGGGTTGAGGGGTTTAGGGGTTTAGGGGTTTAGGGGGTTAGGGGTTTAGAGGTTTAGGGGCTTAGGGGTTTAGGGTTTGGGAGTGTGGGGGTATAGGCCCTACGGGTTGGGGCACATGAGGTTTAAGGCCCTAGGGTTTGGGGCATCGGGTTATGGCCCCAAGGGGCATACGTCTAGGGGCATAGGTCTTGCCACATACGAACTGAGGGTTTGGGCAAGTATGGAGCCTAGGGTTGATGGATTGAGTGAACGTCTTAATGCTGAGGGAGTCTGTGGGTGGGTGGGCGCTCGATAAATTGCTTGGCTAGTGAATGCTTGAACTTGAGATGCCGATCCCTAACCCTCTCAACCCTAAACCCTAAGAAGCCTAAACCCTGAACCCGAAACCCTCCCTGAGTCCCTTCAACTACGCTGGCTCAGGCTCACGTGCTGGCGTACCTCAGCCGGTCTGGAACCCCAGCCCTCCCGACAGTGGTTTAGGGTTCAGGGGTTTCGGGTTTAGGGGTTTCGGGTTTAGGGTTTAGGGGTTTAGGGGTTTAGGGGTTTAGGGGTCTGTGGCAAGGACCTTTATGTTCTATTTGGCCGAGGGCTCTGTTGCCCTTATACGAGATTTAAATCGATTTGAAAAAAAGGGTCAAGGGCTTACTCTGCGCGTTTTCCTTCACAGCGTCTCTCGGACTTGTAGCAGCTGTCTTCCTCATCTGTAGCCGTGAGACATGGAACAGAGTCTCGAATGCTGGCCTGCGGTCTCTTTTAGCAGTCTTATTGTAAGCAGATAGGGTTTGGGGTTTCGGGTTTAGTGTTTGGATTTGAAGTTTCGGGTTGAGGGTAGGGGGTTTAGGGTTTAGAATTGGGATGCAGGTCGACCCTATTTGCTCTCAAGCATTCCGCGCGGCCCCGAAACCCTAAACCTGAAACCCTAAACCCTTGCCTATACCCTAGACCCTTAAGGTCCTGAACTATGGTCTTTTTGAGCTAGGCACCCCAAAAGAAATGAACTCTTAGGGAACTGCCCCAGTCTCCTGGCACATGACAACGATGTGAGGCTCCGACGATTTTTTGCTTTAAGGAGGGGGGGGGGGGTAGGGTTTATAGTTTCGGAAATTTACTCTCCTTAAATCCTAACCCTAACTAAGCCCTCAGCACGCGCGTGCTCTCAGACCCTCAGACCTTTGCTTTGCCTGCCGGGCTTGCTTGGACTGAGGATTACTTTTAGAGTGTTTAGAGTTCGGGGATTCAGGGTTTAGGGCTCATCGGGCCGAAAGGGTTTGGAGCTTTGTGGCCCAACGAATCATGGATGTCAGGCTATGGTTACCCCCCGAAAAAGACCTTAAACTTCAACATGCATAAGATTTAGGGTTTAGGGTTCCAGTACCTCAGCCCATGCTTCAAAAAAACGCTCCGGTGAGCGGAACCGCTCTGTCTGGGCATGCCGGCCTCATAAGGCCCGTCAATATAAGGGAGAGCGTCCCTAAACCCTAGACCCTAGACCTTACGTTTTTGAAGCGCCTGAGCCTTGCAGCCTTTCCGGCTCACCCTGAACCCTAAACCCTAAACCCTAAACCTTGAATCCTAAACATTGAATTGTAAACCCTAAATCCTAAATCCTAAACCCTCAACCCTAAACCCTAAACCCAGTATTTCTTCTGTGGGTTTAGGGCTTGGGTTTTAGGAAGCCCTAAGCCCTGAATCCCTAAACCCTGCCTCAGGGGGGCCGAAGAGAATTCCAACAAGGGGGCCGATGTCGGGCCACATGCCGTGGCGGTTTTTGAAGTAAGTGCTGCACTCTGCTCACTGCTCAGATGTACTCAGCGACGCCTAAGCCGCAGAATTTGCTCGTTTAGGGTTTTCACACGTAGGGCTTGGGGTTTAATTAGGGTTCAGGGTTTAGGGTTTCAGGTTTAGAGTTTAGGGAGTAACCATCTTATAATAAGGGTACCCTTTTTGGGGTTGCTCGTGTTTATAGAACCTAAAAAGGGCAACAGGGTACCACTCAGCTACCAAGCCTACACCCTCAACCCTCAACCCTAGACCCCCCACTTCCTCAAATCCTCGACACTTAACGCTGACCCTACAGAACCTGAACCCTAAACCCTAAAGGGCTCAGGGCTTCAGGCCTTAAGCCTACACCCTCAACCCTCAACCCTAGACCCGCCACTTCCTCAAATCCTCGACACTTAACGCTGACCCTACAGAACCTGAACCCTAAACCCTAAAGGGCTCAGGGCTTCAGGCCTTTTGGTTACCATGCGCCCACTCCAACTAAGATTCCAGGGTTTAGGCACCTTCGTGAAGGATTGGTGCTTGGAGGCTTAAAGTTGTGGGATTGCTCCGGTCTAAGGCTTGGTTTAGGGTTCAGGGCTTAAGGGCTTCGGGGTTTCGGGTTTAGGGTTTGAGGTTTAGAGTTTAGGGTGTGTGGACTCGTGTGCAGAACCAAGCATCTGACGTCAACATCTTCGAGATCCAGTGACCAGGAGCTGCCTAAAGTTTGCGAAGGTTGCGGCTCGAGAAGAGACAGGCAGACAAAGCGAAGAAACAAAAGAGACAAAAGAAAATTCTTTGAAAAAAAAGGAAAAGTGCGGAGAGCCAGAGTGTCAAGTGGGATACGGCCTCAAGTAAACAGGGGAAGCGCTGGACAAAAAAAGAAAGTGCCGAGAGTCCGAGAGCCATGAGAAGCACAAAAGAAGGAAGTGCCGAGAGCCAGACCATCGGGATGCCCTTGTTCTTCGCTGAGGCCTCAGGCACGAAAGCAGAAGAGATAGACAGACAATGAAGCCTAAGACATGCCACAACAAAAGCAAGTAAGATCTGGAAAGAAGAAAGCGTCAGAGCCGGACTTTGTCGACGGCCTTCTTGGCCTCAGCAAAAAGCAGAAGAGATAGACAGACGATGAAGCCTATTGCGTGGGACAGCAAAGGAAGGGAAGATGTAAAAAGCAGGAGGTGCTGAGAGCCAGACTTTCAAGACGCCAGTCTTCTTAGCTGACACCTCAGGTACAAAAGCAGGAGAGATAGGCAGACGATGAGGCCTGAGGCATGGGACAGCAAAGGCAAGGGAAACGTAAGCAAGAGAATTGCCGAGGGCCAGACGGTCTGCGACGATGCAACGAGGGGTGAGGTAGCCTAGGCGCACCCGAAAGAAAAGCAACGAGGACACAAGACGTGTGCCGAGGTAAACAAGAAAGTGTCAAGAGCCAGACTTTGGGGACGGCCTTCTTGGCCTCAGTAAAAAGCAGAAGAGATAGACAGACGATGAAGCATATTGCGTGGGACAGCAAAGGAAGGGAAGATGTAAAAAGCAGGAGGTGCTGAGAGCCAGACTTTCAAGACGCCAGTCTTCTTAGCTGACACCTCAGGTACAAAAGCAGGAGAGATAGGCAGACGATGAGGCCTGAGGCATGGGACAGCAAAAGCAAGGGAAACGTAAGCAAGAGAATTGCCGAGGGCCAGACGGTCTGCGACGATGCACCGAGAGGTGAGGCCTAAGCGCGCCCGAAAGAAAAGCAGCGAGGACACAAGGCGTGCGCCGAGGTAATCAAGAAGGAAGTGTCAAGAGCCAGACTTTGGGGACAGCCTTCTTAGCCTCAGTTAAAAGCAGAAGTGAGAGACAAACGATGAAGCCTATTGCGTGGGACAGCAAAGAAAAAGAAAACGTAAACAATAGAGTTACCGAGGGCCAAACAGTCTGCGACGATGCTCCGACGGGTGACGCCTAAGCGCGTCCAAAGGAAAAGCAAGCAGGACAAAAGACGTGAGGCAAAGAGGCGCCAAGGACATGACGGGCTGGGCTTGCTTCCAGGGCGGAAGCACGACCTTGAAGGAAAAGAAGAACGTAAGCAGAAAAGAGGAGAAGAGATAGACAGACGATGAAGCCTAAGGCGTGGGACAGCAACGGAAAAGAAAACATAAGCAAGAGAGTTGCCGAGGGCCAGACAGTGTGCGACGATGTTACAACATGCGACGCCTAAGCGCATCCAAAAGAAAAGCAAGCAGGACGCAAGACGTAAGGCAAAGAGGCGCCGAGGACATGACCTTCTGGGCTTGCTTGAGGACCCACGGAGGTGGGTAACATGGTTCTCTGGGCACAAGTGCACCGCAAGGTTTGCAGCCGACCTGAATGCAGCATGATGGTGGAAAGGCAATGATGAAGGTGGAAACGCATACGTGGAACTTCGACAACAGGCTTTTGGGGGTTTGCCCAATGACGAGGGCACAGCGGTGTTCAAGTGCTACGTTTTCAAAACCATTTCGGACTTCACAAAATAGTTCCCTCGAGATTGGCGCTGCCAAGGACCCTCGACACAAGCCAGAAGCATCTTCAACGGTAAGCCGCCCCGCAGGGCACAGATCCCTCTCTTCAAGGTTTAGGGTTCAGGGTTTAGGGTTTAGGGCTTAGACTTAAGGCTTAGAACTTAGGGCTTAGGGTTTAGGGTTTTAAGGTTTAGGGTTTAGTCGATGTAGGGTGAATGCTGAGGGCAGAAGTGCTTTAAAGGTGGTGAAGCCTGAGTGCCCCAACCCCCAATACCCAATATTAAACAAACAGAGCCTCTCATCTCTACACGAAAACCTTGAAAGCGCCTGTACACCGACTTCTTTCTGAAAAGGCCCTCAAGCTGTGGATGTTGGGGGGGTTTAGGGTTTAGAGTCTTGGGGATTTAGGGTGCAAGAGTCGGGTTTAGAGGTTTAGGGTGGGCGGTTGAGGGTTTTAAGGGTGAAAGCGTATGCCCTAAACAAACAACCCTGCGCATAAATGGCCCTAAAGTCAACCCCTCCAACCCCTGCTTGCTAGCTATAAGGAGAGCAAAACACTTGACCGGAGAAAGGATTTCCAAGGCCTTAGTTTAAGGTCTGGGGCTTCAAGCTAATCCGCTACCCTCAGCCTTAAACCCTAAACCCAAATATCCAATCCCTACACATGGGGCTATGTCATGTCAGGCAGCATAGCTCCTGACTATGATCGAGGATATTTGAATCAAAATAGGCGGAAATCAGACTTAACTAGTGGACAAAGCCGAAGACCCAAAGCTCCCCAGAGGGCGTCTGAAAGCTTACGCCCCAAAGCCACACCTAATCCCGAACCCAAAGAGTCCTGACTAAGCCTCAAGCCCTAAGCCCTAAACCTTAAACCCTAAACCTAAGCCGTACACCCTGTCCGAAACCCTACATACACCACACCGGAGCACTGCCTTAGCTGGTGCTGTCTTGCTTCCTCGCGCGCCAAATTTTATGGGAGAAAAGTGCCCGCTTGGTGTTTATCAGAGGCTTAGGGTTTAGGCTTTACGGGTTGAGGGTTGAGGGACGGCATTTTGGGTGAGCTCGCAGAGTTCAGGTCCGGGCTGGGAGTAGCTTAGGGCTTAGGGTGGATTTCTAGGGGCATACTCCGGAGCCCTTAATTTGGGCCCCGTGTCATAAAACCCTTATAAACACAAAGGGGCCCGTCCGAAGTCTTTAAATCCTTTAAGACAAAGGTGAGGGACCGTTTTCAAGGGCTCACGATTCTAACCTTTTAATTTAGGGCCTTATGGGTTTAGGATTTAGGGTTTAGAGCTTATGCCTTGTATAATGAAAGCATTAAACATGGGTTCGGCCCCAAGGAGCAGATTGAACTGAAGTCCCAGGACGCAGTAGCCCCCCGAGGATCCTGAAACCTGAACCCTAAACTCTAATCCTAAACCCTAAACCTTAAACCTTAAACCCTAAGCCCTAAACACTAAACCCTAAACCCTAAGCCCTAAACCCTATAAACCATAAGCTAAGCGCTCCAAAACCTGAAAACACCCTCGCGCAAGAAGCGCGGTCCTTGCGAAACGTTGCCTGCGGCCAGCTTTTTGAAAGTGGCCTCCGAAGCCAAAGGGGCGTGGTTTAGGGCTTAGGGGTTAGGGTTTATGCACTCTGAACCCTGCTCCCCAAACCCTACACCCTAGACCCTAACCCCTAAACCTGCCACCCCCTACCTGACCCAATACTGGGTGCTATCTTTAAGGCCTCCTTCAAGAGGGCCGCCGGCCCCTATTCACATGGTGGCTTGAGGTTTTTCGGGCGTTTGGAGCGGTGATTCGGAAGTTCACAAACCCCAAGCCCATGCGCATGACCACCGACAAAGGGCACTTAAACAACACACTGACGACAAACGTCAAGAAAGAAAGAAACGCTGAAAATAACACGCCGAGCCTCTCCCACTGACCCTCCTAACTTAGAAGCTCAAAGACACAGGCGGACGCCATCCGGCCTGCAGTGTTGGATACTCCACCTGCTCAGGGTTGCTGTCTTGTTTTTTTTGGGTGGGAGGGGGAGAGAAATACACCCAGGGTTTTGCCACATCTTGACTAGCGCTCTGTAGCAAGTCCCAGGCCTCTGGAAGCTTCTTTGCCCATCTTTCAGCGATCTCCATGTTCAAGGCGATCTGCTTCTCTCTGTCCTGTTTTAGGGTTTAGGGTTTAGGGTTTAGGGTTTAGGGTTTAGGGTAACCGTGCGATAAGAGGCAGGAGATTCACGATGAAACTCCGACTCTGCAAGGGCATCAGGGAACCACTTGGTCTCCAAGTTTCTGGCTTCTGATTTCGGCTCTCAGCCCCCGACCCTAAACTCTAAACGCCGAAACCCTAAATCCGAAACCCTAGCCCTAAACCCTAAACCCTATACCCTAAACCCTAAACCCTCAACCCTCAGAAGTGGGACTTGAGGGCGCCAGGGCTGGGGCCTTTCGAAGGGTTTTCAAGCTTGGAACTTGGGGGGGGGGTTGGAACTCTTGAGATTCCTTTACGAGACCCAATCTTAGGGTTCAGAATTCAGGGTTCAAGGTTCAGGGTTGTGTTCAGGGTTCAGGGTTCAGGGTTCAGGGTTCAGGGTTCAGGGTTTAGGGTTTAGGGTTTAGGGTTTAGGGTTGGTCTCTCGGCTCCCCGGCAAGTTCGGAGCCAGGCGCAGGCCGTTTAGGGTTTAGGGTTTAGGGTTGGTCTCTCGGCTCCCCGGCAAGTTTGGAGCCAGGCGCAGGCCGCGCCTGTGTGTTCTTTTCAACCCTAAACCCTATACCCTAAACCCTGATTGCAATGATACGATGTTTGTCTCAGTCCCTTGCTCTGAAAGCTGCAGGCACGTGCGACGAGCCATGCAAGGCGGGCGAGGGAAGAACCTCAGGTCCGGATACCGCGAACATTCGCGAATCGTCAAATTCATGCCCTTCATACGATCGGATGGGCGCCCGGCAGGACGCGACATGTCAGCCGCGAGGCACGCGCCCTACAGTACACCCTGAGCCTATAATCCAATCGGCAGGGTGTCAAGCTGCCCTAGGCTTTCTGTAGAAGGGTTCCGTGGTCTTACTATACTAAGGGGGAACTTTCTAACCCAAACCCTTCTAAAGGGGATCCCTAACTTCACGACACCGTCAAGAAGGATCTCAAAAAGAAACGCAGAAACGACTAGCTTTCTAAACAAAACCAAAGGGTTTCACAGATTCTTGGGAAGTTCCTAAAAGCTCTGCTCTATCTGCCTGACACGTTTTAACCCAAATGTGTAGAAAAAATGATAAATTAAAAACCGGAAACAAAATCGCAACACGAATCCAAACTAAAACATAGAAAAGCATCGGAAACAGCTGCCAACACGCGGACCGACTCTCAGCGATTTTTGTCGCTAAAGAATCCAGAAAAAATCTCTTAAAAAAATGAACGCAATCAGATGCCAATGGAACAGCGCAAGAACATAACATCGAACTATATCGGAAATAAAATCTCTAAGAAACACCCAAAACGCTGCGATTCTTTGGCGAATTTGTCGGCCATTTGTATTCGACATTGGAGGTCTACTGTCTTATTCAGAAATGTATATCATATCCTTACGCTTCCAACCACTGAAAATAAAGGATAGCGCTTCCATAAAGACCTGCTTTATTCATGTGGTGCGACAATTGATTCCGAAGAAGAACTAGAACGGGGTCCATCATGTTTCAAACCGAATCGGCCTGAACAACCCATAATGACACCCTACACCGGTGTCAGGACCAGAGCCCGAATCACTTGAATTCGGCATGGTCCGTATTATGGTGTTCTAGACTCCCCCACAGCATCAACTCACGAATTCTCACGGTTTTCTCACGGGCAAATCTGCGTGGCTCAAGTTGAACTCACCTCTTCCTGACTGCCAGGACCAACTCTTACTCACGCATGCTCGATTTTGCTCACGCTTTTTTGGGGTTGATTTACTTGCTATATTTTTCGAGCGGTGCGTCCGGTAAAACCAAGCATTCTCACACAGTGTCGGGTAAGACTTTGTCGCTGCAAAAATGATTTCCAGAAAAACTGTCGGGTAAAATTGAGGCGCTGCGACAAATGAGCAGTAATTTTGCTTCGCATGTGTGGTCGAGTAAAATTATGCGATCGGGGATACAATTACGCGGTTCACAGCCACGTAGAAAAACGTTGTCGTAGAAGCACAGTGTAAGAAAATAAGCTATCCTGACCGTCCCTACTAACAACATGTTTGTTTTCCGGCCAGAAATATACTCGCTAAGTGGTTTTCTTGAACATTTGAAGAATAACGCAAGAAAATAACTGGAAATAAGAAACAGCAACTCGGATTTTACGGAATCCTAGATAATCAGAAACAAATCATGAAAAAAACAAACTTTAGCCAACGCTCGTCAACAACACTAAAAAAGCACTGAGCGATGCTTCTTGGCAACCTTTTGATTGATTTTTTATTCGTTGTTGATCTGATTGTTCTTTTTCCTGGAGCATTCTTTTAATTTTTCCATATGAATAAAAACATTGTAGGTGTGTTGGGCTGTCTGAAATTGAAAAGCTGTTGTACACGGCCAGCATGAACCACACCATGAACGTGCCACTTAATCATCACTTTCATCGCTCTGTTTCTTTTGTCGCGAGGACGCCAAGCGGCTTAGCGCTCTCACTGAAGCAATAAAGCCTAAATAGGATCGGCGTTCTGCAGGTGAAGTTAGACAACAAACACTGAGTATGCTGTTGATCTTCAGTAGAAAAAGACAATGAGATGATTTGCACAGTCTCTTGCTGATTCTTAGCGAAAGCCGAACGATTTTAATCAAGGCAATAATGCCTTAGTAGGATCAGCTTTCGGCGAAAGAAACATGAAAGAGCAATGGCCTGTACAAATGACTGTCCTTGCCGGAACAACACACTTAGAGTTTTCGTGGCCTGACGCCAGCTCTGCGCAGGCTATCTTGCCGCAGTAGAGTGTTTGGTGTTCTCCGTCTCAAGAGTGAGGAGTCCTCAGCAGCAGCCGGCCTTTTGAATGATCTTGGGTTGACCTTCTTCCGCTCGATCTCGCGCTCATGGTGCAATTGCAGTTCTGCTTTGCCTTTGATGCTTCCATCTACGAGTTCCGAACACCACTCCTCCCACTCAGTGGCACGAAACAAATCTTTGGACGTTAGTCGGGCCAGCAATTCGGCTTCCGGCATTTGCCGTGTTGTAGGCTTGTAGAGCGCATTGTTGTGAGTCAGGAGCTTGCCAAGCTGCATAATGCTGAGCTTCAGAGACAACGTTGCTTTATGCAACTTCTGAGTTTCGCGGAACCAGTTGTTCACCTCATGGTGCAAGGCCTCATTACTGGCCGTGCCGATAGGCAAGAGGGACAACCTCTCGGACGAAATCATGTGGCGCAGACGTAGGTTATTAAAATACCATTCCGTTCTGTTGGCAGCCGTGGCAGTGTGAAGAAGCTGATATATCTTGCGATTGGGGCCCGGAGCGAGTCGTTCGACCTCGCTGCGATAAATAGAAGTCAAGGCCGCAAGTGCTTGAATCCATTCCAAGCGAAGAAGAAAAGGCTTCGTTGCATCCAGATTCGCGAGAATTCGTTCAGCCTCAGCCTTGCGCATGCTCCGATCCTCCAACTGAGCACGGACCCTTTGTTCTTCTCGTGTAAAGGGAGTTGCGTTCTCTCCGCAAAAAATGGGTCCCCAAGTACCAGCCGATAACTCACTGCGCGCTGTAAGTTTGCGCAGAATGATGCGCAAATAACGTGTCGCAGCAGTACGTTTCCTGCTTGAGGCATACTCACAGGTCATTGCCAGGTGTGTTGGGTCCAACGCCACCACCTGCAAGTTCGGACACACATGCTTTGCCTCCTTATACAGCTTTGCCGACGGGTTGTCCACGGAAAGGTACTTGATCTGGCAAAGTCCTTGAGCCGGAAGAGAATCTGCCAGCATCCTCACTAAAACCTCGGTGTCGTCTGACGAGCCAGGTTGTAGCAGCACCACTGCATTTGTGCGTCCACGACAAGTGAGAACCTGATCAAGCGTATAAGACGCATCAAATAAAGATCGCATTCTTTGCGGAACGCTTTTGCATAGGTTGTTTGATATCTTAACCAAAACAATCGACGTTACAATGATCAATTCAAATATCAAGTGGCGCGAGTCATGGCTTCCTCTCCGCGAAAAACGGCTGATTGCTTCGCTTCAGCACTTGCGCGAGGATGCGCCTGTCCCAAGATGGGCAAACAGCAGCGTAAAGTTGTGTCCATGCTGATTGCTTCGAATTCTTCGTGCTGAAGCATTTGCTGGAATAACTGTGACCGAAGTTCCTGAACGCGCGGCGAAAGAAATATGTCTTCCACGATAGGCCACCAGTGTCTTGAATGTCTTGGCAGGAGGCTGCATACATCGCCCGGAAAAAGTGTCATCATGCGAGCGTGGAAAGCATATACCTGCTTGAAACAAGCAACACCGGAAACAATAATGCTCAGTAGCACATGAAAATGTGTTTACGCAAAAGACCCTAGAAGATATACTGAATTCAGCAAGATACCTTGGCCTTGCACAAGAGCATTTCCTGAAAGACAATCTGTCCAAATTCCCGCGTGTAGTAGAGGTTTCGTACTCTTCGCAAGGAATTGTCACTGACCGCATCCACACTCCAGAATTGAGGACCTTCTTCGGTAAAGACTAATCGCAGGAATCGATCAATCAGAACCTGCTTTCGAGACAAAGCCGGAGAAACAGTTTGCCTCAGAAGACGACTGCTGCGATACAGATAATTGCCTTTCGGAGCAGACACGATCTGGTCGAAATCATGCAAGGCGATGATGAGCTTCAGTTGCTTCGTACCACTGGCCACGTATTGTTTCGCCAGACAATGATAAGTTTGAACATGGTGGAGCACACGGCCTCGTTTGATTTTCGGCCATGCGCGAAAAGGACAGAAAGGACAGCGAGCTGTGTCCGCACTACGGCCCTTTCGTCTGCGACCGCCTGTCAAGAAGACTTGCACCTCCTGCTTCAGGTGCACCAGCAGCTCATCACCGACATGCGTGACGCTTTCATCTTCGCACTGAAGACCGTCTTCCGGTTCATCATCTTCTGCGTCCTCCTGCGTCTCCACGTCTCTAACAAAATCTTCAGCGAAATTATCCTCGCCATCGTCCTCGTGGTTGGCTCCTGCTTGGGTCTCCAGGAGAAGTTCGTACTCAGCTTCATTCGCGTCCAATACCACAGTGTCTGGCTTTTGTTCCACGTAGAAGAACAGAATGTACTTGCGATCAGTTGCCTCTGTTAGCATTCTGGAAAAGTCTGCCATTGAAAACTTGTAGGTGGCAGTCACATTCGTCAGCTGAACTTGCTCCAACGACAGCGCCTGGGCGGCCAAACAATGTGGCTGGCCAGCCGTAGCCAAGTGCAGCAGGAACTTTTGGCCCGCGACAAACTCTGTGCACGGCATGCGAGGAAAGATGGGAAGTTGTGTAAACTTGCTCACCTGCTCATATGTTCGACGTTGGCGTCTTGTGAAGAAAGCGTGTTCCGTTCCTTCACTAGCTTCCGCCATTGTCGCAGCCTGCCCGCCATAGCCCAAATGATGCAAGGCCGCAAGAATGCAGTTTCCATTTTTCTGAAGATTGTCTGGACAAGCAACCTCTTGAGGTGCAATGGCTTTCTGCAAGAGCTGCAGGAAATTGAGATGCTCCTTTGCACGGATTTTTACCTTGAAGCCAGTGTCTTTTTCAATCCATGCGGAGCAGCTGTCGCAGAAGCCATGAGTGTCCGGCAGCACAACATCGCGATCCAGGCGGATTCCATCGAAGTGCAAAGATGTGTGTTTGCTCTGCAGCGGGTTCGCTTTTCGGAGCCATGATTCCAGCACCATGTCTTCAGCAATGTTCCAGAAATACGTTAGAACGGAAAGATCCGGCTTTTCTTTGAACTGAAGCATAGAGGCCCAGGCGATGTCCTTCAAACAGCTTGCAGCAACCCATCGGCAAAAAAGCGAAGCTCGTTGTAATCGAATGATAAACTCATTGTTCGTGAGATCACCAGGCGGAGCACCTCCATTGAATACCTTCTGCAGAAGTTGCTTGCCAGCAGTCACATTCAATTTCAATTTGTTCTGAATGGTGAAAGTACGGAATTCTACGCACTCCCGAAGAGTCTCTCTGACGTCTGACCAAGAAGGATCCTGTGGCTTCAGCTTGTCGAGCATCTGAAGTAGCAAGGTGAACGAGCAGTTCTCGATGTCCAAGTCCACTGTGTGTTGAAGCACTTCAGCTTGCCACGCAGTGCCTAAATTTTGAACAGAGGCAGCCTCGGCGTAGCGCCGGGAGCGCATGCCATTGAATTTGTAAACGTAGTAAACATCCATGTCGATAAGGCCGTCATTGCCTTGGAAAGGGTTCTGCTCATCAACGCTTGCTCTCGACGCTGCGGAAGGCTCTTCAGAATTGCCGGATGCTTGTGGTCCCTTGACTCGTCGCCGCCGAGAGCGAACTTCTCCTACAGGAGATTGCTCGGGCAAGTCAGTGACTTGAGAAAGTTGCCCAGCGGCTTTTTTCTCAAGCGCCTCCAATAGCTGTCGAGCGCAATCCTCGTGCTTCTCCAGTTTCGTCTTGAAGCCCAGCCATTCGCTGATTCTGTGTTGTTGCTGCACAGTTTTCTTGCCTTTTCCGCTTCTGAGCCTGTCCAAGACCGTTGTGTAAAAGACGTTAAGAAGCTCGGCATTGGCGCTTCTGCTAGGATCCCTTTCAACGACTTCCCACAGTCTGGCAGCATTCAAACACTCATTGATTTTGGTAGCCTCTTCCTGGCACTGCACCTGCAGAACGTCTTCAATGTTGTTTTCGCAGGGTATAAATGGAATGAAGTGCTCAGTGTCCGGCTTTGAGTCAGCAGGAAGAAGATACTCTGCCTTCTCCAGGTCAGCCCACTGTTCTTTCGGAGCACCTATTTTGGAGGCCGAAAATCGCTGCCACCAAACTTTGGTCAGATGCCGCTTCCTGCCCCCATCTGGCTTGGATGTGGCCAGGCCCAAACAGAATGCCACAGTGCGCTGCAGGCTTTTCAGGAGTGGATCCTGTTGAAGGGCAGCTTGTTTCATTTCATCTTCCTTCTGGGCGGCTTCTCTTTGCTCAAGCTGACACACAAGCTCGGAGCGCATGGGGTTTCCGTCGCGATCCTGCACGCAGCGGTCAATTAATTTTTACATAGCTGTGCAATTCTACTTGGACCCAAGCAAGGACTTAAACACAAAACGGAAAACTAAGCAGCATGACTGCTTGACGTCCTCGGGCGGAGGCAGTCCGCAAGCCTCGCGCACCTTCTTTTCCGTGAGGCCACTCGTGGCATAGTTCTCGATCATGTGAAAGCACTCATCCCTGGAATAGTGGGTCTCAAACCCGTGCTGCAGTTCTAAGGCCACGGCGATGGCAGGTCCGCTTTCTAACCAAGCTCTCAAAGAAGGATCCTTCTTGAAAATGCCGTCAGCATCTGGATCATCGTAATCCTTGCCGAAGTTGGTGTCATCCACGAATATCGGCAAGGGCTGCCAAACCAGGCAACGCCGATAGATGGAATTAAAGTTGGCCTCCATGACATTTCTGAATGTAATGATCTTGTTGGTCTCGAAACGCTTCAATCCTCTGACACGGCGCATGCGCGTTACAAAGCCATAAGGCTTTCTTGCAGCTAGATCGTCCGCTGACATGAGCTTTTTGAAGAGGTCCTGCTGAAAATGGCGGTGGGTTTCTGGTGCCTCCTGCGCCGTTATGATCCAGCAGTGAGCAAACTGCTCCAACTGCTTCCGCAACTCGTCCTCATTGTGGAATAAGTTCGGATCAATGTAAGCGTGATTGTGCGAGTAAACGGCCGCGAGGTGGGCGCTGAAAAGTGATTGGCCGGTTCCACCGGGTGACTCGCCGATGAAGCAGCGGTCCACATTTTCGCCTCTTTTTGCTAGCGCAATTCCTGCCAGAGTGCATTTGTAATACTCCTGGTTGCACCAAAAAGTTTCTTTGATGAATTTCTGCATTCGAGTTCGTGCATCGCTTAGCACAGGATCGCTGAAGGAACTTTTCAGAGGGAACGCGATGCGCACGTAGACGTTGTTGAGTGGAGAAGGAGGCACCAGCTTCACGTGCTCTTCGCGACTGACGTCGTAAAGAACAGTGTAATCCTGATACGCGCATCCAGGTTGCCTCTCTGAGGGCGAGTCGCACCACGCTGCCACATACTGGAGAAGCCGTCCTTGTTGCAACGCGTTACAAACATTCATTAAAGGTGATTGAGGTTAGAGAACAAACAAAAGAAAGAACCTGGGTAAACATTAGCACACTGGTAAGCCTCACAATGCAGTAAGGTTAATTCACCTCCAGAATCTTTCTTCCAGGAGATCCTTCTGCAGCGGCGCAATAATTTTGCTAAGCATTTCAGCTGCTTTGTCCGGCCATGATCGTCCGGAGGGGGCATCACCCTCTTGTCCTCCGCGTCCTCGACGAGGACGTGTGTAGTCTGCAGTCAAAGCTTCATCTTCGCACGCGTGAAGCATCTCTGCGATGTTGTTGAACTGAGACAACACAGTGTGGACTTCCTGCAAGACACTTTCGTCTGTGCGGCGTGTGGCAGCCGACAAATGCCGAAACAGGCCTTCCAGTTTCAACAAAAACTTTCTTAATCTGAAGAAAGTCGATTCTGGAGGAATTCCTGTGTAAGCCTCGAAAGCACCATCCATGTGGTAGAGGTAACAGACGCCTTGGTGCGCGCGAATGTAGCGCTCTCCCTCCATAATCCACACCAGCCCCACGAAATCTCGCACGAAAATATCAGACAGGCGAGTTCTGTACACATTGATAGCTGAGGCTGCCAGTCGGACCAAGTCTTCCTCCCAAGTTGGATGCCGCCTTCGCACAAAGTCCAAATGCCGCTTGGCCTGCAGTTGGATCGACCCAGAGTTAAGATCATGAGGCAACTCAGGTCGATTGGCCAAGGATGCATCGCAAGCTTCAGTGGCAACGGTAAACAAGTGATCGAAATCCGCTGAGGTCGAGGATGCGCCAGGGAGCAGTCGCCGCTTCTTTGCGTTATCCAGCGCCGCAGGAGGAACAGCCGCCTGAATAGCTAAAGACTGTTCTTCTGCTTCGTCCCCCACTTGCGATTCTCTTTGGACAAGCAAAGCGTCGCCTGGCTCCCCGCCTGATACGTCAGGCATCTCTTGATCCAGCTGACGCAAGGCTTCTTCTTGCATAGCGATATCCTCATCAATCTGCCTCTCAAATGATGAATTAGACAAAGCATCACCAACTTGCGAGGAACCACCGGAAGCATCCTGCCAGTTTGTCGCACTGCGACGAGCCTGTAGCATCGCAACCACTTCTGCAGACATGTCAGGGACCTGATCTATGAAAGGGTTTGTGTTGTCTGGATGGAAGCAAACCACAAACATTTGCGACACGCGCACGTCATAGTGCTCTTGGAGAATGTGTTTGTACAAATTCAGTTGCACTCTATAATGCCATCCGGCGCAGTCAGGAATGTGCGACAGAGGAGCTCTCATGGACTGCCACGGGTTGGTGTACTTCGAATGAAGCTGCTTCGTTCTTTTCCAATCAAAAAGAATGAGGCTGTTGTCCGACGACTTTGCCACGAAATCAATACAGCCGGCAAGTCTCTCCTTCTCTGAAAAGACGCACCATTCTGTGCGAAATGCGATAAGAGGCAGCGAAAATTCTCGCAAAAAGCGAGAGAATAGATGCATCTCAGGCCATGTACCAGCCACAGAGCCGGCGTTGAGCAAAACTTCGAACTGAAGGTGCATCCACGTGCCTCGGTTTGCAGCCTCCACGCCATTGTGTTTCCACATTTCCTTGATCAGTTCATCGCTCAGAGGCTCCAATCGTTCTTCCACCCTGGCGGAATACTCCGGTCTTGGCCAACGACGAGACTGCTTCATCATGGCAATCGCCTTGTCGGCGTCAAAATCCTCCACGAAAAGATGAACCAAGCCAGTCACAGACAGAGGAATCTTTTCTCCATCAACATAGTACGTGTGACTGCTCGCAAGGAAGGAAACGCGAGAGTCTCTGGTGTGCTGATGGGCGTTAGATAATAGTTTGCACTGCACTTCCGGACACCGCAAGTTCATCCAATCATCAGGAATGACGTCCAAGGTCGGAAGTTCGATGTCTCGGAAGCTGAAGGCGGGCAATCGAATTAAAGAAGTGCTAGGTCCGTATGTCGGACAGCAAAACGGACTAAAGCTTCTTTGCCAAAGCAGGTCATTGTCGGCAACTGCAGAAGCGGATTCATGCCGCATGCCTTCTTGCCGTCGACGAAGAGCTTCTGCACGGTGGCAACTCAACCGAAACCATTGCGCGTGGCTCATGGATTGGACGTTCTGGGCTCCTCCTTGATCTTCTGTCCAGTGTTTGCGAAGAGAAGCTTCGTGGCTTCGCTGCTGCTGTTGAGAGACCAATTGCAGGTGCAGTTGCACTCCACTTTCCAAAGCCATGCAGCGCCATACATCCTCGAAGCTTTCGAAATCCTTCGGATGCGGAAGACCATCCAAGGGATTCGCGCTGTTTCTGGAAAGATGCTCGCCTTCTGCGTGCAGAAACCTGAAAAGGAGTAGATCCTGCCGCTGATCGAGAAGACCCATCATAGCTCGTGCCCGAAACAGCGTACGCTCCCAGACACGCTTACTCATCTCAGATCGTTGTTGCGGATCCGGAAGAAGCTGCAGCACCAAAGGCATTTTGTCCACCAGGTTTGCATTCTGTCTCAGGATTTTCGAGACAACACAGGTAAACTTGTCACTTTGTTCATGCTGCTCTTCAAGTCGACTCCAGAAATCATGAGCCGTGATGTACGGCACCTCAAAATTGGAAGCACCACCGACGTAGTCTTCCAGGCGATTGGGACAGCTAGGGCACAAGCGCCACCGAGTGTCTCGCACATGTTCAGAACACACGCACGTGCAGCAGAAAGGGCACATGTGCCATCGAGGCAGAAGTAAGGTGTGAGCGCGACTGCAAATTGCACAGGTGATGCTCGCGATGCGCGAGACAGCCGAGGGAATTGGTCGATATTGAATTGCTGGCACGATGTTTGCAACTGGCCGAACGAATGTCCAAACGAATAGCTTGGCCAAAGAACCCGGCAGTTCAGGACCTCCTTGTTGCGCAGGTCGAACCTTTGAAATTCCGACACCGTCCACAAACAGCTCAAAAACCGTAGGATTCCACCGAATAGAGAAACGATGGGATTGCTGTGGTCGTAATGCGAGAACACGACCAGGATGAGGCTGAGGAGGGCTGTCTCCGGTGCCGAAAGACACTCTGACTTCGTCCGTGAAGACGTCGTCGATACGGCAGTACACCTGTGTGCGAGCACGCCAATGCGACCAGTCGCGGACGCCGATGTGCATGCCAAAGAGAGTCTCCGGCATAATCAAGTCGAAGGTGGCACATCCCATGAGCGGCAGAACACTTTCAAATCCAGCCATGTTTTGCAAAGCGCCAGGACCTCCGATCACCCATCTGCCCTGCCATTGAAGAAACAAATTGTTCGGAAACATTGGCAACATGACCAGCTGACGAACGTCAATCGTCACCGAGCGAGCCGACATGTATGCCTCCATCATCCACCGCAAAGTTTGAGTGTCGTGAAACTCTGCACTGTTCAGACAAATTGCCTTGTCCTGCCATCGCCGTCGGTCGCGAACAGCATGCAGCATGCGTTTGGAGGCGCACGCAAGACTCTTGAGGTACGCGAAGGAGAAAAAAAATGTCGGCAGATTGTAGAGTGTCTCGTCCAACACACTGCCACCCCAAAATAAGTCCCAATCATCCATGACACCATTCGAATTCTGTTCTGAAAGCTGCCCGGCATGAAAGTTGGAGGCACCACCGACGTAGTCTTCCAGGCGATTCGGACAGCGAGGACACAAGCGCCACCGATTCTGTCGCACATGCCCGGAACACACCCACGTGCAGCAGGAAGGGCAAACGTGCCATCGAGGCAGAAACAGGGTGTGACTGCGACTGCAAATTGCGCACATGATGTTCGCACTGCGCGACACAGCTGAGGGAATTGGTCGATACTGAATTGCTGGCACAATGTTTGCAACTGGCCGAACGAATGTCCAAACGAATAGCTTGGCCAAAGCATCTGGAAGCTCAGGACCTCCTTGTTGCGCAGGTTGAACAGTTGAAATTCCGACGCCGTCCACAAACAACTCAAAAACCGTGGCATCCCACCGTATAGAGAATCGATGGGACTGCTTGGATCGGAATGCGAGAACACGGCCAGGATGAGGCTGAGGAGGGCTGTCCCCGGTGCCGAAAGACACTGTTACTTCGTCCGTGAAGATGTTGTCGATACGGTAGTACGCCTGTGTATGAGCACGCCAATCCGACCAGTCGCGGAGGCCGATGTACATGCCAACGAGATTCTCCGGCAAAATCAAGTCGAAGGTGGCCCGCCCCATCAGCGGCAGAGCACTTTCGAATCCAGCCATGTTGTGCAAAGCGCCAGGACCTCCGATTACCCGTCTGCCCTGCCATTGAAGAAATAAATTGTCCGGAAACATTGGCAACATGGCCAGCTGACGAACGTCAATCGTCACCGAGCGAGCGGTCATGTATGCGTTCGTCATCCACCGCAAAGTTTGACTATCGCGGAACTCCGCACTGTTCAGGCAGATTGCCTTGTCCTGCCATCTCCGTCGGTCGCGAACAGCATGCAGCATGCGTTTGGAGGCGCATGCAAGATTCTTGAGGTACGCGAAGGAGAAAAAAAAAGTCGGCAGATTGTAGAGTGTCTCGTCCAACACACTGCCACCCCAAGATAAGTCCCAATCATCTTCGCCACTGAGCCCATCGCCTGAGACGCAAGAGCGAAGACATGCGGCGATCAGCAAGACGAACTTAACACACACCCGCGCACGATGACCACGATAAGAATAAGAAGGTTAAGGCGCTAGGGCTACCTCACCTTGCAAGAGTATCGCGCCACATGGCACTTACTGAGCAAGATCCGACTAAAGACAAGTAAACGACGACCGTCTTCAAGATCAAGGGTTGAGGTAACCCTTTGCCTTCCGACAGCGTGCCATCGTTTCGGAGAATGATCTGGTGAATGAGGTCGTCGCACCACGATGGAACGGGGCATCCGGGTAGATCGAACTCGTCGTCTTGGTGTCCTGCATGGTCAAGGGGAAAAACTGACGTCAAGCACACCAGGAGCATCCTACAGACCAAGGGCTGGAGTTACTTTTTCTCCTTCCAACAGCTTGCCATCGTTTCGGAGAATGATCTGGTGGATGAGGTCGTCGCACCACGATGGAACGGGACATCCGGGTAGATGGAACTCGTCGTCTTGGTGTCCTGAATGGGATAAACTGACGTCAAGCACACCAGGGGCATCCTACAGGTCAAGGGCTGGAGTTACTTTTTCTCCTTCCAACAGCTTGCCATCGTTTCGGAGAATGATCTGGTGGATGAGGTCGTCGCACCACGATGGAACGGGACATCCGGGTAGATGGAACTCGTCGTCTTGGTGTCCTGAATGGGATAAACTGACGTCAAGCACACCAGGAGCATCCTACAGGTCAAGGGCTGGAGTTACTTTTTCTCCTTCCAACAGCTTGCCATCGTTTCGGAGAATGATCTGGTGGATGAGGTCGTCGCACCACGATGGAACGGGACATCCGGGTAGATGGAACTCGTCGTCTTGGTGTCCTGAATGGGATAAACTGACGTCAAGCACACCGGGGCATCCTACAGGTCAAGGGCTGGAGTTACTTTTTCTCCTTCCAACAGCGTGCCATCGTTTCGAAGAATGATCTGGTCGATCAGATCGTTGCCTGGACATAGACAATAAAAGCTAACAAGCAGTCATCGTGATTTGAAAGGGTTTCACAGTCTACTTCTTCTTATCGCTATAATTGCAATCGAGCTGCACCACGTCGGCGCAGCCAAAACTCGAACTGGTACGGGGGCAGCAAGAATTGTGTTTGAATCAGCGTTTGCCTGGGCGCTCAGAAGCTCCTCTGAGAACTCCCAGAACCCAGATTCTTCATCGGAATCTAGAGGCTCTCGGCGAGGCATCAGAGCGTCGTTCCTGGGGGGATAATCCGAAAACTCCGAGCACAATGACGATGTGTCGGAAGCGTCGGAGTCGTCCTGGTTGAAATCAAGTTCATCTTCCTGTGGCGGGTGCTGAAATTGCATGGCCTCCCAGACCTCAATGAATTCTTGAGCATATTCTTCCACAGCCTTGCCACCGACACTGTCCATGTATTCTGGCCCGTCGGCGCAACTCGTACTTGCATCATCGGAGATAATCTGGAAGCATCTTTCAAGTCGTCTTGGATCCAAAATATACGAGCCTTCCAAGTCGCGGACCATCGGACCAGAACAATCGTGTTCCCTAGCACACAGCTGTTTCCACTGGTGTGTTCGGCAGCCCAAGTTCACCTGCAAGCCGTCACCCTTTCGATTTCTAACCGCCACAAAGTGCGCATGAAAAAGAACGAGATAGTCGCCGGGCTGGAGCGTCACATCGGAGAAGTCGCAAGGCCCAATTGTCTTCCTGCCAGAATTACAGTTTGCACACACGATTGTTGACAGAACTGTCCTTTTTAAAGAAAACTTTGAATGGAAATTAATCTTTTGCAGATGGCGCGAGCGCCGTTAGTTATCTTTCTCAACACTGTCCCGAGAGGGTGAAGCCAATTCATGCCATCCCTGATCTGAAAGGGCCCATCTCCAGCATAAGAAATCTTGTTGCCCAGCGCACGCAGTGCGTCGATCAGGCAGCAGTCTGTAAATTTGCTCGGGATTTTCCGGTATCCCGGCGCACGGGCGTTCGGAAGCTGCTTCCCATTCATTGCCGCGTTGTTGCCGTCGATTCGAGCCTGCAGCTGCTGCTTCAACCTGTCAGAAGGCTTCCGCAAATCCACGGCTAAAGATCCTGACGCTGGCGCAGATCTCCGCTTGACACCGTCACCTGAGATGCTGATCACACTGAAGACCTTCACATTCACTACTACCTCCATTTTGTAAGAGACAAGAGACTGCTGTGGCGCGCCGCTTCCGGCAAGGTCTGATGCCGGAATTTCTCCGACATGTTTCGCAAGCGAATCTTGGGCACCAAGGCTTGCATGAACTTGTCGCCTTGCAGAGTCAGCAGCATTGTTAAAACTTAATACGCTGGGTGAAGACAGCCAAGAAACTCCACGTGGCTCGGTACTCATTTCCAATGACTTGCTTCAGACCGAAATGCGCGTTTTTCCCTTAGATGTTGGTTCTTGCAAACTGCAGCTGTAGATGATTGACATCCGACAGCATGAAATGATAATATCAATAATTTATACTGCAAATTCATAAAGGCTCAACTTGTCTCACCATCCAGCGGTGAGGATTCACAAAGCAAGGCCCTCCTCCTGTCCTCTCGCCGAACAACGTTGTCCACCAGGGTGCTGCCTGTGCTTCAAGACTGTGTCTTCCTACGCCTGACAAAAGAGCAAAACACTTCTCAGTTCTAAGCAAGCTGCACCACGAGGGTGTGCTGTGGTTGGGCAAGCCATACCATGTCTCGTCGAAGATACCAGCCTCATCGTCTATGTGTCATGCGCAAAAGCTTTGTCAAGCTGCTAACATGCTGCCGAGATGCGGCCTGTTGCATACGTGTCTGCATGCTCTCGATCAAAATGTTGCCTGGGCGATGCTTAATTTCAAGCTTGCTGTAAAAAAAACTGCCGCAGCGAATGAAATCACAACCGTAAGAAGATGTCCAGATGCACCAGCCCGGTGTACGGTGGCACGGCATGTCGTACACGGACGAAAGAGGCTCTTCGGGCTTGGTGTCAACGGGCTTTGGGTCCTTTGTCCTGCAGCAAGTGCACTTATGTACTCATTGTTTAGAATCCGCACGCAGTTCAGTTTTCAACACATGAGTCTTCCGTCCTCATCCAAGGATGCTTCGAAGCGCCCGGGTTTCGATTCTTTGTCTTGTTTCCTAGAAGCCACTCCCGCCTGGAGTAATACCCTAATGCCGTTGGCCCCTTGCCCAAACGATATGGAGGATCATCGCGAGTGTCAGAAACGACAACCCCTTTCTTGCTTTTGCCTCCGAAGTGCGGCGTCAGACGCAGAGCCTTACTATTTGACATCCTCTTGAAGAAGAGTCCCGGGCAAACGTTACAAAGAGGCGTCAATGTCGCCCACTGAGTCGGGCTGTTTGAAGAACGCAAGGACGAGGACGCTGACAAAGACTCCAAGGAGGTGCCACAACCTGTTTATGCTGCGAAGGCATTTTGACAGCGCGTCAAGTGCAATGTCCACATGCAGTCATCACTGCAACAAGATACCTTCATTCTGGAAGCTCCTCGGAGGAAACTGCGCTCGCACATTGGGCCTGCCAAAGTACAGAATTCAGCGAACGATTATATTTTAGCTCGCTGATTATTTCGAGTTGCTGCTCGGAAGCCTTCCACGCTGCGCCAGCAAACAGACGGCTCGGCCGCTAGCCACTGACATTGCCTTTTTCTCCGCAAGGCCTTCCGCGACATACATACTCCCAAAATATCCGAAACCGAGCACTGCAGGCAACTCACCTATGGGGTCGTAGATCAAGGACGTGGAGGCAACGATCTTCTTGAGGAACGGCCTCATAAAGGATCGTCGCGAAAATGCTAAGTAAATGACAGGTCGCATCAAATTACAACTCATAAGTTTCCAGGCTGCCAAATAGCAGAAACAGCATCGGCGATGCAAGGTTTTACATTTAGATAAGTGCCAAGAAACTTCTGGGCAAAGAGCAGAACAATGGCTTGGCCGGTTGCCACAGCATGTGGGCTTATCTCGGCCTCGCCTTGCCGGGCGACGCAAAAGAGAACCGTTGTGGTTTAAAACCATGCAAGTACCAGGTGTTATCCACAGCAGGAGGCCAGCCTATGGGGTCAAAACCCAGCGAAAGAGACGATGAACTCATCGAGTGAGACGACGAAGTCATCCTCCTTAACGGAAGCGTTTAAATCATCAAACTGAGATCGAAATACATTGCTGTCAAGAAAAAGCACAGGCTCTGGCCAAACAAAAGGTGAAGAAAAGCGCGCTGAGATATGGATCGCTGATGCTCAAGCCGAAACTACACGACAGACTACTTTCTAAAATATGGAGTGTTGCACTCACACAGATCTAAGGGCTCATGATGCGCAATCATGATGTAACCGCAACATGATCCTTGTGCAAGAATAGCACGCTCAGCTGCATCAAATAATCGTGTGTTTTTCCGATGAAGCGTGAGGAGCCTGCAGTGTTAAGTGTACAGCATGTATCCAGGTACAGTGAATGGGTGCAGTAGGAAAGACACCAAATGCCCTAAGGCATGTTGAGTCTGAGCAGAACGAGTTTGACACCGGAGGCTTAGGCTCAAGAGTCGAAAGCGAGAAAAGTTGTTTTGCCTTTAGAGCGTGGTAGGAAAAGTGAGCCATGATGTTTACCACGTTTTTCAACATGGTAGCGGAGCACCTGAGTCAGGGTGCGATGATGCTACAGCAAGCTGGATGGACGAAGATTTTTCCATGGAGCATGATGGTTTTCATGTCTGTGCGAGAAGTGTATGCCAACAGCCTCCAGAACCTTCAGCAGATGGCAGAGCAGACAGTTGCAGCAAGCAGTGGTGCCCTGGACGCTTTGAGTTCAGGAAGATGGCAGCAGGAATTGTTCCTGTTTGCAGTGCTGGTTTTCATGAGCAGCATTTTAGCAGGAATGGCGTGGTCGTTCTTGCGAGAGATTGCAACTGAAGAGCGAGAGATCGAGACTGTCGCCCATGAAGAGTTCATGCCTGATGTTTACATTGCAAAGTCAAGAACAGCAGTGCACAAGCATCGAGAATGCCGTGGCCTGGACAGTGCGGATCAGGCGCAAGTCGTACGTGCACCTGGATGTAGAGTTTGCTTTCCAGATGGCTATGTTTACATTCAAGGGCAGACAGAAGTAAAGAGAAGGAGGTTTACCCAGATGACTGGATGTGGTTTCTGGATGAGAGTCCTTTGCAGTGCAGTTCTTCTACTTTGTGCAGGGCTCGTTACAGCAGAAGGTTGGTTGTTGATGATCAAGAATGTGAAAGCAAAGGCAGCAAGAAGCAGTACAGAGATATTGCTAGATGAAGCAGAGCTCGTTATGTCAAAGCCGCTGCCCAGGAATTCGATTTCCCTCCAGGATGACCTGAAGACTATGGCCTTGGAGGATGAGCGCAGAAATTCGATTTCCCTCCAGGATGACCTGAAGACTATTGCCTTGGAGGATGAGCATGCCGAGGTGCAGCATGCGACTCATGCACTTGGTGGAAGTAGCAAGAATGTGCATGTGAGAAGAGAGAGAGAAGAGACAGAACATGTGGAGCTCATGTCCTTCAGTTTGCAGCGTCGTCAAACCAAAGAAGCCCCAATACGCTATGAAGATCAAGACAACGAAGAAAACTACAACCTCGAGATTGTGAAGTACATGATCGCAGGATTTGAAGCATCAAGAAACTTCGACATCACGAATTTGAAGATTGAGGTGAAAAGATGGTATGAAGGTACAAGAAGATTCCTTCGAAGCCTTGAGTCGAGCTACGCCCCTGAGATCTCAGTCATGTTTCACAAGCAGAAAGAAATTATTTTCGTGTTGATGATCGTGATGTGCACCCCGATTGGTTTGGTTACTTGGATCAGCCTGTACAACATGTGTGCCATCCAAAGAAAAAGAAAAGAGTGTTTGAAGAGAAGAGTTTCGAGGAGAGCCAGGTATCAAGAAGTTCGTGCATGTGGTGTTCAGAAGAAGACGCTCATGTTCATTGTGTTGCTGTACACAAACACGCAAGCAGCTGAAGCCATGAATGCCCAGATGGAGCAAGCAATGCAATCTTTGGCCCAGCAGACAGCAACGAACACCCAACAGATAAACGACCTGGTTAGCGCAGTTCAGCAGCAAGCATCCCAGCAGCAGCAAGCAAGCACAGCAGCTCAAAACGCAGCAGCAGCCAGTGAAGGCGAGATGAGAGAAATGTTTCGCAACATGCTACAAGTGGCTACAAGAACGAGCACAGCGGTCCACGAGGCAGCAAGCATGATCAACAATATGGGTCAAATGCATCGAGATTTTCGTGAGCATCAAGAAGCACGAGAACAAGCACAAGCAGAAAGAGAAAAGAGAAGAGAGAAGGGAGATGTCGAGTTGCACAAGATGATCAAGACCCCCGACGTGTTCAACCCAAGCAGTTTCAAAGAAGAGCATGAAGGCTGGAGTGAATTCAGACACAAGATGCGAACCTGGATTGGAGCGTTGGACCCAGAGATGTTAGCAAGAATTGAAGCCGTTGAAGCAAAGAGAAGTGAAGCTGTTGAGTTTTCCACCTTGAGTGACGAGCACAAAGCCGTTAGCAAGAAGCTCTACACGATCCTCACTTCGTACACGAAAGGTCGCCCATTGAGAACGATCAAGCAGATTACAGAGGAGAATGGTTTAGAAGCATGGAGAATTTTGCTCGAAGAACATGAACCCTACACTCGTGGTAGAAGTCTTCGATTGCTGACTAGCCTCACGAAGTACAAGTTTGAAAACAAGAAGACCACCATGGAGAACATCCTTGCATTCGAAGAAGCAATCGAGCAGTATGAAAAGGCATCAGGAGATGTGGTGCAAGATGATTTGAAGATTTCAATTATCCTCAATCAGCAAGATGGTCAACTGCGACAACACATGTTGCTCAATTTGAGAGATGATACAAAGTATTCAAGTCTTCGTCAGTTTCTCCTGTCCTATGAGCAAAACACGCGCTGGACCACAACTGACTTGATCAACGCCGGCAACGACCACGGTGGACAAGCAGACATGGATGTCAGCAACGTGAACAAAGATGATAGAAAAAGGCCCTGGAGATCCAAAGGAAAAGGAAAAGGAAAGTTCAGCAAAGGCAAAGGAAAGGGCAAAGGAAAATGGAGGAAAGGAAAGTCCAAAGGAAAAGGCAAGTATGGCAACGACTACGGCTACAACTCCAAAGGACGAGGAAGAGGAAAAGGTCGTGGTCGAGGTCGCGGTCGTTTTGGTCGTGGAAAAGGATTTGGTCGTGGATTTGGAAAAGGACGCGGAAAAGGAAGCTTTGGTCCTCAGTCGTCCTCAGTGTTGTCATTACTGTGGAAAGCCTGGTCACTTTGAAGCCCAATGCAGACAGAAGCAGAGAGATTTTGGTGATGTTCGAAACGTGAACGACGACCAGCAAAGTACCGCAGCAGCCAGTTCTACTGCAGCACCAAGCACGTCAAGCACCACGAACGTGACGAGCGTCAGCAGGAACCAAGCAAAGACCGTGCGTCAAATCTCCATGATCCACATTGGAGATCCTCCACAACAGTATCCAGAAGTTTTCGAAGTCGACACGGAGGCAGAAGAAGAACTTGAGATTGCTATTTTGGTCGTGTGCTACGTGTTGAAGAATTTCAGCTTAGCGATGCAGAGCAAGAAGAAGAAGAAGAACACGAGCACCAAGAAGAAGATGATCCTTTGATGTTGTGGTGGAAAGATGGTTGTGAGCACGAAGAAGATTGCAACCTTTGTGTCCGTGCAGTCCAAGAATCATTTTATGAGAGCAGTCCTGTCTATGAGAAGATAGAAGTGATCTTGGACAGTGGCGCTGATGTCAGCCTCATTCCTCTGTGGCTTGGCAAAGAGGGAGTGCCTGTGAAGAAGAAGAACGATTCAGGCATCAGAGACGCACAAGGAAGAAAGATTCCTGTAAAAGGAAAGAGAGCAATCAACTTGACTATGTTCAGCTCGAAGCAAGAAGCAGTCAAGATGCAAGAATGCTTCATCGTTGCGGATGTGGTCAATCCTTTGTTGGCAGTCGGAAAGCTACTCAAGAATGGCTGGGAGATTGTCAAGAAGGATGATGGCTTGATGTTGTCAGACGGAATGTCAGACATCCCTGTTCACTACCACAAGAACTCGCTGGCTACTTATGCTTATTTGCAAGCAGGAAAAAGGTATGAGAGCGAAGCCTATGTGAACCTGGAGCAGGAACACGTTCGCACCGTCATTCAGCTGAACTCCCACATAGCTGATGCAGCAAGAAAGCAAGAACCTGGCTGGCATGATACAGACAGCATTGTGGTTGTGCACTACTCCCCGGCGCAGTCGAAGTACAAAGATCCCACGGACATGTACCGTACGGAGGATTTTCCGTACAGAAGCACAATGATCAAGACAGAAGATGGTACATGGAAAGCCGTTGAAGTGTGCAAGAAGTATGCGCAGAAGATGGACCCGTTTGAGGATATCAGCGCAGGCGGGGAATTTGAAGTGGTGACAGCATTGTCGTCACGAGTTATCCCGCTGAATGTCTTGGGCATCCCCTTGAAGAAAGATGAACGCCAAGAACAAGAAGCAAGAACCAGCGACACTTGGAGCATCGAGAAGGCTGGTACGGAACTTGTGCGGTACCACAACACGCCGCGCACTCACAAGTTCAACCCTGAGAACGTAGCTGGAATGCCCACGGACATTGAGAATTTGACGTCCTGGAGATACACTATTGGCGAGTGTGTCTATGCCACGAATTTGTATGAAGACGAAGATGATTGGAGCAAAGAGAACCTCCTGAAGAAGCATTCGCTTTGCCGTGGTATGGTCAGACCAGATTTCGTCTCAAAGAACCTGTTCGTGAAGATAGAAGAAGCAGTGCACAAGAGCAAGAGGCAAAGAGACAGAAGCTTGAAGAAGAAAAGAGAAGTTTCCTCCCAGAAGATGTGCAGATGGAAGAAGCACCTCGAGGTGAAGTTGAACGAGATTCTCTTGTGTTCACCTACGATGGCTATGAGTACAGCAAGAATAGCAGCGTGCAGATTTTACGTCAACTTTGTCGTGAATTTGAAGTACCAAGCAGTGGCAGCAAAGAACAGATGCTGAAGCGCTTGTCTCGCGCAGCTCAAGAGCGCGAAGCGGCAGACAGCCTAGCCCTCGGGCGCAGGCAGTATGAAGCGCAAGTCGCGCCGCTGATGAGGAAGCGCGAAGAACGCCCCAATGAGCAGGAAGTGATGCTACACAACCTGACGCACCTGCCATTTGCTGGCTGGTGTGAGCGTTGCGTCGCCACTCGGGCGAAAGAAAATCAGCATCGGAAGAGCGAATTGACTCGCTCCCCCGCTGAAGAGAGCAGCAAGTCAACACTCTGTTTCGACTTTGCGTACACCTCAACGAGCAGCTCTGAGGCGCAGCCCATGGTCACGCTGATCGCGAACGATGCATGGTCCAAGTGGTTTGTCGCCGTGCCCGTAGCAAGAAGAGGAGGCGCAGATGCGCTGAGGCACATGACCGAAGCGTTGACTACAGCTACACTGCAGCTTGGGTACTCAGAAATCAATGTGAAGGCAGACAATGAAGGTGTTTGCAGAAGCTTGAAGATTGCACTCCAGAAAATGCGTGGAGCGCATGGCCTGAGCACTACACTTCTTTCAAGTGTACCCCATGATCACGAAAGCAATGGTTTGGCCGAGCGTGCAGTCCAAACAGTCAGAAGGCATGCGAATTGTATCCTGGATGAGGTCAGAGTGAAGACAGAACTTCCTCTTAGCCATGAACACCCACTGATGTCGTGGGCAATGCGACACTCTGCGTGGCTACTCAACCGTTTTCATCGGTCCTCAGCAACAGGAAAGACGCCGTATGAATTCATGACAGGCCAACCGTATCGAGGAGAACTCGTACCATTTGCAAGCACGATTATGGTGAAACGCTTGAGACCGAAGCGCAAAGGTGACCGTTTGTGGACGTTCGGAGTGTTCCTCGGCAAGACTGAATCTGGAATGTGGCTTACTTTCCAGAGCGATGGCATTCACGCATCAAGAAGTGCGAGACCAGTTGGTGAAGCTTACGACGCGAAGGCCATCAGCAGCGTGAACGTTTTCACTTGGTCGATCAAGAACAACACACTTGGCAGTCGAGTACTACCTCAGAAAAGATTGGTTTCTCCGCAGATTGTTCTTCCAGCAGTTGCAGCAGGTGAAGAACGAAAAAGCCTTGAAGATGAAGTTGCAGACGAAGCCGCCTCTGATCCTCCAACAAGTGATGAAGAGAAAGCAAGAAGAGATGCAGAAGAATTGCTTCAAGAATTTGAACTTGTCCATGATGAGCATGATCCTCTTGCAGATATGGTTTCCGAGCATGAAGATGAAAGAGAAGAAGTTCCTGAAGAAGCAAAGATGGATCGAGAAAGCAGACCAGACTTTGAATGTGTTGGTTCACCAAGCAAGATTCCAAGAACAAGAGTTGAGCTTCCCAGGTTTGGACCTGGAGCATCGTCTTCGGTGATGAGAGCAGAAAGAATGCCCGACAATGATGAGAGGTCGGACGAAGAAGAAGATTGCTTTGCAGGCAGTGAAGCTGGTGACTTTGAGACAGAAGATGAATGGAGCGATGAAGAACAACAAGAAGAAGTTCAAGTCCTTCCAGAAAGTTTCTTCTCAGAGGAAGCAGGACCTCCTCAACTCGCAGAAGAAGACCTCGAGATCTTTGACGATGCCGCAGCAGGAAAAGAAGTTTCCAGATTGACAAAGATGGGTGTCATAGAAGAGGTGCCCATGGAGCAAGAAGAGAACAAAGAAGTTGTTTGGTTGACAACAAAGCTGGTTTTCGACTGGAGATTTCGGGAGTCAGAAATCGTCATCTGCGAGAACGAGATCCCTGAAGGGCAACAAGAAGTTCCTCATGAAGCCCTGAAGCCACGAAGATGTTGGCAGAGAAGAGCAAGGCTGGTAGCAAGAGAGTATAACAACTCGAAGCGAGAAGATGTGTTCAGCCCAGCTACCTCTCCGTCGTTGACGAAGCTGATTCCAATTTTGGCATTGGCAAATCGATGGAGTATTTGGTCGCTTGACATCAAAGATGCATTTTTGCAGGTTCCCCAGAAGAGACCTGTACACTGCAAGATTCCACGAGGAAAAGGAAGTCAAGCAGTACACGGAATGGAAGCCAAATGCTGGCGTCTTGGTCGTGTCCTTCCTGGACAAAGAGATGCTAGTCTTCTGTGGAGCGAATTTTGTGCAGAACTTTTGCAACAAGAAGGCTATGAGAAAAGCATCGCGAACCCAGCGTTGTTTCGCTTGATCAAGAACGGCAAGGTCGTATCCGTTTGCATCGTACATGTCGATGACCTTCAAGTAACAGGAAAAGCAACAGTGGTGAAGCCCGTTCTCGAAGCTTTAGCGAAGAAGGTGAAGCTACAAGTAGAAGGACCTTTTCTGACAGAAGAAGATTACCGCAATGGATTTTCCAAGCAGTCTGTGCGTTTTCTCAAGAGAAGGTATAGCTATGAAGACGGAAAGTTGTTTGTCCGCCCTGACACCAAGTATGTCACCAAGCTCCTTGAAAAGCTACGCCTTGGATCGAGAAGAGAGAAAGCTACCCCTGCAGCAGGAAATGTGCAGAACACCGATGAGACAAAAGAGCTGGACGAGAACAAGAAGAATGTGTACCGAAGTTGTGTCGGTATACTGCTATATCTTGCCCAAGATCGTCCTGACATCCAGTATGCAGTCCGAAATTTGGCAACTGGAATGAAGGCTCCTACGCAGAAGAAGCAGAAAGAGCTCGAGCATTGCGCGTTGTATCTGAAGAAGACTGCAGGCTATGCGGTTTGCTACACAGCAGGGAGACCTGGAACGGCAACCTTGCAAAGAAGCAAGAATTTGGAGCAAGATTCCGAGAATGAGAACGAGAAGAGCATCGAGAGTGGCAGTCACCTGGTCGAAGTATTTTCTGACGCCGACTGGGCCGGCAACAAGAGCAGCCGGAAATCTGTATCAGGAGGAGTCATCTTCCTGGACGGCCAGTATGCGTTTTCTTACTCAAGAACGCAGAAAACTGTGGCACTTTCCAGTGGCGAGTCCGAGTACTACGCACTCACTGGTGCTGTCGCAGAAGGAATTGGCATTCGAGAAGCCGTAGAGTTCCTTTCTGGCAAAGCAGCGCGAATGAAGGCGTACACAGACAGCAGTGCAGCACGTGGCATTGTGCATCGGCAAGGTGTTGGTCGTATCAAGCACTTAGCAACGAGAATGCTCTGGTTGCAAGAAGTTACCAGAAACGGCCTATGCAGCGTGAAGGCAGTGAGCACTGTTTTCAACCCTGCCGACTTAGGGACCAAGCCCCTCAACGCATCGAGAATGAAGCTACTTTTGAACATCCTTCAAGTTCATGATGATCGAGAAGCAATCGGTCGTGAAGAACGAATGGCCGCAAAGAGCACAGCTACAGTCAGAAGATTGACAAAGGTATCCGGAAGCAGACTTGGTTTGACGTTATTGTCAGCTTTTGGTTTTGCAGTTGAATCTGCAGGTCAGCAAGAAGGAGATTTTGTAGCACGAAGATATTTTTGCATGCAGCTGATGAGTTTTGTGTTTGGTCCGTTTTCTACAGCTCAAGAGCCACCTCAAGAACTTCAAGAAGTTGAACAAGAAGTTTTACATGGTCAAAGCAGCAACAGCAGCATGAAGTTTTCACACGTTTTCACGAGCATGCCTGAGCTTGAGATGTTGATGCCCGTGTGCATGGCTGTGATTGTTGTTCTGGTGACAATCATTGTCTACTTGGCAGTGAACCAGAAGAAAGAGAAGAAGGGTGAGAAAGAAGAGAAGCCCAAAGAAAAGAAGCCTGAAGGTGAAGTCACAAAGAAGAAAGAAGAAGAAGACAAAGAGAAGAGCTCGCAAGGTGTCCTCGAAGACGACGAGACCGTGAAGATGAAGTTCGACGAGCTGATCGCGAAGATGGAGAAGCAAGAACGTGCCTTGGAGAAAGAAAAGTTGAAGAGAGAAGAAGCAGAAGAGAAGGCGAAGGAAGCAGAAGAAGATCGTGACCAAGCATTTGTTATGAAGGCAAAGGTGGTTGCGAAGTTCAGTGAAGCTGAAGCAGAGAAGAAAGCTTTGGAGAAAGAGAAGGAAGAGTTAGAGAAGCAGAAAGAAGCGTACAAGCAAGATGCCAAAGAGGTGAGAGAGCAGTTGAAGAAGGACTACGACATGATCACGAAGCACATGAAGAAAGAAGCAGAGGAGAGAAAGAGAGAAGCAGAAGAGCTAGAAGCAGCAGAACAAAGAAGAGAGGAGGAAGACAAGATCAATGCAGAGATCAGGAAAGCCAACGAGGAGAAGATTGAAGCAGCAGAACGACAAAAGAGGAAAGAGGAGACAGACAAGAAAGCCGAAGCAATGAGACAAAAGGAGCAGGCAAAGAAGGCCCAGGAGGAGAAAGATGCCCAGGAGAAGGCAGCACAGGAAAGGAAAGCACAGGAGGAGAAGGAAGCACAGGAAAGGAAAGCACAGGAGGAGAAGGAAGCACAGGAAAGGAAAGCACAAGAGGAGAAGAAGAAGGCAAAGGAGAAGAAGGCACAAGAGGAGAAAGAAGCACAAGAAAGGAAGGCCCAAGAGGAGAAGGAAGCACAAGAGAGGAAAGCACAGGAGGAGAAGGAAGCACAGGAAAGGAAAGCACAAGAGGAGAAGGAAGCACAGGAGAAGGAAGATGAAAGGAACGAGGCAATCGCGAAGGAGAAGGTGAAGAAGCAAAGAGCAAAGTTAGAGGCCTATGAGGAAATGAGAAGAAAGGAGCAGGAAGCCCAAGAAGCGACGAAGGAAGAGAAGGAGAAGGCAAAGAAGGAGTTGAAGGAAGCACAGGAACGAAAGACACAAGCGGAGATTGAGGCAGAGAAGGAAAGAGCAGGAATGAAGGAGATTGAAGTCGTTGAAGTTGAAGATTCAGGATCTGAAGATGAAAAGCCCACACTAGGAGCAGAAGGAAAGAAGGATGCAGAAGGCAATGTGTGGCAGATCCACAAAGGAGCATTGTGGGTCAGGATCAAAGGCCAGTGGTATGATCCAAACTGGTGGACAAAGAAAGGATACACGCCACCGCCCGACGTTGCAGAGTCGAGCGAAGAAGGAAAAGAAGAAGGAGGAGCAGCAGGAACAGAAGAAGAGAGAAAGGAGAAAGAAGAAGAGCAGTACCGAGAACCACCGCAGAGAGGAGAGAAAGGTAGCAAGAACACAAAGGGCAAATGGAATGTGGTCACGTTTACAGATTGTGGTTGGATCTGGGAGTATTGCAAAGACACGAATGAGTATCGAGCAGTTCGGCTCGATCAGAAAGGATCAGCGCAGGTGAAAGGAGCGCGAATCAAAGGTGCCGAAGACTGGAACCTCGTGACGAAGCACTTCAAGAAGACAGGAAGGTGGGAGAGCCCCACAGAAATAAGAAGAGAGAGAGATGAGCCGCAGCAGCAAGAAGGACGAGGCCGAAGAGAACGAGAGCAAGAAGACTGGCAGCAAGAAAGTTGGCACCAGCAGCAGGACTGGTACGCCGACGACGGTTGGAGCCAGAGCTACTGGGAGCCAGACTACGCCTACTACCACTACGCCCCGAAAGGGAAGTACCAAGGCAAAGGGAAATGGAAGTATGGTGGTGGTGGCAAGAAAGGCTGGTAAGAAGAAGAAGCCAGCAAGAAGCATCGAGAAGGGTGACGACTGAACGCAGCGTGAAGCATGTATAGATTTTCTGAAGCTGTGTACATAGAAGTTCGAGCACCCCGAACATTGCACGAAGTACAAAGTAGGTACAACGAATGTTTTTGAATAAGCAAGGACCCCAATACGCCTTGTGATATTCACACGAGTTTCACCAAGAAGAAAGTAGTTTCACGAAGAGTTTCACGAAGCAGGACTAGGAGTGTAAGGTGCAGCCAGGTAGAGGCAAGAACAGTTGAAGAAAGAAGATGGTTAGGTAAAAGAGAAGACCACACAAGAGCCATAGGCTGGCCACAGGGCTGAGACTCACAAGATGAGGACTCTAAGACAAGCCCGTGTAACTAGAAATTCGAGGTTAGGAGTTTATGCATGTTTCAAGAAACAAAGCAGAAAGAACTGGGTAAAAGACCTTGGACTAGAGGAGACGAATGTCCCCAGTTCAGTACACTTGAAGTCCGAAACAGCTCTTCGTCTTTTGGCACAGCAGTGAGAATCACTGCAGGAAAGAGAACGCCCTAAAGCCTTCGATCTGTTCCGAGGCGGGGTGTTAAGTGTACAGCATGTATCCAGGTACAGTGAATGGGTGCAGTAGGAAAGACACCAAATGCCCTAAGGCATGTTGAGTCTGAGCAGAACGAGTTTGACACCGGAGGCTTAGGCTCAAGAGTCGAAAGCGAGAAAAGTTGTTTTGCCTTTAGAGCGTGGTAGGAAAAGTGAGCCATGATGTTTACCACGTTTTTCAACATGCAGTCTCACAGTGCTCGCTCCGCCTCGTTGCAAATCTGAAATTTTGAAACTTTTAAATCTGCACGGGTGAACTCTGGCCCCTAGGGCTTTGTAGGAATTTTAGCTCCTGAGACTCCGTAAAGAAATCTTGGTCCCCGATACTCTGTGAAACAAATATAGCACCTGGCACACTGCAGGAAATCGGGCATCCGAAGTCTGTCCTAGTGGACCTTGCCACGCTAACAATCTGGATTGCTTATTCTTTTGTATTGAGTGGTTCTGTCTGTCTGACGTGTACACTTTAAAACTCTGTACGCCGAGCCCTGGCGGCTGAGACTTTGTAAGATCCCTGAGCCCTGGGACATTGTAGGAATTGGAACCCCTGTGACCCTGGGAGTTCGGGTGCCATTTTATATTTTGACGCAACCCGAAACATGTAGACTGTCATGAATTTCAAGCTTTCAAGAAGGCATATAATATATATATATATATATAATATATACATATACATATCTACATATATGGTTTAAGTTTTAACAGTTAAATTTAAGAACGCCAGTTAATTTTTAAAGAGAGCTGTGGTCGTCTCATTGATCCGCACACGTGCAGGAGCTGCAGTTGTAAAGTAGGATTAACCGGAGCTGGAGCTCGGTTTCAGAGTCTGCCGAAGCCTGTATGTAGGCATAAACTAGAAACGTGGAGCTAAAGCTCGAAACTAGAAACTGCAAAACCTTTACCCGTAAACTAGAAACTGACGGGAATAATTATAGCGTCAACACACGGACTGCAGGCCCTGTAGCAGAAAACCCACTAAGCTGTTCGCACATTTTGAAGTCGATCGCTGGGAGAAACTGCTGAGACCGGATTACGCAAGCGCTTCCGTCAGGAAGAAACTGCCAAGGACAAAGAAACGGACGTAAAAGCTCAACAAAAGGCAAGCTGGCAATTCACTGGCGGTACCAGTGCCTGTATTTACAGGTCTTGCGCTTGCACCCACCCGGCCGGCTCTCGTGCCAGCACCACGCCATCTCCTGCTACGAACTGAACACATGTCTAGCAATACCAAGAAAAAATTAGCTGTTCTCCTTCGTGTCGTCGCCTTCCCAACTTCCCCAGGCATCCTGTCGTGCAACTTCATAACTATCCATCTCCTGCTGCGAACTGAACACATGTCTCGCAATGCCAAGAAAAAAAAGGTTCTCCTTCGTGTCGTCGCCTTTCCAACTTCCCCACGCTTCCTGTCGTACATCACTATGTATGTGGCATTGAAATAACATGTCGACGTTCTTATTGAGACTGTATCCGAATGGCATTGTTACAGCAGCAGTTCTCCTCTTCGTCTTCTTCTGCGTGCTCCGGCGGGGTCTTCGGCACTGCCCAAGCGTTGGAGTGGCCACTGAAGCCTGAAACTTCAACCGAGATAATCATATATGAAAATTTAAAGCGAACAATTGCAAATAAGATTCCCACGAATCTTCTTGGATGCGGGCTCTGATGACGTCGCCTGATTTCGTGCACATTGTTGTATCTTGGAAACCATGAGTTTGGCGCAACATTGATTATTTTGGGCACTCAGGATTGCAAGAACTGCAGAAGTACATCTTATGAGTATTTTGCATGCTGCGCAATGCCAATAGCTGGGATTCCTCATCGGCACGAGATGCCGCCGCAGCCTCCTTGCACAGAGCAGACAAGCCCATACGCCTTGTACTTCTACGACAACTGAAACATCAGGCCTGCGCCTTCTTCACCCAGCGCGTCCACATGAGGAGAACTCCCTGAGGGAGCACCACTGAGCAATAGCTCTGGGACCTGCGATCATCATTTTTTCTGCTTCCTACATTTACGCGTCTCTAAATCACTGCACGAGTCCTGACTGCGTCTCGGATCTCTTCCAGGCTCGGCAAGATCAATCTCTCAGCTGCCTGTATTGCTGGTATGTTTCAAGTCGTGTGTTTGCTTCAAACAAGAACTAGACAAGTCATCGGTCACACACTCATGAAACACAAAAGAAGAAACCTCTGCCATCGAATACGGGATTTCTCTGACCGACGCAGCCGTGACCTGCAATTGTCTTTACGCTTAATATTCTGAAACATGCATGCTACACAAAAATAAAATCTAAGCGCTGCGCCCAACTGTCATTGTCGAGCTTGCTGACCCAGGTGGGCAGGGCCGCACTCATACCGCCTTTGGCGAGATAGATGCATGGCTGACCAACCTGCATGGTGCCCGGAAAGAAAAGTGAGGCCGGCTTGAGCAAAAACCTGTCCGGTCGCTATACATTGTCCAGGAATTGCTTGCCGTGGCGCTATCCGTCAAGCAATAAGTTGTCCCTATATTCAAACTGTGCAGGCAAATTGTCCAGAACTGCCTTGCCTTGACATTATCCGTTAGGGCAAACAGTCCACGAGCTACGCGCTCAGGATTTGCAGACAATTTCAGTCGGCCATTGCTGCTCTGACGCTATCCGTCAATAGAAATATTCCGGGCGCTATACGCCAAGACTGCGAAAGTATTTCGTCGATGCTGCCCTGACGCTATCCGTCCGGGTAAATAATCCCGGCGCTATGCACCCAAGAATGTGACAGCCGCTTGTCTAAGAAGTGCTGCCCTGACGCTATCCGTCAGGGCATACAGTCCCGGCGCTATGCACTCAGGACTTCCACATCTACCTTGCTTGCGCGGGTCAACACCCCAACTCCGGGTTTTGAAAGGATTTCAGTTGGGGATCTGAAAATTACCCCCCAACCTGGGAAATCAGCCGGCTGAAATCCTTGGTTAAAGGGATGCGAAGGGCATAAAATGCCTTAAAAGGAATGCGCACAAACAACGAGGGGCATATCATCTCATTGTTTGTGTGAAATTATAGAATAAGATATAATGTTTCCAAATCCTTTATATCTTCAAGTCAATTGATGTTTTCGGGAAGGTTCCGCAGAAGCACCCAAGTACCCAGAACTAGGTGCCTCTCATAAACTCCGCAAAATCCGTGACGCCCACGGTCTCCTAGAGCAAGGTGTCAAAATGCAGAATTTGGGGAGTTAAAAAGCCTAAAAAACTGAAATCTGGCACTGGGCAGGTCCTGGAAGCAGTAATGGGACCCAAAAAGCTCAAAACTGGCACCGGGCAGGTCCTGGAAGCAGTTAAGGGACCGAAAAAGCTCAAAACTGTCACTGGGCAGGTCCTGGAAGCAGTTAATGGACCAAAAGCTCAAAACTGACACTGGGCAGGTCCTGGAAGCAGTTAAGGGGCCCAAAACGCTCAAAACTGGCACTGGGCAGGTCCTGGAAGCAGTTAAGGGGCCAAAAGCTCAAAACTGGCACTGGGCAGGTCCTGGAAGCAGTTAAGGGGCCAAAAGCTCAAAACTGGCACTGGGCAGGTCCTGGAAGCAGTTAAGGGGCCAAAAGCTCAAAACTGGCACTGGGCAGGTCCTGGAAGCAGTTAATGGACCTGAAAAAGACCTGAAAAGCTCGGAACTGGCACTGGGCAGGTCCTGGAAGCAGTCAAGGAGCCCAAAACGCTCAAAACTGGCACTGGGCAGGTCCTGGAAGCAGTTAAGGGGCCCAAAACGCTCAAAACTGGCACTGGGCAGGTCCTGGAAGCAGTTAAGGGGCCAAAAGCTCAAAACTGGCACTGGGCAGGTCCTGGAAGCAGTTAAGGGGCCAAAAGCTCAAAACTGGCACTGGGCAGGTCCTGGAAGCAGTTAATGGACCTGAAAAAGACCTGAAAAGCTCGGAACTGGCACTGGGCAGGTCCTGGAAGCAGTTAAGGAGCCCAAAACGCTCAAAACTGGCACTGGGCAGGTCCTGGAAGCAGTTAAGGGGCCCAAAACGCTCAAAACTGGCACTGGGCAGGTCCTGGAAGCAGTTAAGGGGCCAAAACTGGCACTGGGCAGGTCCTGGAAGCAGTTAAGGGGCCAAAAGCTCAAAACTGGCACTGGGCAGGTCCTGGAAGCAGTTAATGGACCAAAAGCTCAAAACTGGCCCTGGGCAGGTCCTGGAAGCAGTTAATGGACCTGAAAAGCTCGGACCTGGCACTGGGCAGGTCCTGGAAGCAGTTAATGGACCTGAAAAGCTCGGAACTGGCACTGGGCAGGTCCTGGAAGCAGCTAAGCGACCCAAAAACCTCAAAACTGGCAATTAAGGGACCCAAAACGCTCAAAACTGGTACTGGGCAGGTCCTGGAAGCAGTTAAGGGACTCAAAACGCTCAAAACTAGCACTGGGCAGGTCCTACCGTCAGGGCAAACAGCCCCGGCGCTATGCACTGAGGACTTCCACCGCATTCCGGCTGGTAATTGCTGCCCTGACGCTATCCGTCAGGGCAAACAGTCCCGGCGCTATGCACTCAGGACTTGCACAGGATTCCGGCTGGTAATTGCTGCCCTGACGCTATCCGTCAGGGCAAACAGTCCCGGCGCTATGCACTCAGGACTTGCGCAGGATTCCGGCTGGTAATTGCTGCCCTGACGCTATCCGTCAGGGCAAACAGTCCCGGCGCTATGCACTCAGGACTTGCACAGGATTCCGGTTGGTAATTGCTGCCCTGACGCTATCCGTCAGGGCAAACAGTCCCGGCGCTATGCACTCAGGACTTCCACAGCATTCCGCTTGGTAATTGCTGCCCTGACGCTATCCGTCAGGGCAAACAGTCCCGGCGCTATGCACTCAGGACTTCCACAGCATTCCGGCTGGTAATTGCTGCCCTGACGCTATCCGTCAGGGCAAACGCCAAGGGGATCCCGGCAAATTTTGACCGGCAAAGTTGTTCCTACCCTGTTCAGTTTTGTTTGGTGTTTGCCGGACTTTTGCAGGGCGCCAAGAGGATTCCGGCAAATTTTGACCGGCAAAGTTGTTCCTACCCTTTTCCGTTTTGTTTGGTATTTGCAGGGTTTTTGCGGGGCGCCAAGGGGATCCCGGCAAATTTTGACCGGCAAAGTTGTTCCTACCCTGATCAGTTTTGTTTGGTGTTTGCCGGACTTTTGCAGGGCGCCAAGAGGATTCCGGCAATTTTTGACCGGCAAAGTTGTTCCTACCCTTTTCCGTTTTGTTTGGTATTTGCAGGGTTTTTGCGGGGCGCCAAGGGGATCCCGGCAAATTTTGACCGGCAAAGTTGTTCCTACCCTGATCAGTTTTGTTTGGTGTTTGCCGGACTTTTGCAGGGCGCCAAGAGGATTCCGGCAAATTTTGACCGGCAAAGTTGTTCCTACCCTTTTCCGTTTTGTTTGGTATTTGCAGGGCTTTTGCGGGGCGCCAAGGGGATCTCGGCAAATTTTGACCGGCAAAGTTGGTTTTTATTTTTCCGTTTTGTGTGATATTTACAGGATAAATCTTTAAAACTCCTTAAAATCCTGAAAGTCTTTAAAAATTTTTGGGAAATGGATTTTCCAAAAACTTTAAGGATTTTGAAGATTTTCAAGATTTAAAAAAGGCCTTAAAACCCTTAAAATCCTTAAAGTTTTAGGAAATGGATTTCCAAAAACTTTAAGGATTTTAAGGATTTTAAAGTTTTAGGAAATGGATTTCCAAAAACTTTAAGGATGTTAAGGATTTTAAAGGTTTTAAAGATTTTAAAAGGTGGCCCGGGGCTCCTGGGCCTCCGGGACCCCTTTAAAATCTTTAAAATCCTTAAAATCCTTAAAATCCTTAAAATTTTTGGAAATGGATTTTCCAAAAACTTTAAGGATTTTAAGGATTTTAAAGGCTTTAAAAAGGCCTTAAAACCCTTAAAATCCTTAAAGTTTTAGGAAATGGATTTTCCAAAAACTTTAAGGGTTTTAAAGATTTTAAAGATTTTAAAGATTTTAAAAGGTGGCCCGGGGCGCCTGGGCCTCCGGGACCCCTTTAAAATCTTTAAAATCCTTAAAACCCTTAAAATCCTTAAAATCCTTAAAGTTTTAGGAAATGGATTTCCAAAAACTTTAAGGATTTTAAGGATTTTAAAGGTTTTAAAGATTTTAAAAGGTGGCCCGGGGCTCCTGGGCCTCCGGGACCCCTTTAAAATCTTTAAAACCTTTAAAATCCTTAAAATCCTTAAAATTTTTGGAAATGGATTTTCCAAAAACTTTAAGGATTTTAAGGATTTTAAAGGTTTTAAAAAGGCCGTAAAACCCTTAAAATCCTTAAAGTTTTAGGAAATGGATTTCCAAAAACTTTAAGGATTTTAAGGATTTTAAAGGTTTTAAAGATTTTAAAAGGTGGCCCGGGGCTCCTGGGCCTCCGGGACCCCTTTAAAATCTTTAAAATCCTTAAAATCCTTAAAATCCTTAAAATTTTTGGAAATGGATTTTCCAAAAACTTTAAGGATTTTAAGGATTTTAAAGGTTTTAAAAAGGCCTTAAAAACCTTAAAATCCTTAAAGTTTTAGGAAATGGATTTTCCAAAAACTTTAAGGGTTTTAAAGATTTTAAAGGTTTTAAAGATTTTAAAAGATTTTAAAAGGTGGCCCGGGGCTCCTGGGCCTCCGGGACCCCTTTAAAATCTTTAAAACCTTTAAAATCCTTAAAATCCTTAAAATTTTTGGAAATGGATTTTCCAAAAACTTTAAGGATTTTAAGGATTTTAAAGGTTTTAAAAAGGCCGTAAAACCCTTAAAATCCTTAAAGTTTTAGGAAATGGATTTCCAAAAACTTTAAGGATTTTAAGGATTTTAAAGATTTTAAAGATTTTAAAAGGTGGCCCGGGGCTCCTGGGCCTCCGGGACCCCTTTAAAATCTTTAAAATCTTTAAAATCCTTAAAATCTTTAAAATTTTTGGAAGTGGATTTTCCAAAAACTTTAAGGGTTTTAAGGATTTTAAAGGTTTTAAAAAGGCCTTAAAACCCTTAAAATCCTTAAAGTTTTAGGAAATGGATTTTCCAAAAACTTTAAGGGTTTTAAAGATTTTAAAGATTTTAAAGATTTTAAAAGGTGGCCCGGGGCGCCTGGGCCTCCGGGACCCCTTTAAAATCTTTAAAACCTTTAAAATCCTTAAAATCCTTAAAATTTTTGGAAATGGATTTTCCAAAAACTTTAAGGATTTTAAGGATTTTAAAGGTTTTAAAAAGGCCGTAAAACCCTTAAAATCCTTAAAGTTTTAGGAAATGGATTTCCAAAAACTTTAAGGATTTTAAGGATTTTAAAGATTTTAAAGATTTTAAAAGGTGGCCCGGGGCTCCTGGGCCTCCGGGACCCCTTTAAAATCTTTAAAATCCTTAAAATCCTTAAAATCCTTAAAATTTTTGGAAATGGATTTTCCAAAAACTTTAAGGATTTTTTAAGGATTTTAAAAAGGTTTTTAAAAAGGCCTTAAAACCCTTAAAATCTTAAAGTTTTAGGAAATGGATTTTCCAAAAACTTTAAGGATTTTAAGGATTTTCAAGATTTTAAAGATTTTAAAAGGTGGCCCGGGGCGCCTGGGCCTCCGGGACCCCTTTAAAATCTTTAAAATCCTTAAAATCCTTAAAATCCTTAAAATTTTTGGAAGTGGATTTTCCAAAAACTTTAAGGATTTTAAGGATTTTAAAGGTTTTAAAAGGCCTTAAAACCCTTAAAATCCTTAAAGTTTTAGGAAATGGATTTTCCAAAAACTTTAAGGGTTTTAAAGATTTTAAAGGTTTTAAAGATTTTAAAAGGTGGCCCGGGGCTCCTGGGCCTCCGGGACCCCTTAAAATCTTAAAATCCTTAAAATTTTTGGAAGTGGATTTTCCAAAAACTTTAAGGGTTTTAAGGATTTTAAATGTTTTAAAAAGGCCTTAAAACCCTTAAAACCCTTAAAGTTTTAGGAAATGGATTTTCCAAAAACTTTAAGGATTTTAAAGATTTTAAAGGTTTTAAAGATTTTAAAAGGTGGCCCGGGGCTCCTGGGCCTCCGGGACCCCTTTAAAATCTTTAAAATCCTTAAAATCCTTAAAATCCTTAAAATTGGAAGTGGATTTTCCAAAAACTTTAAGGATTTTAAGGATTTTAAAGGTTTTAAAAAGGCCTTAAAACCCTTAAAATCCTTAAAGTTTTAGGAAATGGATTTTCCAAAAACTTTAAGGGTTTTAAGGATGTTAAAGGTTTTAAAAAGGCCTTAAAACCCTTAAAATCCTTAAAGTTTTAGGAAATGGATTTTCCAAAAACTTTAAGGATTTTAAAGTTTTTAAAGGTTTTAAAGATTTTAAAAGGTGGCCCGGGGCTCCTGGGCCTCCGGGACCCCTTTAAAATCTTTAAAATCCTTAAAATCCTTAAAATCCTTAAAATCTTTGGAAATGGATTTTCCAAAAACTTTAAGGATTTTAAGGATTTTAAAGGTTTTAAAAAGGCCTTAAAACCCTTAAAATCCTTAAAATTTTTGGAAATGGATTTTCCAAAAACTTTAAGGATTTTAAGGGTTTTAAAGATTTTAAAAAGGCCTTAAAACCCTTAAAATCCTTAAAGTTTTAGGAAATGGATTTTCCAAAAACTTTAAGGGTTTTAAGGATTTTAAAGCCTTTTTAAAATCTTTAAAATCCTTAAAATCCTTAAAATCCTGAAAAGTTAGTCAGGCAGAGAGCAAAGCCAAATAGAGCAGAAAGGTCCTACGTACAAACCCCTAAACCCCTAACCCCAAGCCTAAACCCGAAATCCCTCAATGACATGGTCCCTGAAAAGGGCCCCTTACCCTTCGTTAAATTAAAGGGTTCTGGAGGAAGCCCCCTTGGGCTGTGGAGGGCATGTGCTGGTTTAGGGTTTATGGTTTAGGGTTTATAGGGTTTAAGGCTCAGGGTTTAGACCTGCTAGTTCTGAATAGGAACTTCCGGAACTAGGTACCCTCATACTCCCCCCCCCCAACAGAACCCTTTGAGAAATTGTGCCATAGGCCTAAACCCTGAACTCTAAACCCTAAACCCTAAACCCTAAACCCTAAACTCTAAAGCCTGACTCAAGAACCAGGAAGTCGATGGGCGAAGGTTTGACGCCTGCAGTTCCCTGACTTGGCCGTGTTTTGTGACCTAGCAGGTCGAGCATGTGCGTTGGGCGAGGGGAAGCATGTTGGAAGGTCTAGGATTTAAACCCTAAACGCTAAACCCTAAACCCTAAACCCTAAACCCTAGGATTTAACTTCGGGCTGAGGTTTCAGGAGGGTTAGTTTGCAATTTTTGGAGACACGCTGTGGCTGCAGGATGAGGACGAAGACCTGGATGCCGAGGAGGTCCCGGGTACAACTCGGGCGGGCTGATGATCCGACAGTTTAGGGTTTGGGGTTTGGGTTTAGGGTTTATTGTTTAGGGTTTAGGGTGTATTGTTTAGGGTTTAGGGTTTAGGGTTTTCGCTAAACGGAGACATATTACCATTTGCGCCCTGATATGTAAGGCGCCGCAAACTGGCACCGTCATGCAGAGAGCACGTCTTGCCGCGCTGCTGTCCTGTTGGCACACGCGCGTCGTACCCTGCAAATGGTTCTGTAGCGCAAGCCTCCTACAACTCGCCCTAAACCCTAAACCCTCAGCCCTAAACTAAACCCCAAACCCTAAACCCTAAACCCTAAACCGGAGGACGAGGAAGCCGAGGAAGTAGAGGAGGCCAGCCATCGCGATGAGGAGGAGGAGGAGGAGGAAGACGAGGCAGAGGAGGACCGCAGCCTGTTTGGGGGGGGATTAGGGTTTAGGGTTTAGGGTTTAGGGATTGGGGTTTAGGGTTTAGGGTTTAGGGTTTATATAGGGTTTAGGGCCGTTTAGGGTTTTAGGGTAAGTTTTAGGGGCTGAGGTAGGGCCTTGGGGGGGGGGGGGGGGGGGGGGGGGGGGGGGGGGGGGGGGAGAGCGATTGGGGACTAGGGAGCAGTGGCTTCGTAGCATGCTCACTGGTAAACTCATTAGCTGCGGTTCTCTGAAGAATGCAATTGGAGTGCTTTTCCAGAAGGGTTCAATAGGAGCATGCCGCTGCAAAACGAAACCTTCCCTGTAACAAAGTACCCCAAAACCTTGAAAACTCGAATACCCCCTTCAAATTTGAAACCTTCAACAGAGCTTCCGCCCTTAAAGGTTCCCAGCTTTCAAGTTTCCCATGCCTATCATCCCCAGGAGAGTGCCACGGCAGATGCGCGAGAGGAGTGCGACACAACGGATGACGAGGACTTGGTGGCTTTGGGGTTCAAGGGTCATGGGCTTCCTGAACGTACAAGGAGGGGCCCCTTTACTATACTAACTGTAATTAAGGGACTTATAACCTAAGTTAGGCTCCTTATAACCGGTGGCGGTGTTTTTTGCTTGTTTTGTTGTTTTCAGTTTTTGTTCCTTATTGTTTTTCCGGCCGTGTGGCCTAGCAAGCAAGCAAACAAGCAAGCAAGCCAAGCCAAGCAAGCCAAGCAACCCTAAACCCTAAACCCTTAACCCTCAGCCCTCAGCCCTTAACCCTTAACCCTTAACCCTTAACCCTTAACCCTTAACCCTAGACCCTAGACCCTAGACCCTAGACCCTCGACCCTAAACCCTAGACCCTAGACCCTAAACCCTAAACCCTAAACCGACCAAAACAACTGAAGAAAAAATAAGAAAAACAACGGAAAAATAAAGAAACGAAATCCCCGGTCCTTACAACCCTCTTACAACTCTACTTATCACTAGGGGGGGCCCTCCTTGTAGGGAGCGTTCACCAACATAGTGTGTTCTTTGGCCAAACTTTGATCTTGGGGATCACATACCCTGAATACCACAATGTGTCGTTATTAGGGTATGGACCATCGACATCAGCGTAAGGGCCTAAATTCCCCAAATAGGACTGCAACCCGGCCCACAGACGCCTTAATACATTGGAACGTGGTCCCCCAATACCAAGGAAAGGCGCAAGAACCCTGTGCATTTCACCCTTAGGGGCCCCTTTACACACTTACGAAGCCCTGGGTTTCAGGGTTTAGGGTTCAGGGTTTAGGGTTTAGGGTTTAGTAGTAGGGTTTAGGGGTTTGGGGTTAATTGTCACCTCCAGCAGCTCACTGCGGAGGAGGGCCTGCCTGACCCAGAACAGCTGGAGGCAAGCATTCCAGATGTTCCGCCCTAAACCTTAAACCCTAAACCCCAAACCCCCCCCCCCCCCACCTAAACCCTGAACATGAAGCTCTAAGCGCGAAACCCTAAACCCTAAATCTTTCAGCCCAAAGATTCGAAACCCCCAATACTATATGACTAGACATCGATCTCCTTACCCTCTGCCCTTTTTTGGGTTTGCGGTTCCTCTAGCAACTAATCCCTTCCCCCTAATATTAAACGGGGGGACCCCGCCCCCCCTCCCCCCCCCACATTTTATTATTAGGGAGTATTCTTATCGAAATGTCATAATTAATTAGACTTCAGGGTTACTCAAGGTATGACTAGTGAGGTAGGCTGAGGAGAGCCAGGCTCACAGGCAGCCAGAAAAGCAGCTCACCGACAGCATCGTGCTGCGAAAAGACTGGACACTAAACCCTAAACCCTTAACCTAGACCCCCAACCCTAAACCCTCTGAGGGTTTTATTGGTGTTGAGGGGTTTATTGGAGGCCTGAACCACCCGCCTAAGTCGGAATAGGTTTAAAAGGCGGGGTCGGTTTCGGCAGGATTTTCCGGAAAGTGTTTTTATCATTAGGGGGGCATTTAATAATAAAAGGGGGAAGGGATTACAACGGTTTGCCGTTTTAGAGTTTATATCCTGAACCCTAGCCCTAAACCCTAAACCCTATAGGGTTTAGGGTTTAGGGCTACCAAAGCCTTTTAAACCCACGTTATGTCTGAGCAGGGCTCGTGCACCCACCGAACGACTTCGTCGGGCACTGCTGAGGAGCCGTCCACCTTGAAGACCACAGGGTTTAGGGTTTAGGGTTAGGGTTTAGGGTTGAGGGTTCAGGGTTTAGGTTTAGTGTTTAGGGTTTAGGGGTAGTCGTAAGTGTTGTATAGGGTTCCTTAATAATGGCATTGGTGGCTGCATGTCTCGCACACTCCATATGACCCCAAAGATTGGGATCATGTACCCAATACTCCCTAAATTTGGGTACATGGACCACAAGCCTACCTCACATCATAGGTAGACTACAATAAGCTGTAAGCCTTAACTTCAAGTCTATGGGCGCGAAGCGCCCATCCCTTGCACGGAAGGCATGAAGCGGCAGGGTGCGGGCTTAGGCTCCTAAGGCCTTCAGGAGGTTCAGGGTTTAGGGCTTAGAGCGGCTTCTGGGGTACAGCTTTTAGGCGCTGTAGGGCTTAGTCTCCTAAGGGGCTTACTGGCTCTAACGGGGTATCGACCTTTAGGACAAAAGGGCGCGCTGAAAGCGGGGAAGCTGAAGTGGATTCGCACACTTCAGGCGGAGAGGTCTTGCGTGTTTGGAGTCCGCAGGGCAAGCCTCGGGCCCCATAAGCCTTTAGGGCTTATGGGGTTGAGGATTTCGGGCCTATAGGGCTTCTGGGGTCTAGGGTTCAGAGTTTAGGGTTTAGGGATCATATTGCGGCTTTAGGGCTTATGGGGTTTAGGGTTCAGAGTTTAGGGTTTAGGGATCATATTGCGGCTTCATAAGGGTTTAGGGCTGAGAAGGCTTGTGGGGTTCCTCAACTGCTCCCCCATGCATAGAATCAAAAGTTCTAGGAGGCGATCGCCATCGCAGACCAAAGCGTCAGCGTGCAGCAGCAGGCGCTTTTCATGGGGCTTAGCAATGGGTTCAGGGTTTAGGGTTTCGGGTTCGAGGTTTAGGGTTTAGGGTTTAGGGTGTAGGGCTTAGGGTTTAGGGTTTAGGGTTTGGGGTTTAGGCCTTTGGGACCAAATCACCCCTAAAATTGGGATGCTACTACAATCCCTATTCAGATTTATCGACCATAAACACTTTTCGGGTTCATTTTTCTTCCGGCGCGTTTAGGGTGTAGGGTTTTAGGGCCCAGAAATATCCAAAAGTCGAAAACTTGGATTCGCAGTGGTATCGTTGTTTTGCTTTGGAGCAATGAAGTTTTTTTCTCCTCATAAGCCCCAACCCTAAGCCTATGTCCTCTTAGCTCTGTTGGTGTTCAGGGCTTTGAGGTCCAAACCGCCCTAAACCCTAAACCCTAAACCCTAAACCCTAAACCCTAAACCCTAAACCCTAAACCCCTTGGCCAGGGAGCTCATTGCTGAGTTTGGGCATTCTTAGAGAAGGGACTGCTGTTGGGGCCTGCGTCTTTAGAAAGCCTCATCTTTCTCAACCCAGAAACAGCAACTACCCTCAACCATGAATAAGACATCCACACTTTACGTACATGTTCAGGGCTGTTGTTCGGAAACACTTTGGAAAAGGGTTTGATTTCAGGCTGTTTTTTTCCGGATGATCTTTACTTGTTTTCTTTATGTCGTGGCGGGCGGGTGGGGAGGGGGAAGAGACTGAAGGACAGCTACCGGGACAACCGGGGTCCCTAACATGAAATTCCCGCAACCGTTCAGGGTCTAGGCAAGCTTTGAGCCTTAGGCCCCGGAAGTCTGCAACCTCCAGCTACAAAGGCCCTAAACCCTAAACCCGAAACCCTAAACCCTAAACCCTAAACCCTAAACCCTTTTTTATTATTTTAACTCTTAAACCCTAAACCCTGGTTCACCTTCCAGGTCCGGGAGGACGAGTCCGTCAAGGCGGCCGCCAAGAAGGCGGGCACTGCGCGAGGATTGGAGTCGGGTTGCAGCTTTCGCGTTTGGGGTTCAGGGTTCCGGGTGTGGGTTTAGGGTTTGGGGTTTAGGGTTTAGGGTTGCAGAGAATACGGCCCGGGCGAGAGAGGGAAGCCTGCTGCGCAACGGGGTCGGGAGAGCGAAGAGAGAGAGAGAGAGAGAGTGAGAGAGAGAGAGAGAGACAGAGAGAGAGAGAGAAGCAGAGAACGAGAGAAAGAGAGAAAAAGAGACAGAGAGAAAGAGAGAAAGAGAGAAAGAGAGAAAGAGAGAAAGAGAGAAAGAGAGAAAGAGAGAAAGAGAGAAGGAGAGAAGGAGAGAAGGAGAGAAAGAGAGAAAGAGAGAGAACGAGAGAACGAGAGCACGAGAAATCAGCGAGAGACGAGAGAAGGACAGAAAGAGAGAAAGCGTGGCGATTCCCTTGCGGGGGATCCATGCGTGCAGGGAGAGAGCAAGAGACGAAGATAGGGGTACCTATGATCGGGTTCCCAAATATGCTCGGGCAAGCAGTTGCAGCAAAAACTGCTCGAGACCTCACCTCAAGCAGCTGGCTTGACCAGACCCACAAAGGGCCCGCAAATGTTGGTCCAACCCTGCAGGGAGGATGAGGGGGAGGGACTCAGTAAGTAGCAGTTAAGTAGGGTTCTGAAGTAGGACGACCCCATGTAGAGTTCCTTTCAGGGCAAGTAGAACTGTCTCTACGTGGCACCTTCTTCCCAAAAGCCTCCAAGCCAAGCAGTTGCTCTTTTTGTGAGGGTGCGAGCGCCCAGCGGCAGCCCCCTTTTCTTCCTCCTCCAGGAGAGCACAACGTTTGGGTTTAGGGTTTAGGGTTTAGGGTTTAGGGTTTAGGGTTTAGGGTGTAGGGTTTAGGGTTTAGGGTTTAGGGTTTAGGGTTTAGGGTTTAGGGTTTAGGGTTTAGGGTTTAGGGTTTAGGGTGGTTTGTCTGTCTAGCTTCTTTCATGAACGGGTTCTTGCCATCACCTCGGCTCCCAAAACAGGGGCCCTATGGAAGTTCGAACACGCATGACCCCCAAAAGCCTAGACGCAAAACCCAGAATACTAACCCCCCCCCCCCCCCCACAAAAAAAAAAAAAAGCCCATGCAGGGTTTTCCGGTCTGGGTTACTGAAAAAAAAGCCTGAACCCTGAACCCTGGGGACCCTAACTGAGAGCAAGCCCCCCAAAGGGGTAGTTCTAAATGCAATCCGAAATAACTAAACCCTAAACCCCCAAACCCTGAACTTGCGAACGTCCCTGCCAACTCGAAAGTGGCTAAAGCGATGTCTTCACATTGGTAGTCGCTTCTCGGCTATCCTTCGTTGCGCGAGAGCCGCCGAACACAGCAGCTTCAACACGCAGAGAGAGAGAGAGGGGGAGGGCGAGAGAGAGCGAAAGAGCCCGCTAAGATAGAAGAAGAAGATGAGACAGAAGGGTTCAGGAGAAGTTTAGGAAAGACATTTTTAGGCTTTCTGGTGCCACCGAAAATTGAGGTTTGAAGCCGAATGGCGCCCGAAGACGCGTCATCACAGAGTGGAAGCCCCCAGCCTGGAGGTAGCCCAAACTGTGGCTGAGGCTTCTAGGAAGACATCTGCCTTTTTGCAGCCAGAGTTTCTAACTTATTCAAACCCCAAATGGGAAGAAGAAAGTTAGGTTTGAGCGAGACCCTCACATATATTTCTATTCAAGGGCTGAGGAGAGGTATGCGGGTATAGAGTTGAAAATATAAGTATTGCTTTGAAGCCCGCGAGAGGGCACCGGAAAGGCCTGCAGCTGTAGGGGCCTCCGGGATGCGGGCGGAGTCCGGGGTTCCGCGGTACGGAGGGGGTAGGGTTTAGGGTTTAGGGTTTAGGGTTTAGGGTTTAGGGTTTAGGGTTTAGGGTTTAGGGTTTAGGGTTTAGGGTTTAGGGTTTAGGGTTTAGGGTTTAGGGTTTAGGGTTTAGGGTTTAGGGTTTAGGGTGGAGGGGGGTCTGCGTTCTTTAACGGTGCCATTTCTGGAGTTTTTGGCGCACGAACACTCCAAAATGGGCACGGTTGCAGCAGCCTGGGGGGGTCCGGGCTCTTGAACGGTGCCGGCTTTGGAGTTTTTGGACCGCGAAAACTAGCAAATAGGTCTTGGCGGGGGTCCGGGGGTGGGGTCTGGGGGACGGTGTCGTTTTTAGAGTTTTTGGACCTCGAAAACTCGGAAATGGGCGTTAACAGTGCGGTTTTTGGAGTTTTTGGACGGCGAAAAATGTGCACCATTAAAGGTCTGGGGGGTCGTCCCCCGGCAAGGGTCTGGGGGTTTCCTTACCGGTGCCGATTTTGGAGTCTGGGACCGTGAAAACTTGACAAATGAGCACCAAGAAGGCCGAGCAATAGTTCGGCGGAGTTTTTGGGCGAGGCCCTGGATTTTAAAAGAAGTACGCCGGCTCCAAACTCTAATTTCTTATAACACACTTAGCCTAAAACCCTAAACCCTAAACCCTAAACCCTAAACCCTAAACCCTAAACCCTAAACCCTAAAACCCTTACACAGTATGATCTTTGGACCGGGTTTGGGGTTCCCGAAACCTTGGAGAGACACAGAGTTCCCTGACGATCAGTTCGAAGGACAGCTCCGAAAACGGATCCTGGCTCAGAGGGGGAGGCCCTTAGGGTTTAGGGTTTAGGGTTTAGGGTTTAGGGTTTAGGGTTTAGAGTTTAGGGTTTAGGGTTTAGGGTTCAGGCTTCGGTTGGGTTTAGTTGGGGGGTTTTAGTTTTGGGGCTTTTAAAGGGCTTTTAGGGTTTTAAGGGTTTTTAGGGTTTCTAGGGTTTTTTAGGGTTTTTAGGGTTTGAAGTTTTAAGAAGGTTTGAGGGTTTCGGTTGGAGACTTCCCTCCCCTTTACTGAGAGTCTTGCTTGTAGGAGGCTTTTGCTTGTACACTCCCTCAAACGGCTTCTACGCAATAGGTACCTGCCCACCTGCAACGGTCCACTATTCGATGAGCCCTAGGTTTCCAGATTCAGCACCGCGGGATGCTGTGCAGTTCAGGCGTTTGCAAGTATAGGTGTCTAAGGTCTCTGCACGCCCATGGCGAATGTCACTTGTGCAGAGGCATACGCCTTGCGTTCACTGATTTTTGGGGGGATTTCGGGTTAAATCATGGGCTTCATCCCTCTGCAGACCCTAAACATTGAACCACGGTGGTCAGAGAGACGAGGCAGCGTGCAGCCCGCCGTGCGACGGAGGAGGCATCGGGGACCAGGGATCAAAGATCGGCTGTTTTGGTCTTCGGAGTCTGTTTTGCTTTGGCAAGCCGCCCAGAGCAACCACACATCGAGCCTCCAACCCATGTATTCTCAAGCCCGTGAACCTCTGAATCATCTCAAGCCTATTCCGGCTTCGGAGCGGTTTAGTGCGCGCCGTTTAGGGCTTCAACTTTCAACCCTCTAAAGCCCCTCAACCCCCCCAAGAAGCCCGTAGCCTCCTGTCTGAATCTCACGACCAGATGCAGTCTTGGAGTTTCTAAATGGCCCACTTGGAGTTTAGGGTTTAGGGTTTAGGGTTAGGGTTCAGGTGTAGAATCACCCCAAAAAAGTTTACAACTCGATGGAAACGGCAACCCGATAAACCTGAAGTCCCAAAGCCCTCAGCCCTTACTTCAACCTCCCCCGAGTTATCCTTGTGGAACCTCCAAGCAACCCTAAACCCTAAACCCTAAACCCCTGACCCCTGACATAGGTCGTGACGCCGCGCACGGAGCCAGGCGTGGGAAGCGGCTCGAGCCGCGCGAGACCCAGGAAGTGTTGCTGGAGGCTTCACAGCCGTAGCGGGTTTGGGGTTTAGGGCTTCTAGGGCCCAGACTAGGCCCTTGTTCCTTTTTGTTTTTTTGAAGTTTTGGGTTCCCTTATAAGCCCCTTAAAAACACAAAGGGCGCCCTTTTTTTTCCTAGGTTACTCTTAGGTCTAGGCTTACCGAGTTGGAGGGCTGATCTGGGTTTAGGCGGGTTCTGCGTCTGAAAACAAACGGAATCGGGCAGGGGGGGGGGGGGGGGGGGTGGGTAATGGTCTACACATGTGCTAAGCATGAAGGAAACGGACAGATAACCCTCCGGGCATTTCTGGGTAATGTTGGACCTGCTTTAATAATGTAACCTCCCCCCCCCCAAACAGTCGCGACCCTGAATAAAAAAAGACCCCAAACAGTCAGGCAGGGGAGGGGTCCGGAGCCCGGAGGCCTCCCTAAGCTACCCGCCGACCCAGGAAAGGTCGAGGCTTCAGGCTTCAAGTATCCCTTCTTCTCGAGAAAGCTTATGCCTTCCTGAAAACCGAAGGACTGAGCCCCGGGCCCCGGGAGACTTGCATTATAGCGGGCCCCCAAACAAAGGTATTAAAGTGTGTCCGGAGGCCTCCGTAAGGCACCCCCTTTCCGGATATGATTCGCCTATGGAATCATCTAGTTTTAAGCAAGGAATTTATAAAGAAAAGGCGCCCTGAAAAAAGAAGATTCTGGACAGGTCGAGGCTTCAGGCTTCAAGTATCTCTCCTTCTCGAGAAGCTTATGCCTTCCTGAAACCCTCAAAAAAACAGTCACGGCCCGAAAACTTTTCATTATAGCGGACCTCCGAAACAAAGGGTCCAGATCCTGAATAGCCGAAAAACTTTTCATAATAGCGGCCCCCTAGAATATTGCGGGTGCAACATTACCACGTCCCCGCCGGCTTTGGCGGCTTCTGTAGGAAACAAAATGGCGTAAGGTAAGTTTAGCTAGTGTTTGATTTGTTTTAGGGGCCTTCCCAGAGAGGGACCCCCCTGTGCAAGGCCCCCCTACTAATCTCTACTAGAGACCTAACAGGCTCCCTTTTGAGGAGGCCCAAACGGCTTCCGTGCACCTTGAGCTGTAGGAGGCCTACCCTCCCCCAGAGGTCAGCTATTCCCTCCACATCCCGCCGACAAGCCTTTCTGTCGCTTTCCTTGTGCTTACTGCCTGTAGAGACATAGGAATGGAAAAGGCAGCGAGGGCCGGAGACCCGCCGGCCTGAACAGGCAAAAATGGTTTATTTCATGAGGGGGGAGGGGGTCAGCCCCCATGATATCCCATGATTTCATTTTTGCAGGCGTGCTCGGACACGGAAAAATGCATTCATGATTCCATTTTGGTTTTCGTGCTCGGTGATCTACGTCTCACGTTCTTGAAGGTTCATGGGTCGTGATAAGTAGGGGAACCTAAAAAAAGGTTGTAACGATAGCCGCCGCACTCATGGCCCTACTGAAACTGTCCATGAACCTCCTAAACCCTAAACCCTACACCCTAAACCCTAAACCCTAAACCCTAAACCCTGGAAAGGACAAGGTGCAGTTACACGGTCGGGCTTGTAGGGCCCCCCCGACACTCAGAGGACCCTTTATCTCCCGCAAGCCCTAAACCCTAAACCCCCTAAACCCTAAGCCCTAAGCCCTAAGCCCTAACCCTAAACCGTAAACCCGAAACCCGAAACCCTAAACCCTAAACCCTCCACCCTAAGCCCTAAGCCCTAAGCCCTAACCCTAAACCCTAAACCCTAAACCCTAAGCCCTAAACCCTAAACCCTAAACCCTCAACCCTGAACCCTGAACCCTAAACCCTAAAACCTAAACCCTAAACCCTAAACCCTAAACCCTAAACCCTAAACCCTAAACCCTAAACCCTAAACCCTAAACCCTAAACCCTAAACCCTAAACCCTAAACCCTGACTGAGGGCATGGGACGCCGCGGCGAGCGGCACATGCAGGGCCTGCGTCCTCGGAGTCTGGTTTCCGTGATTCGGCCTCGAGGCCGCTTTAGGGCTTTAGGGTTTAGGGTTAATAGGGTTTAGGAGGGTTTGGGTTCTAAGGCTTTAAGGGCTTATGGCTTTTCAGGGTGTAGCGTTTCTGTGTGTGTTTGGTTCAGGTCGCATTGCGCTTGTGAGGATATAGGGTTTAGAGTTGAGGCTTTATTTTCGTTTGTTATGAAGGAATGAAAAAGAAGTTGCCACAACACATGATTTACTAGTTAACCCTATTATGGCAGTTCTATTTGAGGTGGTGTTGTTAGGCTTTGGGGTATCGGGTTTAATTTCGGGTTCCAGCTATTCAGCAGAGCTCCACATGTTGCATGTTTCTTGAGCTGTTCCGAGCAAGAAAAGTTTCACCGTTCACTTCCTCCTAAACCCCAAACCCTACCCTAAACCCCAAACCCTAAACCCTTAAACCCTAGGTCTCTTATTTTTTCGCCAAGCTCGGCGGGGTCTTCTTTCCCTCCTCATGATGCCATGATATACACTGAGAAGGGATGTTTGGAACAAGGATTTTCGGGCCTCTTGGTGCTTTTCGGGGTTTTGGGGTTAAAAGACCCCCGAAACCCTAAACCCTAAACCCTAAGCCCGAAACCCTAAACCCTAAACCCTAAACCCTAAACCCTAAACCCTAAACCCTAAACCCTAAACCCTAAACCCTAAACCCTAAACCCTAAACCCTAAACCCTAAACCCTAAACCCTAAACCTAAACCCTAACCCTAAACCCTAAACCCTGGCAGGGTTTAGGGTGTTCAGAACGAAGGTGGGGTGCCTGATATGCTGGGAGGCACTCCGGGCCACAAACTGATTGCCAGCTCCGCGAAGTCCCTCAAGCCTTACAACCCTAAACCCTAAACCCCAAACCCTAAACCCTAAACCCCAAACCCTAAACCCCAAACCCTGAACCCTGAACCCTGAACCCTGAACCCTAAACCCTAAACCCTAAACCCTAACCCTAAACCCTAAACAAAGCCCCACGCCCACGAGGTGCGCTGGCTTGGGCTACCCCAGCGCCCCGTCCGGCAGTGCGCCGGGAGGTGAGGTCCTAAATTCCCGGGACCTTCAGCACAAAAACCCCCAAACCTTGAATTGCAGGGTCAGTTCCATACGTTGGGGTCGGTGGTTTTTGGGGCCCTAAACCCTAAACCCTGAATCCAAAATCACAGCCAAGTTGTATGAGAAGCGCTGTGCAACTAGTCAGTTCTGAATGCTTCTTGACTGCCAGTCTTTGCAGATCTGCTGCGTTTTGTCACGAAGCAAAAGTGAAGTTATCACAGTAGGCGTATATATCAGTAGGATACGAAGTGGGAGATTAAACGTCCTTAAGGGCTTCCATTGTTCTGAAGCTCTGAACCCTAAACCCCGTACCCTAAACCCTGAGCCCTTGGAAGCCGATTCTCGATGCTGAAACGCAAAAACGGGGATCATGGACCCAATGCTACGATAGCCCCGATCAAGGGGTCCATAAACGTAAACCCTCTCAGGGGGAAGGCTTTAGGGTTCATGTTAGTCCCACAAAATCAACCCCGTGTGCAACCTACCACAAACCCTAAACGACAGGCACCCTCAGAAAGCCCTAAGGCCCTAAACCCTAAACCCTAAACCCTAAACCCTAAAGCATCCTGAGCCCTCACCCCGAAACGATGCTAGCAGAAGCCATCCTCCCGGAGAAAAACCAACCCTGAATCCAACCTTTCGGATATTCCTCCCTTATACTCACCAGCCCTTCATAGAGATTATAGTAGGTTTCTGAGGGTAGGGTTTAGGGTTTCGGGTTTAGGGTTTAGGGTTTAGGGGTACTCTCATCCCTATCAGGCACTGTTAGTATATGGGGAAACATCCCAACCTGACCTGTTCGTCCTCGGAGATCTCCTCTCAAAGGCCTTGAGCTTTGTGGCATGGCGCTCCGCCCGCTGGTGCGGCGAGCCACTCTGCCGTGTTTGTATGAGGATCGGGGGGCTGGGATGCTGGTAACTCCCAAGCCATCAGCCCTAAACCCTAATCCTAATGAATCACCGCTTCGGCATGCAGATTTTTCAAACTTCCGCGATATTTGCAGAGCGTGCCAGCTGTGCAAAGGGTGTAGTAGCCCAAAGGAGGTAACATCCTCGACCGTCAGCCTTCCATACTGGTCCCTTTTTACAGAGTTGGGGAACGAACGCCTTACAGGGTTTTCAGGCCGGACAGCAGTGTGATAGAAGGTACCTTAACCTAGGGCCCCGAGTCCGAAGCATGTCAGTCGACGACGATCAAGGGCCTCCCCTGCCGTACATCGCTAAAACTTCTGCCGAAAGTTTCGACTCTGTTGGTTCCTGAACCCTAAACCCTAAACTCGTTTTCACTTGGTTCCTGAGCCTTCAAAATCATAGGGAAAACCTGCCCCCAAAAGGGTTGTACCCCCAAGAATCAAAGTATGCTGAAGCCCTCAACCGGGTTTAGGGTTTAGGGCTAGGGTTTAGGGCTACGGCTAGGGTTTAGGGTTTAGGGCTAGGGTTTATGCCCCGAAGGCGCAGTCAATGCCTCTGCGCCGGGGACGCCTCACACCTTTGCCAAATGAGCCATAGCCATGTGGGGCCTAAGCCCTAAACCCTAAACCCTAAACCCTAAACCCTAATTAAACCCTAAACCCTAAACCCTAAACCCTAAACGACCCTAAACCCTAAACGACCCTAAACCCTAATGGACTAGGCTCATGTGGGCTCCTCTTATAGCACGGAGCCTTATGCATAGTGTCGGCCCCCTTAAAAAGAAGCCCAGAAGTTGGAGGTTGACCAAAGCTGCTTAAGGTGGAGAGCTAAGGGCCCCAGAGATTTAGCGGTTTAGGGCTCAGGGTTTATGGCTTAGATACCTTACGGACATTCTTGAGTAGCCGCAACTTCATCATGTGTTATGAGTCCCTCACCCTCTTGGGGTTCTCAGGGTGGGGGTCTACACCCCCCATAAACCCTCGTAAGCCTCCATGAAACCTCATAGACCCACATAAACCCCAAGAACCCTACGAGCCCTGTAGACCCTCAAAGCCAAACGGAATGAGAAAAACGAACCGCGTAGGAACCCCTGCAAAACCCTCTTGTAAGAGCCAAAGGCTCAGCACACCAAGCTCGAATCCACTGACTGTCCATAGTGCATGGGCCGAGACGGCCGGGTAACATAGTGGTCGGAATCATATCTAATAATATTCCACTATGGACCCTGTATAGTCAGACTAGAAGAAGCCCCAAAAACCCTACTCGAATGATTTAGGCCGCTATATGACACGGATCAAGGAGTGGTCGGGTTTAGGGTTCAGTTGTTATGGGTCTAGGAGGTTTAAGCTGCGAAGTTGAACTAAATGGCGCCTTCTGCCTGAAAAGTCAGCGCGCAGGCGGCGGCGTGTGCGAATCCGAGAAATCATTTTCGAAAAAAATCCGCGGCCTTTTGCCAAGTAGGGTTCATATCACACGCAGCTTTGGTGAGGGTAGCTTATGTGGGGTGTGTCTCTTCAGGAAAGCTTGTGTCTCTTCGCCAAAAACTCATGATTCCTAGTAGCTAGAGCCTCGACATCATGTCATCATGTGTGTGTGCCGAAGTCGAAGCCTGACTTCAAGGGCATCGAGCTTGGGGCTTACGGTAGGGTTTAGGGTTTAGGGTTTAGGGTTTAGGGTTTAGGGTTTAGGGTTTAGGGTTTAGGGTTTAGGGTTTAGGGTTTTAGGGTTTTAGGGTTTTAGGGTTCAGGGTTCAGGGTTCAGGGTTCAGGGTTCAGGGTTTAGGGTTTAGGGGTTAGGGTTTAGGGTTTAGCCCTCGGGGACACGCACGTAGCTGTAAAGTTTGGGTGGCTTCGGGGCTTTGTCTGTGCGGTTGCAGGCCTAGGCGACCGCTGTTCGGACGGCAGCAGCAAGAGCAAATTTTGCTGATCTTAACTTCTCGGCTTTGAACAGTGCTAGTATAGGCGCCGTGATAGTTGGAACAGGGTTTTCGGGGGTTATAAAGAAGTAGAATTATTGAGGGACCAGAATGGGATATTATGAGTAATTATTCCGTCCCCTTTATTCGACGTTGCCCTGGTTTGCAAACTAAATATATTCGTGGGCACAGCAAGCAGTTCAATCGAGTATTTGTAAGGCTCCCAAGACCCAAACCCAAAACTCACAACCCAAATGCAAAGATGAAAGCGCGATCAGAGCCCCAAGACCACATTAGCAGTGCCTCCGTGTTTCGCCTGTCTCGCGGCCACCTGTTTCGCAGCAATCCTTGTTGCGTAAGGCCCCGCCAGAGGAAATGTGAAGACACACACACACACACACATGACTTGAAGACATAGAAGAAGTAGCTCGAGTCATGATGTGTCATGGGCAGGTGTGATCCCAAGCCTGGTCCTCGTTCGAGGGCGAAGCGTGAGAGACCACGTGCCTGGCACCGAGTATTAGCTTTCAAGGCTTCAAGGCTCCTCTTCGAAGCCGTGCTGCGTCTTCAGCTGCTTGCAAGGGCTCGGGGCTTGTGAGCTGCCTTACAAAGCGAACGCGCGAGTTTCAAGCCCCTCGCCTGTGAACTCTGCGTGCCTGTTAGAGCCCACTGTGGCTCAAAGTTGATTGGCCGTAGGCTTGCCAGATGTAGCTTTCATATTTCGCAGCACAGTGCTGCGCGTGGAATGCAGATCTCCGGCCATGTAGCAGTGCTTTTGATCCATGCCCTGTCTTGTGAGCGGATCTCTGAGCAGATCAGCCTGGACATTGGGAGCTCAAGCTTCTTGCTGAGCCGTGGCCCGCGCAGCGACATCGGCAAGTTGCTTGCACGTGCCCAGCCCCTTCAGCCAACAAAGGCGTCACTGGCCCGAGATTTTCCGGAGGACTGTCCCAACGGTGAGCTTAGGCTTTCCGGAGTTTACAAGGTAAGAAAGGAGGTGGTCCTCCATGGCCCATGTGAGGTGACGGGAGACGGCGGGGAGCTTCAGGTGCAGGCGCCGATTCACTTCAACGGCAACGTGAGCTTCCGGGGCAGCCTCGTGGTCAAATACGTCAAGAAGAACAATCCCCAGCACTCTAACAATAAGATGAAGATGATCTTCCGCCGCGCTCTCAATCGAGCGCTCGGTGGCACGGAGGGCCCCTGCATCAGCGTCAATGGCAGCCTCACCCTGCAGGCTGGGGCGGATGTGAGCATCCAGGACTGTCAGAACCAACAACAGCCAACAGCCCTTGGGGGCTGCCTTTTCGTCGGCCGCGAGGCGGAGCTCCTCAGTGGGGCACGCCTGCAGCTGAAGAACTGTTCGGCAGGAGGCGTGGGCGCGGGCCTCGGAGGCGGACTGTACGTCGGAACGACCTTCCGGCAGCGGGGCGCCGTCGTGTTTGCGGAAGGTTGCTTTGCATCAGAGGGTGGGGGCGCGTTGTACGCCTGCGGAGGCCTAGACATGTCGGGGGGCAGCCTGTCGGCTGTCGATAGCTCAGCCACGGAAGAAGGCGGCTGCATCCTCGCGTATGGATTAACCAACATCTCCGCCGGGCACATGAACCTGACCAACTGCCGGAGCCGTGCACCTCGCGGCGGCGGAAGTGGCGGAGGCCTGTGGGCCAATTCCTTGGAGGTGGCGGCGGCCGCCCGGCTGACCATCCACGACTGCCACGCAGCCTTCGGTGGTGGCATGTATGCACAGCGCCATGCGGGCATCCACGCGCAAGGATTGCACATCTCCAACTCCTCGGCCAGCAGCTTCGGCGGCTGCCTCTACATGAAGTCCGGGAACGTGAGCTTCAGTGGCCCGCTTGCCTTGCAGAGCTGCGCCGCGAAAGGTGCCGGAGGAGGCATTTACAGTGTTCGAGGGGCTTTCGAAGCAGAGGAGATCAGCTGCAACGGTTGCGATGCTCCCGTAGCTGCAGTCCTGCAGCTGGAGAAGCAGGGGTAGGTTTGAACATTCCTTTTAAAATTCTTGTTCCCCTTAACCCCCCCCCCCCCATTTCATCATTAATTACACAGCCATAAATATTTCTTCTAGGGCCCCCACACCTAAGGAAAGTCAGCGCCGACCTGCGGGCGGTCCGCTTTTGGAGCCACTCGCGTAGCAGTTCCGCCATCGCCGCAGGCGCCGGTTCCACGGTCAAGATCGGGAAGATGGACTGCATGGAGGCGCCGGGCTGCATTCTGCAGGCGCAGCAGGCGAACGTGTCGCAGCTGCTATGCTCCCGTGGCGAGGGGCGGGAAAGCTTTGCCGAGCAGGATGGCTTGCAGTGCAAGCCATGTGCCGAGGGGCGGACTCGCCTGGAACAGAACCGGGCCGATGCCCATTGCGTGCTTTGCCCCAACATCACAGATACTGACATCCGCTGCACTCCCACAGAGCTTGGGTTGCCAGGCGGCTACATGGTGACTTGGAACCATAGCAAGCCCTCAGACCTCTCCAATTGGTTTAGGTGCCCCAGCGAGATCGCCTGCCCCGGGGGTCACCTCGGTGCCAGTGACCGACCTGGTGGAACAGCGCAAGAGATTTGGGCAATGTGTGCACAGGGCTACGTCGGTGAAGCGTGCACCCAGTGCGATGACGGATATGCCCGTGGCGACAGCAACGTCCTGCAGTGCGTCCCCTGCTCCACAGACCTGCATCAGGCCGCCTGGTATGTCTCCTTCTACTTGCTGAAGAACCTTGCCCTCTTCACCTCTGCAGTTGGCAGCGTGTCTGGGGCCAAACGCCGGCGTGCAGAGAGCGCCACGCTGCTCAACCAGCTCATGTCGTTCGCAGTGGTAGCCGGCATCGCCATGTCAGGGGCAATGCAAACGCGCACTTTCCAGGAGGACTTGCAGGCGTCCTCGCAGGCCGTCTTCCGCTACTTGTCACTTCCTGCCGAGATGGTGTCTCAAGGCCAGGGCTCTGGCGGCGCCAGCATGTCGTGCGAGTGCTTGCTGGCGATGATGGGCATGAAGCAGACTGTCTACCACACCCACATTCTCACTTCCATTTGGCCAGCAGTGCTTGTGTCGTGGCTTGCGGTAACAAAGGGCGGCTGGCTAGCAGCTGTGGTTGGAGTGAACGTGTTCCTGCCGGTCTTCGTCGCTGGCTTTGGCAAGTATTTGGTGAGTTTTCGCTTGCGCCCTGAGGCTTTGCCTGGGGGAGAGCTGCTCATGGATTTCCTGCCACCCGGACCTCACATGACCTCCTGCATCCTGGAGCGGATTTGCGCAGTCCTGGCCGCCATCGCCATCGCTTTGGTGCTCAGCGTGGGCAGCTGGATCTACGCGGTGCGTTACCGCCGTGAGCCCCTGGAGCCACACGTCGCCTACCTTGTGCAGGCCTACAAGCCCGAGTGTGCGGCCTGGGAGGCGGAGCGCCTGGTGCGGAAGGTCTTCCTGGCCCTGATCACGACCATGCTCCCGGTGACGCTCTCTCCCGCGCTCCAGCTGGAAGCCGTGACGCTGGTGCTGATCGCGTCCCTGGCCGCAAATATGTATTTCATGCCCTACCAAGTGGGCTCCTGGAACGGGCGCGAAGCTGGGCTTCTCATGGTGGCTCTGACCATGACCGGCCTCACCACCTGCCTCATTGCCAACGACCTGCACTGGGCGAAGTCCACCTTCACGCAGCGTGCCTTAGTCTTCGTGATCTGCGCCATGGCCAGCGGCACCTGCGCCATCATGATCGGTGCCTTGGCAGCGGCCTTCTTGAATGAGCGCCGCAACACGCCCAAAGCTGATGAAGCGGAATGAAAGGAGATGCTCCAAGCCTGACCGATCGCGCACGAAAAATGGCATGGGAGCCCTTACAACCCCATGCCTACGAACCTCGTGCGGGTGGACCTGCACGTTAACTTTTCTATGTACTGGGGTCCTGGAGGGGGAGGGTAGAAGTAAGGGCTTATCGTCCCCAAACCAGGCCTGAACAGGGCCAAACATGCCTGAAAAAGAAATAGAGCCCAGAGTCAATAGGAATCCCCTCCCCGGCCCCTCCCCCTAATATTCAACCTCCCCTTCACCCCCTGATATGTACGTATTCCCCCTCATATACGATCATATCACTCTATAGTGGGAGTATTTCTTATTCGGGGCTAGGGAATGGTTCAATATTACAGGGAGGGGATTAAGTGTATGCCCCGCACACCTTTAAAAAAACCTAAACCCTCAACCCTCAACCCTCAACCCTCAACCCTCAACCCTCAACCCTCAACCCTCAACCCTAAACCCTAAACCCTAAACCCTAAACCCTAAACCCTAAACCCTAAACCCTAAACCCTAAACCCTAAACCCTAAACCCTAACTTGACATCGCAGCCGAGTGTGCTCCGTGTGCTCTCCGTTGAGCCACCAGCTGGGTAGTCGCGGGGGGAGGGAGCGCAAAGGCCGCCAGTCGCCCAGCTGCCGGGTGTTTGAAGCACTGGCTTGAAGCTTAGGGTTTAGGGTTTAGGGTTTTTAGGGTTTTTAGGGTTTTTAGGGTTTTTAGGGTTTTTAGGGTTTAGGGTTTAGGGTTTAGGGTGCCGAGCAGGTGGCTTTTCACACTGTTGGGGTGCCAGAACTCGCACGACCCCTGATCTTTTGCCGCCCCCTTAGAAAACACAGCCCGTAAGGAAGTCTAATGCCCTGCATGTAGGTTCCGAAAATAGGGGCCCTCAACCCTCAACCCTTTTTGGAGTTCTTATAATAAGGGCAAGAAAGTATTTTGGTGGCATTCGCAGGGTACCACCCCTATTTGGAAAATAGCCAGATACTTACCAGGCAGGGCCGTGGGATATTCTTTATGTGTCCTTCATTTGGGTTAAGCCCCTTGCAGGGTTTTTTTGTTGGGCTTCGGGCTGCGAATCCCAACTGGAGTTTGCAACCCCGAAAACGAAAGGCCAAAAGCCACAGTTCATAGTTCTGCCTTGAACTCCATGGCAGGGCTTCTCAGAAGTGGACCTGCTGCGTGGAGGCAGGCTGCAGGGTTGGGAGTTTAGGGCTTTTTAGGGTATAACCTGCAGAGCTCACGTCGTGCGTTGTTGGCGGAGGGTTGGGGCGGGGTGGGGGGGGTGGGGGGGCGGGGGGAGGGGCATGGAGTCTTTACTATTACTTGCTTAAGAACCCCCAACAATACAGCCCAACAATACAGGGATTGTCATCCTTCATTTGGGGGGGGGGGGGGGGTTTTAAGCAAGTAGTAGTTTGGGGTTATGGACGTTTTGGGATGGTTTAGAATTTCATGGTTCAGCGTTTGCGTGTGTTCGAGCTCTTGGTCGTCTGTCCGCCGGGAAAACAGGAACGGCTCTGGAAACTTTGCGCGCCCTGCCAGCTGAAACCATGCTGAAACCTCATACTGGAATCCCCTATAAGTAACCAAGAACGAACTTCATTGGAGCCTTTGGGTAAAGCCTGAACCCCCTACTTCACGGGCACTTGTAGGGCTAGAATTTTCTGAACTACAACTCGGACTCAGAGTAGGCCCGCCTATATTTTTTTGAGTTTAGGTTTGCTTAGAAGCCCCTTTAAACCAAAAAGGCACCCTTTTGATTCCTAGGTTGCACTTGAGTCTAGACAGCTCTTGGGTACAGATAACCGAGGTCAAGATCCTTCCAAGGTTTAGGGTTTAGGGTTTAGGGTTTAGGGTATCTAAGAGCACCTGACACACGCCAAGATCGCTCCAAGAGCAGCTGAAAGATGATCCAGAGCCATCCAAGACCATTCGGCTTAGGTTTAGGGGACAGGAGTTTAGGGTGTAGGGTTTAGGATGTTGGGGCTCCAAGAAAACTCCAAGGGCCCAAAAGCGAGGGACCGAGGCGGGTGCAAATCCGGCTTGGGCGGACGCAGTGAACCCATTCAGCACAACTTGGTGCGCAGAATGCGCGCGGCACCGGGGTGTCAGCGCGATCTGGCACCTGCTTCGATGTCAGTTTTGCAAAGGCCATGCTATTGCGGGAGTGTTCAGGCGCACGCGAAAGAACCGAGGAGGTCGAAGCTTGAACCTTGTTTTGCATGATTAACCTAAACCCTAAACCCTCAACCCTAAACCCTAAACCCTCAACCCTAAACCCTAAGCCCTAAGCCCTAAACCCCGCTAAGAGGTTGACCTCCCTCCCTCCTCGCTGTAAACGCGAACCATGGTCAGGCTTGGGTCATGATGTCGAGGCCGGGCCTTCAGATGTCCAGCCCTAACTGGGTTTTGGAGTACTATTATATACTTTAATACCTCTTAGGGCTTAGGGTTTAGGGTTTAGGGTTTAGGGTTACTTTAATACTTTTTTTTGGGTTCTGGGTTCCGATTATAGCACCTTGTACCTAGAAAGTATATGTTTTTTCCAGGGTCTACTCTATCTAAAGTAGGGCTAAGGGTCCATGTACCTTCTTACATACTTGGGCCCCAAAGTCCCTATATAGGAAGAAATTTCAGGCCCCAAGTATTCAGTATTTAGGTACATGGACACTTAGGGTGCAGGATACGGGGTTATTGATATTTAAGCGTAAGTAGGGTGCTGGATTACGGTTTGCTTTAGGCGATAATATGGGTTTAGGGTTTAGGGTTCGGGTTCCAAGGTTTAGGGTTTTGGCTGTGTCGGGTCAAGGGTTGCGGAGCTTTCGGGTTTGGGGATTTAGCAGGAGTTTTCCGTCTCGTGGTCCCAGGGTTTTCCATTTGGATTAGAACATAGATCCGGAGGTTTGGCGTTCAGGTTTGTTTAGGGTTTAGGGATCTAGGTTACTAGTGTTGGTGCAGGAGATTGGGTATTTCCTGAACGGAGTGTATGGGGAGGTAGAACAGCGGGAGAGGAAGTGGGAGACGGGTGTGCTGCGATCCTTGCGCAAGGAGACCGATCTCTCGCATATTTCTGGGTTCTCGATCCGAGATGATAGTTCGTCTCTCTTTGTGGCGGGGGTGGAGGGGGGGGGGGGGGGCAGCAAGGGCGGGCACCTGATTCCTTGTTTTAAGTTTCGACGTCTTGTAATGCCCCATCGCGCCTTTTTTCTCGTAGTGAAGCCATGAGTCCAGTGAGTATTCCGTGCAGCTTTACTGTTGTGTTGGTTCTCAGGTTTAGGGTTTAGGGTTTAGGGTTTAGGGTCTTGCAGCACCACTCCGCACCGTTCCTCGCGGTTTAGGAGGTGGTTGGAGGAGTTGCTTTATGTTGCTTCCTCATTGCCTTCGGGACGTCATTCCATGTTCCAGCTATAGGTTCTGGCTACAGCCGGCAAGCTCTACTCCCTAAGGGTCCATGTACCCAAATAGTATATTTTCTTGGGCCCTAAAGCTACTACATGGGAACGCCTTTAAGGCCCAAGTAACCCTAAACCCTAAACCCTAAACCCTAAGTATATACTATATGGGTACATGGACCCTTTGGGACGCACATGGTCCATGGTGGTTGGGTTTGAAGGTTTCGGCGAGTCTGCCTGAGAGTTCCGCCTTGAGTAGAAGGTAAAGCCCTAAGCCCGCAACCCAGAACCCTAAACTCTCCGATTCCTACACCCAAAACCCTAAACCCTAAACCCTAAACCCTAAACCCTAAACCCTAAACCCTAAACCCTAAACCCTAAACCCTAAACCCTAAACCCTAAACCCTAACCCTAAACCCTAAACCCTAAACCCTAAACCCTAAACCCTAAACCCTAAACCCTAAACCCTAAACCCTAAACCCTAAACCCTAAACCCTAAACCCTAAACCCTAAACCCGAAACCCTAAACCCTAAACCTGCTACCATCCTGGGGAGCGATCGTCGGGTTTGGCGGCCCCTAAGTTGTAAATCCTGATGCCCCAAGCCTGAGCCGGTTGGGTGTTCAAGGCGTAGGGTTTAGGGTTTAGGGTTTAGGGTTTAGGGTTTAGGGTTTAGGGTTTAGGGTTTAGGGTTTAGGGTTTAGGGTTTAGGGTTTAGGGTTTAGGGTTTAGGGCTAGGGCTTGGGGTTTCAAGTGTTTTGTGGGGCCCAATTTTCGACATGCCTGGCAGGTCGGAAGCATCAACTGCCAGAGGCAAAGCGCGACCTCCGGCTGAGCGCTCCGGCTGTCTACACCAATAGGGTTCAGGGCTCAGGGTTCAGGGTTTAGGGTTTAGGGTTTAGGGTTTAGGGTTTAGGGTTTAGGGTTCAGGGTTTAGGGTTTAGGGTTTAGGGTTTAGGGTTTGGGTTTAGGGACTTTGAATGGATTGGATGTCCCGTCTTGCCTTTCGTTTTGCAGGCTTTTGTTGGCTTACAGGTTGGAGTACCCTAAACCCTAAACCCCGAACCCTGAACCCTAAACCCTAAACCCTAAGCCCTAAGCCCTAAACCCTAAACCCTAACCCTAAACCCTAAACCCTAAACGCTAGGGGCGGCTTACCCAAAAAAGCACCTTAACACTGCCTCAGGAACGACCCAGAGCCCGATTCCCAGAGCCAGGCGCAGGCGCAGACCTGGTCTAAGGGGCTGTAGGTTTTTTGGGGTTCAGGGTTTCGTGTTTAGGGTTAGGGTTTCGGGTTTCGGGTTTAGGGTTTAGGGTTCGGGTTTTAGGTTTAGGGTTTAGGGTTTAGGGTTTAGGGTTTAGGGTTTAGGGTTTAAGCTTTGAAAGGTTCGATCGTTGCAACAGCCATACAGGACATCCTGGTTTGGGATGTTGGCTCGGGTCATGCAACCAGCAAGGTCGCAAGGCAAACGATCAAGGGCGCACCCTGAACCCCAAACCCTAGAATCCCAAACCCTACCATAAACCCTAAGCCCTAAACCCAAAACCCCAAGCCCTAAACCCTAACTCTAAACCCTAAACCCTGAACCCTAAACACTAAACCCTAAACCCTAAACCCTAAACCCTAAACCCGGACCAGGCTTCTACTAGATGACTTTAAACCTCGACTCTAGACCCGGGACGTGATGGGGATGCGAGTATGGTGGGTTTGGGGTTTGGGGTGTGGGGTTTGGGGTTTGGGGTTTAGGGTTTAGGGACGTGAAGCTCTTGAAGAAGTACAAAACTTCCTTTTAGGTCACCTCACCCCGACCCTGAACACAGACCATAAAACCCCCAGACCCTCTGCCTAAATCCACTTGACCCTAACCCTAATTAAAGATCCGAGAACCTACAGACCCTCAACCCTAACCCTAAAGCCTCAACCCTCAACCCTAAACCCTGCAAACCCTAAACCCTGCTGACCCTAAACCTAGACGCTTAGAGCCTAAGCCAATCCCGGTAGGGTTTATAGGGTTTAGGGTTTAGGGTGCCCAAAATCTCCAAGATTTCGACGCCAGGGATCCAAGGCCCAGGCGGCTCAGCCTTTGGCCGATGTCTCTGCGAAAGACCATCAGGCGGGACCTCCTAAACCCTAAACCCTAAACCCCAAACACTAAACCCTAAACCCTAAACCCTAAACCCTAAACCCTAAACCCTAAACCCTAAACCCTAAACCTTGGCATTTGGGGTTGAGGTCTGGGCTTTGGAATTTGTCATTGTGGTGTTCAGGGTTTAGGGTTGAGGGTTTTGGGCTTAGGGTTTGGGGCGTTGGGTTTGGGATTTAGGGCGCAGGGGCTCGGGATTGGGGGTGAAGTGTTTGGAGTTTTGGGTTTGGGGTTTAGGGTTTCGAAGCAGGCCTTGGTGCTAGTAGCTTTTAGTGCTTCGGGATTTCGAGGTTGGCGTTTAGTAGGCTAAAGAATCTGCAGGTTGTGGGTGGTCAGCATCTTGTGGGCGCCCTTGCCTTATTTCGGGGGTCCAATGCTCTGGTGTTTAGAGTTTAGGGTTTAGGGTTTAGGGTATAGGGTTTAGGGTTTAGGGTTTAGGGGTGAAGAGGGATGGGAGCGTGGGGGCCCAGCACTGGTAACCTTCGGTTCGCTGTTTCTGTGAGACGGTGCCTGAATGGAGAATCTCACGCGCGCACGAGGTACGAAAACCCCCAAACCCTAAACCCTAAACCCTAAACCCAAAACCCTAAACCCCCAAACCCCCAAACCCTTAAACCCTAAACCCTAAACCCCCAAACCCTTAAACGCCCTCTGAAGCCTGCAATTCACTTGAGATGCTTTCAAGGCAATGGCTTTAGGAGTTAAAGCCCTATGGACCCTAAACCCTAAACTCTGAAGCCCATGTGGGCTCCCAAAGGGGGTGCTCGGGGCTTTAGGGCAGATGGAGGTTGAACTGCAGCTGGCATTGGGGGTTTATCAGACTAGGGCTGTGGGCTGGTTTTAAGGCTTTCGGGTGTTCAAGGGTTCAGGGTTTAGGGTTTCGCGTTTGGGGTTTAGGGTTTAGGGTTTAGAGCCGGATTCCTGGAAGGTATGGGCGAAGACTCTGATGAACAAGGGCACGCGTTGGGCGGACCAATGCGGTGCGCCTGACACGAGAACCGATGGTGAGGGTGCTATTTATGGGCGTCGAGGTTGCTTTCGGCTGCATCCGTGACCCTAACCCCAAGCACTAAACCCTACACCCTGAACCCTAAGCCCTAAACGGGTTTAGGGTTTAATTTGGGCTTAGGGTTGTGCAATGGGTCCCAGGCTTGGGTTGAGAGATGCACCCTTTTAGGAGTCAAAGGACGTAGCCACATCGGGCCACATCTAAGGGAAGTTGCATGGTCCCTCTAAACATTTTCCTGTAGGGTTTGGGGCTGGGGTGTAGGGTTTAGAGTTTAGGGTTTAGGATTTAGGGTCTAGGGTTTACGGTTCAAGTTCGATTCGCCCGACTCACAAGCCCGACATCCGACGTCATTCTGAGATGCTCTGGGCACCTGAATTCCTACCCAAAACCCAAAACCCAAGACCCGTAAACTAGCACCTAGCCTTCGACCTTCAGCCCAAAAAAACACCCTAAGCACTAATCCCAAACCCCAAACCCTGTAAAGAACTCCAAAGTTTGCGAGGAGTCAGTTGCAGACCTTAAGCCCCAAACCCTAAACCCTAAACCCCAAACCCCAAACCCCAAACCCCAAACCCCAAACCCCAAACCCCAAACCCCACAAGCTGGCGCTCTGGCCCTCTCAAAAATCACAAATTTGAACTTGGGTGATGTTTTGCTTAGGGTTCCGGGCGAGTGGGGGGTGGTGTCGGATTGGGGGTGCTCCAGCACTGCTTGCAAGTACTAAACCGTGGAACCCTGATATGAACCCTCCTAAACCCTAAACCCTAACCCTAAACCCTAAACCCTAAACCCTAAACCCTAAACCCTAAACAGTTGCGAAGCAGGCAGTGAAACAAGCAGTGAACCGACAGAGACCGCCAGCGAACCGGAAGAGGTCGAAGAGGTCGCCGGATGCCCAGCCCTATAGGGGGTTTCGGGTTTAGGGTTTGGGTTTAGGGTTTAGGGTTTAGGGTTTAGGGTTTAGGGTTTAGGGTTTAGGGTTTAGGGTTTAGGGTTTAGGGTTTAGGGTTTAGGGTTTAGGGTTTAGGGTTTAGGGTTTAGGGTTTAGGGTTTAGGGCTTGGGGGCAGGCTTCAGTTCACAGATAGGACTCGAAGGGTTTTGGGCCTAGGGCCCTGTAAACCCTAAGCCACTCAATGAGTGTAGGGCTTGGGTCCAACATGTGCTTGTGTCCGCAGATGTGCTGCTGATAGCTCTGCCAGGCATAGAGAGTGGACAGCTTAGCTGTTTCCCTAAACCCTAAACCCTAAACCCTAAACCCTAAACCCTAAACCCTAAACCCTAAACCCTGAACCCTGAACCCTAAACCCTAAACCCTAAACCTTGTCACTCCGTGGAACCCACCCTCATGTAGTCGTGCGGGCGTGTGCCCTGTCCATCGTCATAGCAATTGCTTAAGAACCACCCCCAAAAAACAATATATACATATATATGTATGTATATATATATATATTTTTTTTTGTTCTTCCTCATTGGAAGGGCTCGCTGACAATATTCTTCCTTAGAAGGGCAGTATAGGGATTGTTATTCTTTATTCTTTGTAAGGGTTCTTAAGCAAATTTAAGAGTTCTTTAGCAAATAGTTAAATAGTCAACTCGCTTACGATTTGAGACCCCAAACCATGTGGGAACCTATTGGGGAGCCTTTAGCCCCGAAACCTCGGGAGTGACTCAGTGACTCGCGTTGAGGCTTGAGGGTCCTAAGCCCTAAGCCCTTAACCCTTTAACCTAAACCCTACACCCTAAGCGTTCATACATTCATTCCAGTCACCAATAATTTCAAGGTAAACCTTGGAGAGAATCCTAAAGGTAACAAAGAATCCTGGTAATCGAGGGAGATGTCGTAAACTGTCTTTATGAGATGGGTTTTGATAAGCAGTGAAAGGATGCATGAAAACCAAGCGAAGAAAGTAAAACGATGACATTGAACGAGAGAGAGAGCACGGGCTAGTAACAAGACTATTTTCGTGCTTCATTCCTTCATTACAAAGTAAAAGTAGTAGTAGTAGTAGTAGTAGTAGTAGTAGTAGTAGTAGTAGTAGTAGTAGTAGTAGTAGTAGTAGTAGTAGTAGTAGTAGTAGTAGTAGTAGTAGTAGTAGTAGGTGACACGCTCTTAACTGATCATGGTGTTTTCTGCTGTTTTTTCAGTTCTTCTATCGTTTTTCCTGTTTTTCCTCCGTTTGACGGGTTGGGGGGGGGGGGTAATTACGTGCTCTGCTTTGTGCACACATGACCACGCTCAACTGTTTTGCTCTGTTTTTTTGGGCTCACAGTGGAGGGTTGAGGATTTGGGGTTTCCGGGTGGAGTTTTTTTTGGGCTTGTTTTGGGAACCTTTTGGGCTTCCACTGGACATATGGGGTTTCAGGTTTCAGGCTACAAGTCTTTTGTTTTTTTTTCAGGCTACAGATCTTTTGGGTTTTTTGGGCATTTGAGGTTTAGGGTTTCCGGGCAAGACCTTTTGGGCTGACAGTGGAGGGTTTCCGGGCAAGAACTTGTGGGCTCACAGTGGCGGGTTTAGGACTGGCACATTTCTTGTTACGGGGTCTTGACTTTGTTTTTGCTCGCCCAGTGGCTTTCGGGATTTCTTGAGGGAGAGCTTTTTGGGACTCTAAACCCTAAACCCTAGACCCTAAACCCTAAAGCCCTAAACCCCTAGACCCTAAACCCTAAACCCTAAACCCTTCAGTGTTGTGGGCCCTGCGTTGTTTTGCAGCTACAGAAGCTATCATTCGCATCACCGGCCGAAATTCATCAGCCACGCTTGGCACATGAGATGATGATCGGATACGATGGCATGAAGCTTTGCAAAAAGCTTCACAGACTGTATATTAGTGGAACACATGTTTCTGACTTCTGTACACGACATGGCCTTCAGGGCCGATGTCATAAGCCGCTGCAATTGCTTCACCTGCATAGCCGAGTCGTTGAAGGCCATTCTAATTTTGCTTATGAAAGACAGCGGCTGCTCAGAAAACGACGGGCACGGCATCTTTACGAGGGAGACATTGCTTTCGCTCAGGACAGGCTCATGCCATGGGATCTCACGTAGATTGTACATGACATTGATGACCAAGATCAAGACGTCTGTGAACTCATTCGGCTCCCAGCGCAGGCACTGATACAGCATTTCGGCCGCCTTGTTTTTGGCAGCCCTAGACCAACCCCTACAGCCTAGACCCCTACGCCCTTAAACACCATTCTGAAACGCCTATAGCCTACACCCATCAGCGGCCTTGAGGATGTCCGTCACTGGACCAGCAGCAAATGCAGCAAACAATTCGCTCGGGATCTGCTCGTGCATATCTGCTGCCATGCTGAAAACAAAAGCTGGATGGCACTCCATGCAGAACACTACAGGGATAAGCGGTTCGGTCACGTAAAAGCTCTGCAGAAAACAGGAAGGCTTTCACAACGCACGCTCATGCCGCACAGCCCTTACGCTCAGGACATGCATGCAATGCCCTCGTTTGCTGGAGGCGTTCGGGTTTAGGACAAGTTTGGCCACATCTTAAAAAACCCGCGAAACGCTGTAAATACCGATCTTTTCCTCTGTTCTGAGAACACGTCTGCGCAAAATAGGCCCTGTAATTGACCGTTTTTGAAGCCCGAAAACACTGTAAATACCGATGTTTTCCTCCTGCGCATAAAGTAGTTGAAAGTAGTTTGCGCGACTTTTTACACATCCATTTTTCGTGTCCGTAAACCCACAAAGCCAGGAAACACTGTAAATACCGAGGTTTTGGTCTCTTAACACGAAAATTGCATGCCACAAAACCCCTGCGATCAATTAAGAACGCGACGCCTAGTAGTAGTAGTAGTAGTAGTAGTAGTAGTAGTAGTAGTAGTAGTAGTAGTAGTAGTAGTAGTAGTAGTAGTAGTAGTAGTAGTAGTAGTAGTAGTAGTAGTAGTTAAAGCGCTGTCATTCCAAAGCCTTTAGACGCACTGCTAGCCCCTGTTAATAGCCTGTGAATGAAGGGGTCAAAAGTCAAAAAGGCTGGAAAGAAGTCAGTAAGGCTTGGCAATTCTTGGTGGATTTTTTATACAGGATTTTGGTTGTAGTGGGTGCTTTAATGGGGCGTTCCCCATCCACTCTATATAATTTGCCCAAGAAAATATTGTATTACGGGCGCAAAAGAGGGTGTTGTATAGAGCGCCCGGGAAAGGCCCCCATCAAATATACTGCATTTGTAAGGAAACAAAGGACATACGAAATGCAGCACATTTTCAATTGGGCTTTTTGTGCGTTTTTTCTTTATTATATCCCGGGCCTTTATTCGCACGGTGAATGAATAGAATGAATGCACGCGCGTGCGTAATGTTATCCCGGGAGTGAATACAAGATTCTTATAGCGGCCAAGAAGCAGATAATAATATGGCCGCGAGAAAGATACGGGCCAGCTAGTACTTTATAAGGCCCGTTAATAGAATTATATTCATGCCTCGCGTGCTCACTCCTTACAATGCACGCGGTAATAATATAATTGAAAAGTGAATAAACGCACGAAGTAAGTGCAATGAACGTATGAATGAACGGGTGAGCGAAATAAGCGAACAAAAGCACCATTTTGCCGTGCATTGAATGAATGCGTACACGTGTGAACGAACTTCATGAACAAATGCACATGTAGACCCTAAACCCTGAACCCTCAACCCTAAACCCTGAACCCCTGGCCAGTGCACTCCGACCAGGAGCAGCTTGTCCCTGTGCGCTGGCAGAAGCAGGCTTAGGGTTGAGGGTTGAGGGTTCAGGGTTCAGGGTTCAGGGTTCAGGGTTCAGGGTTCAGGGTTCAGGGTTCAGGGTTTAGGGTTTAGGGTTTAGGGTTTAGGGTTTAGGGTTTAGGGTTTAGGGTTTAGGGTTTAGGGTTTAGGGTTAGTTTTGGGGGGTTCGGCGGTGGTGGTTGGGGAGGAGCTGCTTCGTTGCTTCCTGGCTCCGGAGGGGCGGCGTTTTCATCACTTAGCCAAAGGCTAAAGACTTGTTGGGTTTCCTTTTTGTTCCGTCTCTGTTGCGGAAGACTACGTATAACTGGTAGAATCCCGTGCCAATTCGGCTAGTACAAAACTGAGCCTGTCCGTTTCCTGGCTCTTGGAGAAGTGAGGACCAGCTTCGAGTGTCCTGGAATCTCCTGACATCGCTACACTCCCCAAATATTGGCCAGCCGGCCCCGGCACCTTGCTAATTCTGAGCCGGTGTCAGGGCATCCGGCTACCTGCGTAACTTCCTCAAAGGCCTGTACAGAAGTCTACTTAAAGGTTCCATGTCCCCGAACCCTGAGCCCCAAGCCTTCAGCCGCATGTGTCAGGCAGCCAGCCGAGAGTACGCCGAGTTCTTAGACCGCCTTCACCCGGAGCAAGGTGTAGGCGAGCTTAGGGTCTTCAGTTGAAGGTTTAGGGTTTAGGGTGTAGGGTTTAGGGTTTAGGGTTTAGGGTTTAGGGTGTTCGATGAGGTAGGACCCTAAACTCAATGATTCCCTGGCTTCAGCCTGAATGGCGACCTCACAGTGTAGCGTTCCTGCCTTGGAGGTCGGCCCCAGCTACCACTAGTGCTACCGCTACCGCTACTGCTACCGCTACTGCTACCGCTACTGCTGCTGCTACTGCTGCTGCTACTGCGACTGCCACCGGAAACCCTAGAGAAATGGAATCTTTCTCCGGAGGGTTCAATGGTACAGGGCATTCAAGGGTCTAGGACTCAGTATGGTTTAGGGGCTTTGTAGAGCTTTGCAAGGTTTAATAGGGTTTGCTAGGGTTTAGTAGAATTGGCAGGGTTTAGTAGGATTTGTAGGGTTTAGTAGGGTGCAGTAGCAAGGAATGTAGCATGAGAGTAGGCTGAGGTTGAAACTGAAGCTGCCCTGGCCCGCAGACCTTCCAACAAGGTTTCTTGAACACCTTGCTTGGAACCCCCACTCTTCGTAAACCCTATTTAGGGTTTGGTTTTCGGGGTTTTGCCCTGAATTCGACAGGCGAGAACGTGATCATCACCAGCGTATCCTCGACCTACGCCGCCCCCCAAGCACTGCACGACGCCCTCCAGCGGTTTCAGGTTTACGGCGGCCGGTTCAGGGCCTAAGTTGTTTTTACCCTAGGATTTTGTGCTCCAAACTCCAAACAATAGCGAACTACTCCGTAAAAGGTACTCTTTGAATTCTATGTGTTGCGTTTTCTTGTTTTGCTAGTCGTGCTCTTTCAGCAAATCTTCGATTTAGGGGGTCACTGCTTCTCGGGTTTGTTTCCTAAGCTTAACCTACCGGCCTAACCCGAAACCCTAAAGCCTAAACCCTAAACCCGAAGGCCTCTAACCGAAGCCCTGAGCATAGCCCGGGGGACTCTGCCACCTCGTCTGCTCTTCGGGTTCGCGGGCTTAGGGGATTAAGGTGTACAGTTTAGGATTTAGGGTAAACCCTAAACCCTAAACCCTAAACCCTTTTTCGACTGAGGTTTCTTGTTGAGGGTTTCAGTCGTCATTGAGGCACCGATCACGATTGAGAAGTCGGACTGTCTTGCGCGCGTTTGGAAATGCAGGGTGCAGACCTCAGCAAAGCAAGGGAAACCCAAAACCCTAAAGCCCAAACCCTAAACCCTAAAGCCGAAACCCTAAACCCTAAACCCTAAACCCTAAACCCTAAACCGCAGGGAAGCAGGCTGCTGTGGGCGGCGGGTGGGAGGGCGTCGTCCCCAATGCTTTGGGTTTCAGGGCTCGGAAACCCTCAGCCACCACTAGGTTTTTGGGGCAAGAAGTCAAGGGATTCATCCTCAGACCCCTGAGCCTAAGAGGTTCCCTTAATATACTCCTAGTATGGCCCTTCTATTCCCTTAGAACCCAAAGATGCAGCCTCTAGGGGTCCGAGGTAGAATCCCAGGAAGAAGAGCACCAGCCTGGGGAAGGAATGGGTGAGGTTGGCCCTAAACCCTAAACCCTAAACCCTAAATAAACCCTGAACCCTGAACCCTAAACCCTAAACCCTAAACCCTAAACCCTAAACCCTAAACCCTAAACCCTAAACCCTTAACCCTAACCCTAAACCCTAAACCCTAAACCCATGGCGCCTTGCAGAACCTAAACCCTAGATGAGCTTAGGATCTCGGGTTTTGGAGTTCAGCATGGCTTACAAAGGTTTGTAGGGTTAGGGGTTTAGGGTTTATAGGATGTTTAGGGTTTAGAGGTGAGTCGTAGACTACATGTCACCCCCTATGTCCACAGAAGGTGAGGCCAAGCGATGCGGCTGGAGACGAGGACGCAGACTCGTGCGTGAAACATAGTCAAAACTGGTCTCAGGCGGTCTTAAAGGGTTTAGGGTTTAGGGTTTAGGGGTCAGGGATGTTCAAGGCATTCGGGGTCAATCCTTCCGACTCTGTGTCGGCCAAAGCCCTCACAGAAAGAGGTGGGTCTTTTGGGCAGATTCCCTAATCCCTAGGCACTAGACAGGCTTGCGCTGCTTCGGCGGTTCCGGATTAAGGCTCTTCTGCGCCCCGTGGGACAAAACCCCTCCGTTCCACCCCCAAAATGGTCCCCCGCCCCCGCCCCTCCCCCCGCCCCCCCCAGCAGTTTTTTGTACCATAGGATTGTGTCAAACCCTAACCCCTAAACCCAAAACCCTAACCCCTAACCCCTAAACCCTAAACCCTAAATCCTAAACCCGAATTTTCAGAAGCAATATTGCGCGACCTGGTGGAGAGAACCCAAACCAAGACTTCAAGCTATGACTGTACACGACGAGGATCATCCAAAACCTTCATGAGCGGTTGCTACTATTTGCTTAACCCCCCCCCCCCCCAAAAAAAAAAAAAAACTAAACAAACAGTAATCCCTATATTACCCTTATAAGGAAGAATAATAATCCCTATATGACCCTTATAAGGAAGAATATTTTTGGAGGGTTCTTAAGCAGTTGGTAGGTTGGTAGGTTTCCTTGCAACAGGAAGTTGCATGGTGCTCTCCCCAAGGTGATTGCAGGGTTATTGGTTTAGAGTTTAGGGTTTATGGTTTAGGGTTTAGTGTTTAGGGTGGATAGACCCTATAAGCCTCCAAATCATCTGATGAGTTTTGGAATTCATCGTGATCAGCCTCAAACTATTCTATATTCGGTGGTCTGGGGTCGCTATTCGTTTGATGTTCCCTAAACCCTAAACCCCAAACCCTAAACCCCAAACCCTAAACCCCAAACCCTAAACCCTAAACCCTAGACCCTATGCGGAGCTGCAGTTGGTATTGTAGAAAGGAGTTGGTATTGGAAGTTGAAGGGTCAATGAACCCGGTAATCTTATGGCTCAAGCCATGACCAAAGCGGTCGAAGGTTTCGTAAAAAGTGTGCCCTTGGTTTGGGGTCTTGTTGTTTGGTTGTTGGTTGTTCCAGGGGAATCAAGGGTTTCTGTTGGGGTTGACTGTTTTGTTCCCTGTCCTCCTTCGGTTGCCCCCCGTAGGTTATGAGCCCAAATTAGGCTTCCTGCGGAATAGGTAAAGATTTTTCGTTTGTTTAACGCCATGGACATGATGCGGCGTCGCTCTGAGCCTGGACTGTCGCCAACGGCCAATGAAGCCGAAGGAAATCGTGGTGATGGGGGTGAAGATCGACAACAAATGGTACAAGCGCTGACAGATGGTAGGGAGGTTGCAATGATACAACCAACGCCTCAGGTGGAAAACGAAGTGGTTCCGGTTCAAGCAGCAAATCCTTTCTGGAGCGAGCGGGCTCAAGAAGAAATGAGACTTAGGCAATCAAGGCCGGCAAGTCTTCCTGCGAGCGGAGGGGATAGAAGTGGTGAAGGTACGAGGAGGCCACCTTCGCTGCAAGATCTTTTGGGTCAGGAACCTGCACCTGTTGAGAGACCATCGTCAGGCTTAATGGGCCAAATGGAACGAGGTACTATTGGTGGAGTGCAAGCCGACGAAGAACTCATTCCTGATGTTAGTGGTGAAGAGCAAACTGAAGATATGGCGGTGGTGAAGCGTGCGCTGAAAGAGTTGCTTGTGCAGACAAAGGAGCTGGGGAACAGGCTGCATCGGGTGGAGGAGAAAAGCTATACCTCTGCTGCATCTGGGTCAGCTTCAAGGGCACGGAGCTCTGGAGTGGTGGACGCAAACACGGCATATCCTCTAGGAATGACTCCAGAGAAGCAGTACCTGCCAGGACAAGTTTCTACACGGATGGTATGGGTGGTTTTTGGACTGTGTTGCCTGATGGGACATGGCTGCCTATTGAGGGCTACGACCTGCCAAAGGGTTGTGATCTTCAATCCTTGCCTGGGTCCAGGAAGGGGGATGTTCAAGTGGAGGATGAAAAAGAAGTGCCAATGATGCATGTAGCTGAAGGGAAGAAACCCTCCAGATTGCCTCCATTGAATTACCCCACGGGAGGTCCTGCAAGTGGTGGATATGCAAGTGGACCACCTGGTTTAACACATGTTCCGATTACTTCCGTGCCGTCAGGTGTTGATGGTTCTGCCGCAACTCTGGGGAACCAGCCCGGTTTTGTTTCAGCTCGGGAAACTGCAACGCAAGAGAACTCAGCAGGATCGGGCGGATATACAATGGTGGATGATGTTCCGTATCGGTGGAAAATGGTCGCTGGGAAGTTGGAATTAGAAAAGGTTCCGCTCACAGCTGTTACGCCTGGTATAGGACATGGACTACCTCAAGGGCCTGGTGGTAGGGTCAGTTTACCTCCTGGAGCAGTGGTGCCTCGTGGTATGCCAATCACTGGTGATAGTTCTGGAACCGAACGTCCGGAGGCTCTCGGGAAGCATGTGATGAGCCTTCCAACTTTGGCAGACTACACACCAAGCAATCCGACTGCACTGGGTGATTGGATCGCAATGATCGAACCAATGTTGTCTTCACTGACAGATACAGGAAGAGTGTGGTGGCAATGCGTCTACTCAAAGGCATATCAAGCGTATGCCAAATGGTTGAGTGTTTCTCCGCTGGAAAGGTTGGGCATCAAGGCTGAGCTGGAAGGGCTCAAAGTGGTTCAAACTGTGCATGTTTTGTTGGAGCAGAGAGCGGTGTCTTTGCTGTTACAGGCGATCCCGGAGAGATTGAAGACCGAGATCGGTTCCACTCGAATGTTGGGGTCAGTGATGATATTTTACAAATTGCTGACGGTCTACCAACCAGGTGGAGCAAATGAGCGCAGCACAATGTTGAACTTCTTGGTGCAACCATCTCCAGCAACCTCGCTCTCAGAGGCCATAAAGGGAGTGCGTCAATGGGCGCAATGGCGTTCCCGATTGAGGGAGTTGAGAGCGGCCGAGCCGGACGCTACCTTGCTTATCAAGGGATTGGATGGTTTGTCATCCGCGTTGCTGGCGAAACACCCTACGGTTCATTTCAGAGTGGCATCCTTTCGGGAGAAATTGGGGGTGGACTACTCGCCGACCTCTGAAACTGCGACAAAACTAGCTGAAATGTTACAGGCAGAGTTTGAACTGCTATTGCATAGTGCTGGTGAACAAGAGGTGAAGCAGGACTCGGACGCCAAGAAAAGGGCCAGGTTAAACAAGGCCCAAAAGGGAACTGGTGACGAGACAGAGGAGGGTGACAAAGGCAAAGGGAAAGGAAAAAGGTACAGCGGAGATGGTGAACGTCCTTTCTGTTGGATATATGGGAAGACCGATGCAGGTTGCAAGTTCGGATCCCGCTGCAAATTTCGCCATGACAAAGACTCCCTTGAGCGAGGAAGATGTTTTGAGTGTGGGGCCGTTGGCCATCTGCAGCCGCAATGTCCATATTAGGATGGTGCAAGTTCCAATGTGGACTCAAATCCTGAGAGGAGTAGATCTAAAGGGAATTCTCCCAAAGGGGGAAAGGGCGGCAAAGGTGCGAAATGGGGAAATGCCAAAAAGGCAGAGGTAGCTGAAGGGGGAGATGAGACGGCTAATGCGGGATTGGATAAAGGTTCTGCAAGTCCCTCATCACCATCAACACCCAATCAAGTCCTTGCTGAAGCGTTGGAAGTGCTGAAATCCATGAAGCTGTCATCAGCACAGTCAGCATCAAGCGGGGATCCCAGTGTTCGAATGTTATGTGGCTCTGGGTTGTTTCAGCAGGAAGGGAGAGTGGCGTTGGTGGATACAGCTGCTACGCATCTTGTGCGGACGCTTTTTCCATGGGAATGTTTACCCGACACTACTGTTATGGTGCAAAGCGCGCTTGGTGGTGTGACAATGAGGATTACAGAGAAAGGGACGTTGATTAGGGAAGACAATGGGCCCCTGATTATCCCTCTCTGGTTGATTTTGGAGTTTGGGGCGAACCTCACCGTGATCAATGGGATGTGTCACGTGAGTGCAAAATCTTCGCTGGACCAGCTCTTGTGGTTTGAACATGGCTGTTTGGTTATGGATAACAAAACAGCTGAAAAAAATGGTTTTGCATGCTGAAAGGCAGCGTGCGTCTTGGTCCCATTCTCAATGGAGGAATGGAAGGGCGGACTGTGGAGTCGGTTCGTCGGATGCCACGTTGTTGCCGAAGCAGGGAGAAGGCCGAGGAGTATGCGTTCTACATGTGGCGGTTTCTGACACCAATGAGTGTTCGGGAATGGGCATGTTGGACTCGGGAGCATCACATCCTCTCAGATCACTTCGTCCTGGTGAACAGCTTCCGCAGCAAAAGGTGTTGGTGTCTTTAGCTGTTGGATCTCGGGAGATGTGTATTACCCCAGGTGGGACCCTGGTAACTCCTGAAATGGTAGATCCACTAGTGCCAATTGGCAAAGCGAGCGCCGTGGTTGGTCTCAGAGTTCAGTGGCGTGGTGGCAAGTGCACAGCCTCACATCCTGTTCTGGGGGAACTTCGCGTTCGTGATCTGAATGGGTGCCCTTGTTTGGAAAAGGAGGTGGCGCTTCAGATCATTGATGAAATGGATTGGTGCTCACCAAAGCAAGCTTTGAAGGTGGCACGTATGGTTCAAGGGTGTCCGAATACGGACAACGAGGTGGCTGTAAAACGTCGTTGCAAAGCGCAGCACGGACAGCGTCAGCGAATGAGGAGGAGTTCGTCCAGGCATGCTGGAGATTTCTTCGGTGGTATTATGGGGATATACCAGAAAATATGCTGATGGAGCTGTTGCCACGTGGAGATATTGCGGCGTTGCCTTTCAACCGTCATAAAAGGAGACGGCTGGCACGAGCAAAAGGGTGGTGGTACACCTATTTTCGGGAAAACAAAAATGGCATTTTCCCAGTCGGGATGTGGAGGTACTGGAGCTGGATTTGACAAAAGGTGGTGACCTACATAATTCGAGCGTCTGGAAGTATCTTCTGCATCTGGCGGCTGAAGGAAAGGTGGTTGCTGTGGTTGGAGGACCTCCGTGCAGGACAGTGTCAAGGTTGAGAGGTGAAGACGGTGGTCCACCTGTATTACGCCGACGCTGTGGGCCTGAACGGTTGGGATTAAAGAGTCTTCCTTGGCCACATCAAGAATTAGCTCAAAAGGATGGTGTTTTACTTCTGAAGATGCTTTTCCTATATGACGTGGCGGTGCATTCAAGGTGTGGAACTGCTGAAGTCATCAATGGAAGTTCTGTCTTCTTTGGCATGGAAAGCCCTGGGGACCCTGAACTCATAGGGAAAGATTTCTCTCAGAATGGCAAAACGGTCTTGAGTGCTGAGGATCTGGTGGATGGTTCTCAGGAAGGGCTCTCAAGTCCTACCTTCTGGAGTTGGCCAGAGGTGAAAAGTTTTTGTGAGCGTTATGGAATGTACGCTGCACATTTTGATCAAGGAGCATTGGGACATGCTCTGGTGAAACCTACGACTTTCCTGGTGTCTGATATGGAACTATGGGAATCGTTTGAACAGGTTCGCGTGGTTGTTCCGTGGTCAGCAACATTCGCTTCTACCCTGGAAGAGCGTATTGGACAATCCTCCATATGGGCGCGATGGGCGTTTGGATTGGTTAAAAGAATACGTCACAGGTTGGCAAAATGGTTGCATGAGAGCGATGCTGAACGGGAAGCTATGGTGTTAAAAAAGGAAGAACGAGAAGGGACGTTACGGAGGTTAACAGCTGAGGAGCGAGCTTTCCGTGACCATTGCCTAAGGGGGCATATTCCTTTCAGACGTGATTGTCAAATCTGTGTGTCTGCCGCTGGAAAGGAGCGTCGCCATTTGAGGCGGAAGCATGGGGATGCTTACACTTTATCATTGGACTTAGCGGGTCCATACAAGTGTTCAAAGGATGCTCACCAGCAGAAGCCACGACACGCTGTTATTGGTGTGTATCAATTTCCAATGTTGGATCCCAATGTGGGTCGCCCTCCAGAAAAGGAGGAAGATGCGGATGAGGTGGAAGATCAGGTGGCAGATGATGGTACTGGTGTTGGAGAATGGTTAGGCGATGCAGTCGCGAACTTTGAGGAGGAAGGCTCGGCACCGGTGGAACCTGCGCCAGTTCTGGAAGCGGAGGTGTTGAAAATTCAAGCTTCTGAGAAATCCTGGAAGGAACTGAAGGACCACTTGACCCAACCTGTCCGTATGATCAACTTCGTTATGGTGGAGCCGATTGTGGATAAACAGCAAACAACTGTTTTGTCGGCAGTTCAAAGGATGATGGTGCGCTTGCAGAGACATGGGTATCCGGTGTTGAGAATCCACTCAGATCGAGCGGGGGAGTTTGTCAATGCACGCTTCCGCTCCTTTTGTGAAACTCGTCTGATATATAGGACCACTGGTGATCCTGGAGTCCCGCAAACAAATGGGCGCGCTGAAGCATGTGTGGGTTTATTCAAACGTGGTGTCAGGTCGCTCTTAAAGGAGGCGCGACTCGGGCCGGCGTACTGGGCACTGGCTGCTCGCCATTGGTCAATGTTACGGTGGCAGAAAGCTGAAAGGGAGTTGGGGTTAAATCCTAAAGCATTGCTTCCCTTTGGTGCTCAGATTCAAGTCAAACGTCGTCCATGGGAGTTGCTGGGTCCGGATGGAACAAAGAAAGGTCGGCAATGGGTCGATCGTACGCAGCCTGCGCTTCTTTTGGGTCCATGCGATGACCTACCTGGTGGTTATTGGGTGGAAGCTCAAGGGACTGCAAAAGATCCGGATGAACTGGTGTTATTTCCCTGCACTACGATTTTTTCCAATATAAAGGACCCGCCTGAATTGGAGCTGGAAGGGGTGGTAGAAGAACAGGAGCCTTCTCCTCCAGAGCATCGTCTCAAGGGGAAAAAACCGGCGCTTCGGTTCGCTGATGAGGAAGGTCCTCCTTTACCTCCGCCTCGCGATCCTCCAGTTCGTCATCGGTTAAATGAAAAAAGCCCGGCCTCTTCACTGCGTGGTCATGTGGGCTCCTTGCGCTTGCTTCGCAAGCGGGGGGAGAGTCCGCCCTTAGAAATTTTCGAGGATGACATGCAGGGTCTGGGGGAGCTGGAAGAAAATGCAGATGTTGAGGACAATGTTCCTGGTGATGAGTATTGGCCGACTTGCTGTTCTCCTCATGAAAATGCTTATTCAAAAGTGAGACTGCTGGGGATGGAACACAGTTGGAAAAAGAAGAGCAAAAAGCCAAGTCAATGTATGAAAGGTCTATGTATGATTACGTGGACTGTGAGGAGCTTCTGGAAGGGATTGTATACCCAAAGAGGGTGAATCGAAGAGGTGGTATTAACAATTGGTGCACAAGTACGCGAGCTCTGGTGTTGGGCCACTATACTCGTGGCGGAGTGTGTGGTATTACAAAAGAGACTTATAGAAGGCCATGGCTATGTCGTTATCTGGCATCATTCGTGAGACACCACAATCCTGAAGCCAAATTTTCTGCTCTTCAGATCTCGTGCAATGCTCCGGTGTCATTGCAAAGGGATAGTCACAATGAAAAGCATTGCTGCAATTATGTGTGTGGCTTTGGTGACTATAAAGATGGTCAGCTGTGGGTTGAGGATGAAAAGGTTTTAGAGGAAGGAGCTGAAGTGGTGGAGCAATCCTATGGGAAGAAAGTCTTACCTGGAAAATTGGTGGATATCCACTGGAACTTCATGTCGTTCTTTCCGAGAAAGCTGCATGGCCCTATGCCTTGGAAAGGGAACAGGGTATCCTTGACAGGGTACACACCTGCTTTTATGGAGCGTTTGAGCTACAAGGATAGGTGCTATCTTCTCCAATGTAAGTTTCCTCTTCCGGAACCACAAGCTGAAGAAGGTGAAAAAAGGAAATGGTTAAAAATGACGCTGAAAGAAACCTCGCTGGACGACCTTGCAGAGGAAGTCGACTACGCTGTGTTCGAAGCGCATCAATGGGCTCTAGAGGAGCATTTGAGTATTCGACGCCTAATTGCTGAACAGGAATGTTGCATTTTGGACGAGTTCCATGGATCGGCCACTGAGTCGAATGAGGAAAAAGGATCAGAGACTAGAGAATGGCTGGTTAAAGCAAAAAGGGCTGAGGAACAGCTCTCGAAGTTTTTGGTCAAAGCAGCTCAAGTTCAGCAAATGGTACAAGAAAACACCGCGCTTGAGGCAGCAGAGGAGGTTGAGTTCCTGCAAACAAAAACAATCCCTACGCAAGAAGCCATGCAAGAGCTGGAAAAGTGGAGGGAATCATTGTCGGACGAGGTGACGTCTTTGGTGAAAGAGTTGGAGGTGGTGGAACCAACAACTCAAGAAAAGCTGGACAAATTGGCGGAAGAGCCTAATGCACCGGTGATTGAGTACGTTCCCAGTCTGGTGGTGTTTACCCGGAAGCAAGGGACAGGGAGGCGACGTGCCCGTATCTGTGCATGTGGAAATTTTATTTCGTCAACGGCAGCTACAGAATATGAAGGGCCGAGGTCCCTCAGTCGTCACTCGCTGTACGCTCCAGGTTTAGACTCAACTACATTCAGGTGTCAAGTGAGGCACGCAGCATATATGGTGTGGATCATCGCTGGTTTAGACATTTCCAAAGCTTTTCTGACGGCGCCGATGAATAGGGCGCAAAGAGAAGGGCGTCTGGTGGTGGTGCAGCCCCCAAGGGCGGCGGTGAAATTGGGTCTTTGCACAAAGGAGGAGCGGTGGATTGTGAGAAAGGCCTTGTACGGTTTGGCCGAAAGTCCTGCAGCATGGGTGGAGTGGCGAGACCAACGTCTTCAAGGTATGTCTTGGGTGTCAAAGGATGGACAAGCAATGAGCTTTCAGAGGTCCAATGCAGACCCAAGTCTGTTCCTTATTATGGCGCAAGAGAAGCCGGAAGGTGCAAGCAAGTTGGTAGGGACAATGGGTCTTTACGTGGATGATTTTTTGATGGCTGGGACTATGACAGTGCTCCGGGAAGCCTTGGAACAGATCAGGAAGGAGTGGAAACTTCTGAACCCGAGTTCTGTGGTCCAGGCTGTGGTGATGGATTCCTGAAGTTTTTGGGTGTCCAAATCTGGTATCGAAATGGCAGCTTCTTTCTCAACCAGGAGGACTTCGTGAGAGATTTGCTGAACCGACGAGGGTATCAGATCTATGAAACTGGAAAAGGGAGTAACCTGCCAATGGTGAAAGAAACTCCAGGTGAAGAAGAGGAGGTAGATATTCCTTCCTTGCGAGCGGCTCAAGGTGCCGTAGGGGAGTTCCTCTGGGTGGCAATCAAAACTCGACCTGATTTGGCGTTCTGCGCGAGCCAGTTGTCTTTGTGGACATCCCGAAGGCCGCGATTTGTGGTTAAAAAGGCTGAGGAGGTTTTCCGATACCTTGCTGCAACTCCAACGTTAGGCCTGACGTTCGGAGCAATCGCAACATGCGAAAAAGAAAGAAATGAGGTGTTGCGTTATGGACGAGGCGTTAAGGTGGTGGAGTCCTACGCGGATGCCAGCTTTGCGGCAGGTGAAAATGAAAAGAGCCACTCAGGAGCAGTGGTGGTGTGGGGTGATTGTCCAGTGATGTGGGCAACACAAAGACAATCAACGGTGGCTTTAAGTGCGGCTGAAGCTGAATTACATGCGTCCATAGAGGGAGCAACGATGATTCAGTCGTGCACCCCTATAATTGCCGCTTTGGTTGGAACAGGTGAAGAATCACTGCAAAAAGTGCTGTATACAGATTCGGTTTCGACATGCTCAATCATTCAATATCCGGCTGGAAGCTGGAGGACAAGACACCTGAGAATTCGAGCAGCCGGTGTCAGGTCTCTGGTAGACCGTGGTTATATGGTGATCGCGCACCTTCGCGGTGAGTATATGATCGCTGACCTGTTGACCAAATTGATGAGTGGACAGGTGTATGCAAAGCAAAAGGCACTTTGGGGTCTCCGACTGTTGGTACAAGGGACTGACTTGAAGAGGGCCTCGCTTGCAATGGCGGTCATGATGGTGGCTGCATCTCTGCAAGGGATGGCAACTGGTGGCGAAGAAGTGTCAACTGCTGGTTTCTTTTGCTCAGAAGAAGGGGTGTGCAAGGTCGCCAACACATCTACGGTGATGGTTCTGGCTCAAGGTATTGAAATGGTTATCAACAATTCAGACCTTGTTGCGTATTTGGTGGCAGCAATTATACTCTGGGAGTTGGCATGGTGCCTCTTTCGGCAGCTGTATAAAAGGCTGTGGGTTAAGAAAGTGGTGGTTATTCCTGCGAGTGCCACTTTGTATACAACAGTGGGTGGGAACTGTATGCACGCAAGCAGTGACTGTGATGTTCTGCGATATTCACAGCCCAGGGCTAAGACGCTTTGTAAGCATTGCCTCAAGGACGGCTGGGTGGTGAATGCCGAGTTCCTTGGTGAGGAACGGGCCGCGGGAACGTGAATTTTTCAAGTGCGAGGTGATAAAATCCTCAATGGTGAAGGATTCGGCCAATGAGCTGAAGGTTCGTCCTGGATGACGTAAAACCATAATGTGCATTTCAAGCAGCTGGCTGCTGCCTAAATGGCGGTTTTTGGCCAAAGATCTGCACCTCCAATGTGTCCTAGGAAATCCTAGGACACGGGGAGTGCGGAGCTGCAGTTGGTATTGTAGAAAGGAGTTGGTATTGGAAGCTGAAGGGTCAATGAACCCGGTAATCTTATGGCTCAAGCCATGACCAAAGCGGTCGAAGGTTTCGTAAAAAGTGTGCCCTTGGTTTGGGGTCTTGTTGTTTGGTTGTTGGTTGTTCCAGGGGAATCAAGGGTTTCTGTTGGGGTTGACTGTTTTGTTCCCTGTCCTCCTTTGGTTGCCCCCCGTACCCTAAACCCCGTACCATGGGATGTGGCAGGAGTGCGAGCTCTGCCTCCGGGAACCATGCCAACACACTGATGCAGCTCTGCTGAACAGTCCTTACTCGGTAGGCCCCTAAAACATGTCATATTGGCCCCCTAAACCCTGAGCCCTAAACCCTAAACCCAAACCCTAAACCCTAAAACCCTAAAACCCTAAACCCTAAACCCTAAACCCTAAACCCTAAACCCTGAACCCTAAACTTGGCTTTAGGAGGATCATGTGGGGGGGTTTAGAAACATAGGGGACCCTACAACAGACCCCCAAAGTAGTAGGATTCCCTTACAATAAGGACCCCAATCAGGTACTCCTAATCTACCGATTGCTTAAGAACCCCCCCCCCCCAAGAAAAAAAATAAACAAAAACACGAAGATTCTTCCTTATAAGCTTATCATTTTCTATGTTTTTTTTGGGGGGGGTTCTTAAGCAAATAGTAGTCATTTCGGAAACCACCCTATTCCGGAACATCTTTCAAAGGGTTTCTAAGGGGGCCACCCTAGGATTCGGCAAGATGCCCACGTCGAAGCCCTTCCTTTCCGCCAGCCATAGAGCATGGTTTAGGGCTTTAGGGCTTTAGGGCTTTAGGGGTTTAGGGTTTAGGGTTTAGAGTTTAGGGTTTAGGGTGGGAAGGGAGAGAGATCGCGCCTAGAAAAGCCCACAGCCCAACGTCCCAGTTCTCCCAGGATGGGTTAAAGCCCAACTCCACAACACAGCCTCTGCGGTTTAGGGTTTAGGGTTTAGGGTTTAGGGTTTAGGGTTTAGGGTTTAGGGTTTAGGGTTTAGGGTTTAGGGTTTAGGGTTTAGGGTTTAGGGTTTAGGGTTTGGGGTCAAAGAACCCTAAATGACCCTAAACTTTCCTCTGAGGGCAAGTGCACACGCAAGAACTTCACCTGCCGGTTCTGCCACCGACACCAAACAGGGAGCGGAGGCGTGCTGTATGTAGGACTTAGGAGTTCGGGAGGGGTTCAGGGTTTAGGGTCTAGGGTCTAGGGTTTAGGGTTTAGGGTTTAGGCGTGCAGGGTTTCGGGTTCTGGGTTTCGGTCTTGGGGCTCTAGAGGGACCACAAGGCTTCTTGCGTGTCTTGGGCACTGAGGATATTGCACAGGACCTCCAAGATGGCAGGGAAACTAAGCCCTAAACCCTAAACCCTTATCCCTAAACCCTAAACCCTAAACCCTAAACCCTAGAACCCCAACCCCCCAAAACCCTAAAACCCCAAACCCCAAACGAACCTGTCTAAGGTTGGGCCCCAAAACCGTGGAATCTGGAAGGCATAGGACGTGATGTGTTGAATATGGAGCTCCCTGTGCCACGCAAACGCGAATTCCGTCGAGTCCACATAATACCATACTACCCTAAACCCTGAACCCTAAACCCTATAAATGCCTATAAACCTATATAAACCCTATAAACCCTATAAACCCTATAAACCCTATAAACCCTATAAACCCTAAACCCCAGCATGGCCATGTGCAGATGTCCTTGGGGACCAAATGAAGCCTAAACGGATACCCTAAACCCTCAGCTCTAAAGTCTCAGCCCTAAAACCCCAAACCCTAAAGCCTTAACCTGAACCCTTAACCCTGAAACCCTAAAACCCTGATAGTAGGGATCATTTGGCCTTCAAGGAAGTTTCAGTCAGGCTTAACAACCCTACACGGCCGTGACACTCGAAGCCAAGCCCGGAGCAGGGTTTGGGTTTGGGGTTTGGGGTTTGGGGTTTGGGGTTTGGGGTTTGGGGTTTGGGGTTTGGGGTTTAGAAGGGTCCAGGGTTTTGGGTTTTGGGTTTCGGGTACCCTCAAGGCCCAGGATTTGCGAGTTTAGTTCAGGACCTGGCGCCTCGAATCTCTAACGGCCCCCCAAAAGACCCTAAACCCAAAGCCCCAGATCCTGAGCCCTCACGATCCTCACGATCGGCAGGTTGTTGGGTGAGTAGCACCGACCAGAAGCGTTACGGCGCAACGCTCGCGGCGATTCCTTCCCCGTGGACTCAGTGAACCCTGTACATGCAGCTAAATCAGGTCCGATACCCGACAATGTAGGGATTAACTATTACCCTACACCCTAAACCCTTAACCCTATGTAAAGGATTAATTATTGTAGTAGAAGGGAACCCCAAACCGAAACCCTAAACCCTGAACCCTGAACCCTAAACCCTAAACCCTAAACCCTAAACCCCAAACCCTAAACCCTAAACCCTAAACCCTAAACCCTAAACCCTAAACCCTAAACCCTAAACCCTAAACCCAATTCTCGGGTTCACTTGGTCCCTTCTTCACCCTCACAAACTGCCGAGTCGACAGTGGGCGGAAGGGGCCTGTGTGCTCATGGCATATATGAAGTAGGGTTTAGGGTTTAGGGTTTAGGGTTTAGGGTTTAGGGTTTTAGGGTGCTCACGAAGGTAGGGTTGAGGATTTTGAGGGCAAGTAGGGTTTAGGGTTTATGGTTTACGGTGCTCAATGCTGTGTGAAGTAGGGTTGATGATAGAGTTTGTTAATGAGCGTGTGCCATAGGGAAGCGTGCAAGTGTGTATGTTTAGGCCTTAGGGTGTCCTTCTGAGGATGCTGGGATGCAGGGTTTGGAGCAATCTAGGTTGGAATCCTCAAGGAGCACGGCGTCGAAGTCCTGCGCCCTTGTGCTTCGAGTGAATCCATGGTTCCCAGTATGGGCACCCTAAACCCTAAACCCTAAACCCTAAACCCTATATATAACAAGGGCCCAAGACTTCGGATCTCCATAAACAAGGGTAAGTGACCGCATGAGGGTCTTAGGGTTTTAGCGTTTAGGGTTTAGGGTTTAGGGTGTCTCGTCGAAAGGCTGGCATTTCATGTTCAAGCTGAGGGTTTATGATTTCGAGGATTCTGTTTCTGGCGGGTTCAAAGCGCAAGAGTCAGCCACCGGGGTTTAGGGCCCTTTAGGGTTTAGTGTCTATGGTTTACTGTTTAGGGCTACCCAGGCACCTTGTGCAATAGCCACGCTGCAGGTTCTGCATCTGCGCCGAGCCAAAGAGGTTACATGTGCAGAAATCAGCTCTCTTAAATGCTCGACGTGAAGGTTCACGGGTACTAAGGGGTCGGATTGATTACTACTAGTCTTCCCTTATGGCCCCTGTATAATCATACTGAAGAAGCGGCCCACAACCGTATTAGAAGAATAAAGCCCCAACACAATATTCTAAGTATTAAGGTCCTATGTTAGGCCGTCCGAGGGTTTTCGCAAGAACCGCAACATGTGGTGATTCTTTGAAGTGCTGTTATAGTTTCAGCCGGTGTGCAGAATGTGTATACCCCATTTGTTGCCCCAGTCGTAGCTAATATAGGGGTCGGAATCATTACAAAGAATGTTCCCTTATGGCCCCTTTGTAATTCTACTATAATACCCCCCCCCCCCCCCCCCCCCCCCCCCCCCAAAAAAAAAAAAAAAACACCTTTTCTAATTCTTCAGGCCCCTATACTACCCACGAACCTCCCAGAAGGCTCACCAACTGTACAAAGGCTGGCGATCTCCACCGCCCAAGAAGCCGCTACATGTCCTTCATAAGCCTGTTTTCAACCCGAAACCCGAAACCCTAAAGCCTACATTCCGTTTACAAGCCTATTGGAACCCTAAACCCGAAGCCCTGAACACAAAGCCTAAACCCTAGACCCTAAACCCTTGTGAAAACCCTAAACCCTGAAAGCTAAACCCTAAACTCTAAACCCTAAGCCCTAAACCCTAAACCCTAAACCCTAAGCCCTAAACCCTAAACCGCGGTTTCCTTTGAAGGACCTTTAGATTCAGCTGCAGAGTGTTATTGCAGGACTTTCTTGCTCCCACTCTAAGCAGCAACTGGGCTCCGTCACCTGAGCTCGTGACGAAACTGGCGGTGTAGGCCTAGGTCTTATAGGGTTGAGGGCTTAGGGCTTAGGGCTTCGGGAGATCAGCACAGAATGGCGCAGGGCTCAAAGTTAAATTTAGATCTGAATTTGAGAGCCCGAAGCCGGAAAGCCTAAGTAAGCCAACAGCCTATAAACCCTACATACAGCTGATAGCCCAAGCTCCGCACTATCGTCCCCAAGCTCTAAACCCTAGAACCTAAAACCCTAAAACCTAAACCCTAACCCCTAACTCAAAACCTGGCAGACCCCTGCAAGCCCTCAGCCCATGGATTTTAAGCCATGAGCTCATTTCCCTGAGATTCTGGGGGCCTGCCTCCTGGCGTCCAGGAGACGGGCCTAAGGGTCTCCCCTTCTTTGAAGGGTTCTGAAGTATGGGCCCTTGGGTTTTCTAGGGTGTATTAGGGGGATATGCGGGTTCCCCAAATAAGGGCCGTATGAGGGCACCATGTAACTCCCCTAAGATCATAGAGCGCTGCCGCAGAGGCCTGCTCTTAGGGTTTTGGGGTTTAGGGTTTAGGGTTTAGGGTTTCGGGGGGCTTAGGTTAGAGGCTTACAGGCTTAGTCTGTTGTTGGCATTGCCTGGTCACTCCACGCTCCCCGACGGTAAGGTTTGATGATCAGAGGACGCTGCACGACCAGAGTCAGCGAAAAGCCTTGGTTCTCCTGGTGGCGTGGGGTTTAGTGTTTAGTTTTGGTGGTTCGATGCCGTGTGTTGAGGCACTCACTGACCCTTCTCCCCTTGCTTGTCCCTTTTCTTATGGCTGTACCTGTAGAGGGGTCAGCAGCGAGGTCTTACCTGTAAAGGCTGCGCCTAAACCCTAAACCCTAAACCCTAAACCCTAAACCCTAAACCCTAAACCCTAAACCCTAAACCCTAAACCCTAAACCCTAAACCCTAAACCCTAAAACCTAAACCCTCCACCTTGAGAGAGCGAAGCCAAGGCGAGCCGACAGGGCCGGCTGGCGCCACGCTGAGCCGGTTAGTAGGGAATGAGGGAATGAGGTACCCAAAATCCCCCCTAGATCCTTTAAGGGATTATATAGGGTACCTATATATACCCTGTAGGGGATTCTATAGGGTACCCAAAATCCCCCTATATCCTTTACCTCCCTCATTCCCTACTAACCAACAGTATGCTTCGGGGCCCGAGATCCACAGAAGTACTAGGATCCTACTGTTGGGGTATAAGGACTGTTGGGGTATGAGGACCCTCAAAAGGGAGGGTTTTGTGGAGGGCCGTGACTGTAGAATCCTTGTGTTTCGGCGGTTTTTTTTGGGCCCTGTAGGATTCAGGGTGGAAGAGAACTATGAGCTCCATTGGGGGACCAGCCCGAAAGGAAATACCATTGTTGTTGGACGTGTTGTGTCCCTCCTTGCCTTATGAATGTCCATAGCCCCCCAAACCTTACACCCTAATCCCTAAGCCGCAAACCATGAACCCGAAACCCCAAACCTTTGCAGCCCAACCTGATCTCCTGTTCCCCCGAAGTGACATGGGGGGCCTGAGATTAAGGGTCTCAGAGGTGTTGGGTTAGGCTTTGTTTGGGGTTGAGGCTTTGGGGTTTGGGGCTTGGGGCTTAGGGGTGAGTCGCGAGGGGAGAGGTGGGCGAAGACTGTAGGATCCGAACCCAAAGTGGTCGGAAGACTGCGCGAGCTGTTCGGAGGAAAAAGCCTCCGCATATCCTAACACCCCAGACCCTCAACCCCAAACCTTTAAAGGCTGAACCCCTACATCCCAAAACCCTTCCCTGCCCTCCACAGTTGTCAGTTCTACGTTTCTGATTTCTGAGACCCTAAACCCTAAAGCCTAAACCCTAAATACTAAACCCTAAACCCTAAACCCTAAACCTAAACCCTAAACCCTAAACCCTAAACCCTAAACCCTAAACCCTAAACAGACCTGCACCTAGGAAGACTCCAACCTTGAACCCCTAGAACCGTGAACCCTAAATCCAAACGCGCTAGAATAAGCGCCAAACCCGCCTAAACCAGCACCATCCTCGGACTCCATACACCTCCATGGTCTCCTTCCTGTAGGGCAATTAGCTAGGATGCCCAGTAGTACCCTTATTCCCTTTTTGGTAGGTTTAGGTTCCCTTATAAACCCCTTTAAGCAAAAAAGGGCACCCTTTTTCATCCTAGGTTACTGGGCAACCTAGCTAGGGTTCAGGGTTGAGGGCTTAGGAGTTTAGGGTTCAGGGATCAGGCTTCGGGGCGCAGGGTCTAGGATATCTCTGAGAAACCCAGGGAGTTGTGAAGATGTGTGTTGCTATGGTTTTGTGAGGAGTTAGATCTAGGGGAGTTGAGTAAATCACCAAGGGCCGAGCAGGGTTGTTTAGAGTTTGTAGGGCTTATGCAGGGTTAATGTAGGGTTTTGTCAGGGTTTATTCAGGGTTTATAGGGTGTACTTAAGTACGGGTTCATGAATTCAGGGTTTAGGGTTTAGGGTTTAGGATTTAGGGTTTAGAGCGGTTTTTCTCAGATTTTCCACCCGACTCGGCAAGGAGTCCGCTCAAATTCGCGCCGTGACATCTGTCATCGAGTCGGAGTTCGACCGGCAGATCAAGGTACCGAGCCCGCACGCCCCGGAGCACCCCCTGGAACCCTAAACCCTAAACCCTAAACCCTAAACCCTAAACCCTAAACCCTAAACCCTAAGGGTTTTATGTACCTAGATAGGGAGTACTTGGGCCTTAAAGTACCTGCTATGTAGGGAGTGTGGGGCCCAAGTATGCCCTATTTAGGTACATGGACCCGTAGGGAAACCGCTGGAACACTGAATGCTAGTGGCGTCTGCGAGTCCGCGTCTCCCTTGTATGGCTCGCCGCAATGTATTTGGGGAGACTGGTTTCTGGTTTCAAGCCTTCCAAGTTGAGTCAGCTTGAAAGCAACTCGCACAGCTCTTCGTCACTTAGTCCAGCTTGCAGCTATCTACCTTGAAGCCTACACCAAAAACCCGAAACCCTATCTGTCAAAACCCAGAAATAGACGAAACCACTTAGCAGTCTGGGGATTGTAATGTTTACAGGGGAACATAGCGCTTCATCGGTAACTGTCTGTGCCCAAGTGAAGGTGAACGGTACAGCCTTACCGGGGTCAAGCGTGTGCAAGTGCATGCGCTGTCGTTGTATGTGCCCCTTCTTGCCTTTCGAACCAAGTTGCCTTACAATGTTCGCCAGGTTGTTCGATGTTATGTGCATGATGGAGGGCTGAAACAAACACAAAAAGAAGCACGCGCTCACCCACGCGAAGGCCCACGCGAAGGCCCGCGCGAACGCGCACAGAAACGTGCCCGCACGCGAAAGCACCCACCCAGCCGCCCATCCACACACCAACCCAGCCACCCACCCACCCTCCTACCCACGCATGCACGCACGCACTCACTCTCACGTCAGCAAACCATAACATCAATTCTGGAAGTTTGATCCAGCACCACGAAAACATAAGTTTTAAGAATAAGCAAAAGATACACAAATACATATATATATATATACACACACTTATGTACATATGGACGTGCGTATATATGCATGCATGTATGTATGTAAACATACCCACAGAATACTTGCAAATCAAGCATGAACAAACTAACTTTGTTCGAGAGGTGATCCGCGCCAGTGGCTCGGCCAACTATACCCTGATCACGCGGAAGGCGAAGGCGTTCCGCACGTCTCGAAGCCAACTGAGCGTTGTGTCGAGGAATCCATACACTAAACCCTAAGCCCTAACCCTAAACCCTAAACCCTAAACCCTAAACCCTAAACCCTAAACCCTAAACCTTAAACCCTAAACCCTAAACCTACTTGGAGCTTCATGGCGGTGCTGTCATGGGACCCTATACTCTCCCCCATCCCTAAGAACCCTGACACAATTTAGGGTGCATCTGGGCCTTTGTGTTTGGGCTTGAGCGGTAGTTCGGCCGCCAGCTCGGAGAATAAACCCTAAACCCTAAACCCTAAACCCTAAACCCTAAACCCTAAACCCTAAACCCTAAACCCTAAACACTGGGTTTTGGAGCATCGGCTCCAGAGCCGAGTGTGTGTGCTGCAATGTGGGGCTTCAAAGGACGTTTAGGGCTGAGAGTCTAGGGTCTAGGGTCTAGGGTTTAGGGTTTAGGGTTTAGGGTTTAGGGTTTAGGGTTTAGTGTTTAGGGTTTAGGGTTTAGGGTTTAGGGACACTCTGGAGTGCACACATGATCTTGTGCTGTGAACGAAAGAGGCACCAAGCGACCAAGCCGAGGTGTGAAGGCAAGCGTGCGAGCTGCACGTGGCCTGCTTAGGTTTAGCCCTAAACCCTGGTAACCCTAAACCCTATAAACCCTACAAATCCTACTAAACCCCATTAAACCCCATTAAACCCTATTCAACCCTATTAATCCCTTTTAAACCCTTTTAAGCCCTATTAAACCCTATTAAACCCTACAAACCCTATAAACCCTCTAATCCCTAAACTGATAAACGCTGCCATCATCCCGCTGCCGTTTCCAGGACGTCAATCAGACGTAGTTAAACCCATGGGGCGGACCCCCTTTAGCAAGTCAGGGCCCTAAACCCCAAACCCCAAGCCACAAACCCCAAACCCCAAAACCCTAAACCCTAAACCCTAAACCCCAAACCCTAAACCCTAAACCCTGACCCCGAAACCCTAGAAGCCCGCTCAGCTTTCGTTTTCTGCTTCTAGAGCCTCGCAATTTCGGCAGACCTCCTGCAACCCAAGACCCAAACCCTAAAGCCCTAAACTCTAACAACACCAACACATGAGCCATGCTCCAAAGTGATGGTCCTTTCTTGGGGTTTAGGGTTTAGGGCATAGGGTTTCACATTCGAGGTGGAACCACAGACCAGGGCCAGACAGACCCCAAAAACCGTTCACCCTTTCAGACAGAACTCCACCCTAAACCCTAAACCCTAAACCCTAAACTCTAAACCCTAAACCCTAAACCCTAAGCTGCACACGTCTGTCCAGCTTTGTGAGCTCCCGGCGGTCATGGCCCTGCCTCTAGTTGACGTCTCTGCCTTGGTGAAGTTCCTCAGGAAGGCGTGGGTTTGGGGTTTAGGGTCACAATCAAGCGAGCACGCTTCAACACCTATCGAAAAGCCCTTCAACCTAAAACAACAATCAAACACAAGACTCCAAAACCCAAAGCCCACGATGTAACATAGTGGTCGGAATCATTACTAATGATATTCCCTTAGGGTCCCTATATAAATAGATTATAACAATCCCTGCGAGGCGAGTGTCATCGGGCACGTGCCGCCCGGAAGAAGTCGGGAATGTACGAGTTGACTGTGGATTGAGGGTTTGGGCTTCGGATGATGTGGTGCACTTAAACACGGCTTAGGGTTTTCCAGCATGATCTATAGGGGGTTTGACATCAGAGAAATGTACCCCAAGCCCTAAACCCTAAACCCTGCTTGGGACTTGGGGTCTTAGGTCTGGGATTCGTTAGCTGTGAATATCCCAGGAGCCCTGAAACGCCAAAGGTGGTTTAGGGTTTTGGATTTCAACCCTAAACCCTTTTCATCCCTAGGTTTCTGTGGGCGCGCTCTCTCCGAAACCCTACACGAAGGGGTGAGGTTTAGGGTTTAGGGTTTAGGGGTTTCAGGGTTTCAGGGTTTAGGGTTTAGGGTTTTAGGGGCCCTAAACCCCACAAGCTGAAATCCTTGCTGAGGCTTAGGGTTGAGGGCATGGGTTCCCTAAGTCAGGGTCCCTTGGGTGTACCCTCATGTATCATGACAAAGATCGGCGTTTTGAGAACTCAGCACGAATGTGCACTTTCGCTGCACAATCTTGGACCCTAAGTAACCCTAAGCCCTAAACCCTAAGCCTCAAACCCAGATGTATGTTTCAAGTGATTCTGAGCTGAGGTTCCACGGCACTTTCTTCCTGCTTGCGTGGTTGGACATGGCTACTTGGCTCGACTTTTCTTTAGGGCTTCGGGTTTAGGGTTTTAGGGTTTTGGGGTTTAGTGTTTAGGGTTTAGGGTTTAGGATTTAGGCACCATTCAGAGAGACCCCGATTTAGATCAGTCCCCCAGCGACACTGGAAAAAGCCCTCAACCACCCAAAAACCAAAGACCCAAAGCCAACCTCCGGGTCCTTCGGGTTACGGGATTACCCTAACCCTTAACCCAGAACCCTTGCCCGAAACCCTAAACTGCAAGCACTTCGGAACCCTAAACCTGAATCCCGAAATCCTAAATCCTAAACCCACACCATGTGCCCGGAACAAGGCCTAAACCCTAAACCCTTAACGGGTAAGGCTTTAGGGGTCTTTAGAGCTTAGGGTCTAAGGTTTGGGTTTAGGGTTTAGGGATTTGAGATTAGGGATTTTAGATTTTAGGGCTTAGGGATTAGGGATTAGGGGTTTAGCTTGAGGACCTTCAGGGTTTAGATTGATTGGTTTAGGGCCTTCCAGGTTTTGTGGGTTGTTAAGAGCAAGGTCCAGGTTATGAGCAGTAGGGTTTGTACCTATTCATAACCTTGATTGGGATACCGACGACCCTAAGTATATCTACCAACGAGCCTCCAAGCAAACCCTCAGCCCTAAAACCTAAGCCCATCCCCCCACCCCCCCTAAACCCGAAAACCGAAACCCGTAACCCGTAACCCGTAACCCTATAAGCCAACCTCCCCCCCCCCCCCCCCCCCGCCCCCCCCGTAAGATGGACACTTAAAGGCTATGCTGCACGTGCGTGCCTTGTAAACAAAGACTTTACAAAGGAAACGCCCGCAGAATAGACGCAACGCACCCGCAGAATAGACGCAATGCACCCTTATAGCATCAGCACACTGTGTCCCGGGCGGGGGTGCGGAGGGCGCGGAGGGCGCGGAGGGCGCGGAGGGCGCGGAGGGCGCGGAGGGCGCGGAGGGCGCGGAGGGCGCGGAGGGCGCGGAGGGCGCGGAGGGCGCGGAGGGCGCGGAGGGCGCGGAGGGCGCGGAGGGCGCGGAGGGCGCGGAGCGCACAGGGCTCGGAGGGTGCGGAGGGCGCGGAGGTGCGGCGGAGGGGGCGAGGGGCGCGGAGGGGCGGAGGGTGGGGAGGTGTGGAGGAGGGCGCGGCGGAGGCGCGGAGGGCGCGGAGGGCCGGAGGGCGCGGAGGGGCGCGAGGGCGGGAGGGCGCGGAGGTTGCGCAGGTGCGCGGGAGAGGGCGCGCGCGGAGGGTCCTGAAGGGCGGATCGGTGCGGAGGGGCGCGCAGAGTGCGCGGAGGGCGCGGAGCGCGCGGAGGGCGCGGAGGGTCCTGAAGGCGCGGATCGGCGCGGAGGGCGCGGAGAGGGCGCGGAGGGTCCTGAAGGCGCGGATCGGCGCGGAGGGCGCGGCGGGTACGGCGGGCGCGGACGGCGCGGAGCACGCGCAGGGCTCGGAGGGGCGTCCACGTGTCCCCACTCCCTTACCCATCAACCGAATGTCACGCTCCCCATCCGTGCTCCCTCCCCCGAACCTGTCCGTCAACCTCCAGGCAGGTCCACGCCTCCCCACGCCACACCCTTCTCCCAGCAAAATGTTCCGAACCCCCTTCCTAGACCGTGTCGTCTCCGCGGCCTCCCGTCAAAATGTTGACCGTCTCCTCTTCGTGGCTTCTTTCGCCAAAAAGCGATCCGATAGAACGCCTTCCGCGTTGAAGCGCCAAACGAGAACCCAAGAACAGAATTGGTTTTCGGCAAGAATCCAAGAAAACAAAGAGCACGCGCAGAATAGACGTTAAGCGTCCAAGGCACCCACCCCCCCCCCCCCCCCCCCCCCCCCCCTAAAAGAAGAAGAAAAAGCACATGAACGCAGAATAAGAATAATAATAGTAATACTAGTACTAGTAATAACAATAGTAACAGTAATGATACTAATGAAACTCGAGGTCCGGATCGACCTCTGGTTTCACCTAATCTGCCTCGTGGCCCAGCAACCAGTGGCCTTGGCATGTGCACTCCGGCCGCTTGAGAGGGTTTAGGGCTTAGGGCTTAGGGTTTAGGGTTTAGGGTTTATAGGGTTTATAGGGTTTATAGGGTTTATAGGGTTTATAGGGTTTATAGGGTTTATAGGGTTTATCGGGTTTATCGGGTTTATGGGGTTTATAGGGTTTATAGGGTTTATTGGGTTTATTGGGTTTATTGGGTTTATTGGGTTTATAGGGTGTATAGGGTTTATAGGGTTTATAGGGTTTAGGGTTTAGGGTGTGTCTTGGATGTCAGGTTCCGGGTTTCATGCAGTGGGGTGGGGTGCTCTCAACTCCCCGAATCGCCCAAAAAGCGCTCAAGAAGGCTGTCGGGTTCGGGGGCTCCTAAACCTCAGACCCGAAACCATACGCACTGAACCCCCTCAGGGTTTAGGGTTTAGGGTTTAGGGTTTAGGGTTTAGGGTTTAGGGTTTAGGGTTTAGGGTTTAGGGTTTAGGGTTTAGGGTTTAGGGCTAAAGTTATTAGGGTTTAGGGCTTAGCGTTTAAGCAAGAATCGTCTTTCGTGTTCTGCGTGCGGCCAAGATATGTAGAGCAGGTGCTGGAAGCTGGCCATAGAAAATCGGCCGTTCCAAGCTCGGATCCCTTGCGGTACAGTATCCGTCTAAAAGGTGGTTTAGGGTTTAGGGTTTATTGTTTAGGGTTTAGGGTAATCACCCATATAAAGCCCCCCCCCCCCCCCCCCCCGCCCTAAACTCTGCCAAAGCTTTTTGGGGGAGCCTCCAGCCCATGCAAGGTACTTGCGCATGCACACTACATCCACGAGCATTTAGTGGTCCGGATGTTCAACCTTTCCAGCGGCACAGGACGCTGTGGAGAATCTCGGGAGGTGATCTCTCGGTTCCCTAGGTTCCTAAAGGAACCTGGTTTAGGGTCTAGGGTTTAGGACCCTAAGCCCTAAACCAAAGCCCTAACCCCGAAACCCTAAACCTTCGGGTGTTAGGGTTTGTTCTTCGGCTGCAGGTTGCTAGGCTAGCTGGTTCTTACTAGGGAATGAGGGAATGGAGGTACCCTACATAATCCCTTAAAGGCCCTAAACCCTAGACCCTATATAATCCTTAAAGGGGGCATAAATATAGGGCCTTAATTACCTCATTCCCTACCAAGAACCCGGGGGCGGAGAGACTGATGGATAAAATGGAAGCTGATCATCGCCCCCGGACGCAGATCTTTGACAGGGCTTAGGGTTTAGGGTTTAGGGGTTAGGGTTTAGGGTTTAGGGTTCAGGGCTCAGGGTTTAGGGTTTCGGACTCAGAGTAGACCCTCATTTCCCTTTTTTTAGGTTTCAGGTTCCCTTTAAAGCCCCTTTTCAACCAAAAAAGGGTGCCCTTTCATTCCTGGGTTACGCCGAGGTCTAGTCTAGCCCTGACAACAAGAGTCGAAGGGACTTCGAAACCCAAAGCCCTTTAGTCATGCGGCACCTTCCTCTACCCACACCCTAAACCCTAAACCCGACACCCGAAACCTTGTACAAGCCACCTGTGATGTGCTTGTGGAAGGAGCGGCAGTTTTACTTGCCTACACGCTCACCTTCGGCGACAGTTTAGACTCCGTGCTGAACCCTGAGCCCTAATCCCCTAAACCCTGAACCCCTAAACCCCTAAACCCGTAAACCCGATGTGCAGCGTTGGGAGTCGAGAGCCCATATCGCCCTGAAGCATTCAACTGTTACAAAGATGTCTTGAAATAGGGTTTAGGGTTTAGGGTTTAGGGTTTAGGGTTTAGGGTTAGGGTGAAGCCACCAACTGAGAGGCGCAAGGGAGTAACACTTTTGGGGCTTTTGCTGTCTACCAAAAAGGTTACATGTCCCTTCGGGCGGTCTAGACGAGGGGCTATGCTGCGAAGGTCTGCGACCCATACTGTCTAGAGAGTTTTGAGGTTTAGGGTTTAGGGTTTAGGGTTTAGGGTTTAGGGTCATGCTGGGGCATGTCTGGCTTTCGGGTTCACAAGGTCTTGGGTTCTATCAGAAGGGCATAGGGTCTGGGAGGTTTTCTGGACGAACGTAGGCAACCTAGTACTCCGTAGCATTCCCTAGCTTATCACACCCTGTGGTCCCTCGCGCTACCTCAATATGCACCTTCCTTAACCTTCCTAGGCCCGAAGTCCTAAAACCCCAAACCCCAAACCCTAAACCCTCAAACCACTAAACCCTAAACCCTAAACCCTAAACCCTAAACCCTAAACCCTAAACCCTTAACACCTTACCCCTCAAAGCCTAACCCCAGAAATGAGCTCAGGAGCAAACGATCCAGCTACTCACCGTTCATCTTTGTTGCTCGAGCAGCCTGGCTTGGGGTTTGGGGTTTTCTAGATCAGTGTTAGGGATCCTTTTTCCTTTTTTGGTTTTGGGCTTTCTTATGTATGAACAAAAAGGATCCTTTTTTCTTCCTAGGGGAACAGGGATTAAGGTTTGGGGTATGGGGTTTAGGGTCTAGGGTTTAGGGTTTAGGGTTTCGGGTTTAGGGTTTAGGGTACCTGAGGCTTTAGGGATTACGGCTAGGGTTCAGGGTTTCGGGTTTTGGGTGCCCTCTTTACAGGCTTCGATGCATTGGGGGTTTCGGGTTTAGGGTTTAGGGTTTCGAGCTCGTGGGATTTGTAGGCGCGAATGAGGCCTTTGGATAGGGTCGGTTAGGTAGCTGTTTAGGGGTTGAGGGTTTAGGCGGACTCCAGGGCAAAGGGGGGAAGGGGGAAACCTCTTTTGGGAGTCCGCAGAATTTCGAAAGCCGGTTCCCAACCCCTAGACACTTAACACTCACTTCTTAGGATTCAGGGTTTAGGGGTTAGGGGTTCGGGTTTAGGGGTTGGGGTTTAGGGGTTAGGGTTTAGGGATGGACTTGTGTTTATCTTCTGCTATTGACAGGCGCCTGCCTGTCTGCACTCTACCTCTCTGTGCTGGACTGCAATGGGCGTTGCGTGAGCCGGCCCCCGCTGCACCTTCGCCTGAATCGAAGGGTATTTAGGGTCTCGGGTTTAGGGTTTCGGCTTGGGGGTTTAGGGTTTCGGGCGTAGGGTTTAGGATTTCGGTTTGGGGGTTTAGGGTTGCGGGCGTAGGCTTTAGGATTTCGGTTTGGGGTTTAGGGTTGCGGGCGTAGGGTTTAGGATTTCGGTTTTGGTGGCTGAGGGTTTCGGGATTAGGTTGAGGTGTTCCCCCTTCTACTAACAGTACTGAATAGGGACTATAATGGGCGGTACTAGAATCCCCAATTAAGGACTGCAAGTATAAGGGGGAACATCCCAAGGTTTAGGTGTTCGTGTTCGTCATGGCCACTGCGCACCCTGTCGCCACGCGATCTCCATGGTCAGGTTTGCGAAATGCCGGGCAACGCGTGCACACTTATCGTGAGGGTTGGTCGGGGGGGTACATGGATTGGAAAGTAGAGGTGTGAGCATCTTGTCTGCAAAGATGCCAGAGATCACCTGTTCTGCTCCTGAAGCGGCTGCTCAGTCTCATTGAACGTCACGAAGCCCTCTCTGAATCACAAACCAAAACGAACAGAAGCGGTTGACCCGGATTGCCCTGAGCTGGCGTTCACATCCGAGGGTTTTAGGGTTTAGGGTTTAGGGAAGGAGGGTTTGAGCAGACGAAGCATGATAGGAGGTGGGGACACAGACGTAGCCTCCCAAACCCCCGAAACCCGAACTGCCAACTATTCGCCCCCCCTCCCCCCACAAACTCCCAAGCCTGCATGCCCCACGCTTAGACTCTTCCCCCGAAGCCTTTGAAACCCCAAACCCCAAACACGAACGCCACCTGCCCGAAAACCTAAACACCTTTAAGCTTTGTTGGGGAGTTGTGGGCATTGTGCACGGCTTTGTGTGCTATCTTTTCTGTTTGCTTTTGAATCTGTCTCTCTCTCTCTGTCTCTCTCTCTCTCTCTCTTTGTTGCCTCTCTCTCTCTTTATCTTTTTCTCTGTGGGTAACCTCTAATGTCTTTCACAATAGGCAATCTTTATGCAGGGCTTTCGCCATACAGCCTTGACAGCCCGAAGAAAAGCAACGAGAAGTTGTCCGAGGACGAACCCCCCCCGCCCCCCCCCCCCCCACGGACTAATCCGTGGGAAGTGGGCATGTCTGCACACTATGGCATTCGGCTGACCAATCCTACATCTGAAGCCCTAAACCCGAAATCCTAAACCCAAAATCCCAAACCCAAAATCCCAAACCCAAGGCGAAACGAAAACCCTAAACCCTAAACCCTAAACCCTAAACCCTAAACCCTCTACAACATGAAAACGCTTCAGGACCTCCATGGGTTTTCTCCAGCGGCCACTTGGATGCAAAGCATCCAGCATTCTTCGGTCTTTGGTTTCAGGATTGAGGGACTGTGAAGGGTGTAGGGCCCATAGGTTTAGGGTTTAGGGTGTAGGGTTTAGGGTTTAGGGTTTAGGGTTTCGGGCCTAGTAGGGTTGGATCTCGGTAGGACCTGGGGGGCTGTCTCGCGTTCCCTTTCTGGGTGGCTGAAGAAGATGTTGAGGAGCTCTGTACTTTGTGGTGCTGTACTGTAACTTTAGATCCTTAGCCTTGTTGGGGCTTATTGGGGTTGCTACCCTCCTAAGTGCAGCCAAGTTTACACTGACTTTTCAGAGGGCTTGGATTTCGGGTTTAAGCTCTCGGCGCCTGGGTTCAGGGCGTAGGGTTATAGGGCTTTCTATAACGTTAGCGGCTCAAAGGGGTGTAGGGCTTATGATGGCTTAGGAAAAGGTTGTAGTCGTTGACATTCAGCGTTTTGGTGGTGGGGGGGACGGGGGATTTCGTTGAAATCTCAACCCCTGGTGGACGCAGATCCCTAAACCCTAAACCCGAAGCTCTCAACCCTAAACCCTTTGCTTGGGCGAGCTTAGGCCAAGTGGCTGTTGTTACCCGAAACCCTGAACCCTAAACCCTCGGCTTCAGGCCCTTGCAGATTTTTGGGGCGTTCGCTTTGGTTCCGAGCTTTTGTTTAGTACAAGGTTGCACCGGGCTGAGTAGTACAGGGGTCGGAACATTACTAACAGTATTCCCTCGTGGCCCCTTGATAATTATGCGAAAAGACTCCCCAAAGCCCTATTCTAATCATTAAGGCCACCTTTATTCGGCGGGAACCATCCTAAAGCCTCCAGAGTCAGACAAGCCCTAAACCCTCGAGTAAGCCCAGAGACAATACTTAAATAACAAAGAAGCTCCGACAACAAAATGTGATTAGAGGGGGGCGACCCCAATAAACTAAGTTCGCAGGATAGCTATGGACAACTTGTGATTCTAGCGGATAGATAAACTAAACCGAGTGCATCATTCCCAACTTGGGCTTTAGGATTGTTGTTAAGCGAAAATGCTTGCGTAGGCGCAGGATTTTTGTGGGTTAGGTGGGGGGTGGGTGGCGGTTTGTGGTTAAGGGCTACAGGGGGCTGTGTCCAGGGTTCTAAGCCCCAAGCCGGAAAGACTTCGCAGGCTCTCGGGAGGGTAGGGTTTTGGGTCTTGGTGTTGTTGTGGGGGTTAACCAGTAGTTAGTGCGTTACGGTTTTGAGGCACCGGCGTTTTAGGGTTGCGGCGAGGATTGTACCAGTTTTGTTCCACTAAGGAAGAAGTACCGATCGCTGTAGTTGTGGGGCAAATCCCTAAAACTTAAACCCTAAAGCCTATAAACCCTATAAACCCTATAAACCCTATAAACCCTAGAAACCCTAGAAACCCTAGAAACCCTAGAAACCCTAGAAACCCTAGAAACCCTAGAAACCCTATAAACCCTACAAACCCTGTAAACCCTATAAACCCTATAAACGCTATAAACCTATATACCCTACCCTAAACCAACCAACCTAACCTAAAAGCCCGACACTCTCCTTCCTCACACTGGCTCAGCTAAGGTGTTGGCCGCTGGGCCTGACTACTTCCGTGGGCATCGGTACCAAGCCGGCAATGAGAGGGCAACAGAGGGGTTTAGGGTTTAGGGTTTTGGGTTTAGGGTTTAGGGTTTAGGGTTTAGGGTTCAGGGTTTAGGGTTTAGGGTTTAGGGTTTAGGGCATCCCGCCGCGCAGCGGCAGTAAGTACCATGTGGCAATGGCGCCCCTACACACCCAGGGGGGCGGCATGTCACGCGAAGGCATCTATTTTCAATGCAGTCCAACAATTTTCATTGGTGCTGGTTTCTTTACCCCCACCTGCTGTGAGCTTTCACAGGCCACCACCCAAACCACTGCCTTGTAGGGCCCTCAATTCCCACCATTGCTTCAGGAGGGCTAGGGCGGGGATCAGGGGGGGGCCAAGGGCAGAGGGGAGTACTCCTCTGGCTCAGCAACAGCTGGCCATCAGCACAGCCCTAGGGGCTGTATTTGACCATTCTCCAATGGCACCACCCATTGTCCATCCAGTAAAGGTGTGTCTTGCTGCCGGGTTTAGTTCTGGGTCCAGGCACCCTGGTAAAGGGTGGGTACGGCCTAAGCAGGCTGGGTGGGACTTTAGGGTTTAGGGTTAGGGTTTAGGAAGGAGGCTCACAGGAGGCTTTGCAGGTCCACAGGCCGATCAACTTCTGGTTGCAGGGTGTAGTGAGTAGCAGGGCTGAGGGTTTTCAAACCCTAAACCCTAAACCCTAAACCCTTAGGGTTGAGCATGGAATGTTTGGGGGGCTTGGGCAATCCAGCCCTGGGGGGTTTCACTCCTTTGGCCAGTTGTTTCTCCCAAACCCTACACTCCAAGCCCTGAGCCCTATTTAGGGTTAAGCTTTAGGTTTTAGGGTTCAGGGCTCCAGGGTTGTTCTAGATGCGAAACTGCGAAACCCCTAAACCGCCTAAACCCCAAGGTTTGCACAGTTGGGACGTTGATTTGAAATAGAACTTGGGGTTTCGAATTCAGGTCTAGGGTGTGCTAAGTTGAGGGTTCGCGCAAGGCTCAGGGATTTTTAGGGTGTTGGGGTTAGCGCGTAGCGTTTCAGGGCAACACTATGATGGCGCTTCCCCCTTAACTCCTGCAGCCACAAGCCATCGGCCTGAACCTAACAAAACCTTAAACACAGGGGCCCTACAACCTTAACCCTCAACCCCCCTAACCCTGAACCCGACACTCTAAACCCTAAACCCTAAACCCCCCATTCTCCTTTATCGCCCTAAAGCCGCACCGGTGAGGATGCCTTGTGTTCTTCCCTCGGGACATGCAGATGCCGAGCTTGATTGTGGCGTTGATGTAAAGTATGACGCCGGGTTCAGGGTTTAGGGTTTAGGGTTTAGGGGTTAGGGTTAGGTTTAGGGTTTAGGGTTGAGGGTTTAGGGTTTAGGGTTTAGGGCACAGGGCTCACTTTTTGTGGGGCCTCTACGCATGTTAGCTTTTTAGCTTTAGGAGACCTCTAGTGTACATAGCCCTAAGCCCGAGCTAGAACCTAAGCCCAAAGCCCGAAAGCCTAGACCCCAAAAATGAACCTCAAATGAAAAAGGGTTTATATTACTGCTGTTGGTGAGTGTATATAAGGTTCCTTTGTGATATTGGAGAGTGCATATACCGGGTGTCCTTTTGGGGGTACAAGAAATAAATAAAAATATATATATATATATATATGTGTGTATATATATATGTATATATATATATACCCTACTTCAAATCCCCAAAGCTATCCATGAACGTCCAAGTAAAAGCCGACTCGCGAAGCCGGAAGCTGCTGTGAGAGGGTCACCCACCCAACTCAGCGGTGATCTCTTCACTTTAGGGTTCAGGGTGTAGGGTTCAGGGTTCAGGGTTTAGGGTTTAGGGTTTAGGGTTTAGGGTCTAGGGTCTAGGGTCTAGGGTTTAGGGCCAAGGGTCATAGCAGCTCATGTGAAAAGGCGTGAAGGGTCCACGTGTATTTAGCCACTGTTTGCCAGCTGGAAGTCCCAATATCCGAACAGTGATCCTGTTAATCAATACGTTTGGGTGTACGGTTTAGGCTTCAGGCATGTTGTTGCTCATTGGCACTACCTGGTAGTATACCTGGTGGCCCTTCCTTGGTTTTATGTTGCGTGCTTCTTCAGTTAAACAACCTGAAGCCATAAGCCCAACACCTCAACACCCTACACAGTGACTGAACCCTGAGCTCTGTTGCGGAGTGCCTCACTCATCCCCACTGACCCTTCGTTGCTGCACAGCTGGGATGTAAGGTGTTAGGGTTTGGGTTTGAGGGCTTAGTGTAGACTAGTGGTTTTGGCTTCTTTTGTTCCAGGATGCTGGGGTGCGGCCCCCCCGAAAATCCCTGAAAGCCCGAACCGGGCCAGAAGAAGGTGGGCCTAAACCGCAAAACTTCCGCAAAACTTCCGCAAAACTTCCGCAAAACTTCCGCAAACCCCCAAATCCCTGAAGCCCCAGAGCTTCCCGAAGCCCCAAAGACCCCACACTCCAGAAGCTCTTGAGGACTAAAAAAGGCTCTTGGGGGAGGGGCCCGCTGGGGAATGAGGGAAGCCCTGCATACTCCCTTATAAAGGGTACCCTAAACCCAAACCCCGAACCCCAAACCCCAAACCCCAAACCCTAAACCCTAGACCCTAAACCCTAAACCCTAAACCCTAAACCCTAAACCCTAAACCTTAAACCCAACTCAGAACCAGTTGGAATGAGGCCTCGGTCGTCTTCATCATCATGTCGCTCATGATTTTCGGTGCTTTGCTGGACACCTGTGAGTCCTACATCCAGGAGCAAGCCTCAAGAGCCCTAAACCCTAAGCCCTAAACCCCTAACCCCTAACCCCTAACCCCTAACCCCTAAACCCTAAACCCTAAACCCTAAACCCTAAACCCTGCACGGGAGCAGGGAGGGGGATAGGGACTCTAAACCCTAAAGGATTCAGCCCTACACCTGCTACTAAAGCCCTTTTGGGCTTAGGCCTTAGGGCTTGGGTTTTGGCTTTTGGGTTTTAGGTTTCAGGTTGGAGGATTGAGGGTCTAAGGGCTGCAGGGAATGTAAGGGTTGAAGGGCTTACCCACCCTGCACCCTAAACCCTACACCCTAAACCCTAAACCCTAAACCCTAAACCCTAAACCCTAATCCCTAAACCCTAAACCCTAAACCCTAAACCCTAAACCCTAAACCCTAAACCCTAAACCCTAAACCTCTCTTTCATATATAATTTAAATGTTAAGGAGTTACTGGGCAAGGTCATTTTTTTACTGGGCAAGGTCGTTTCGTCAAAAAAACGACCTTGCCCAGTAAAAAAAAATGACCTTGCCCAGTAAAAAAATGACCTTGCCCAGTAAAAATGTTACTGGGCAAGGTCATCTTTTTACTGGGCAAGGTCATCTTTTTACTGGGCAAGGTCATCTTTTTTCTGGGCAAGGTCATCTTTTTACTGGGCAAGGTTTTTTTTTTACTGGGCAAGGTCATTTTTTTACTGGGCAAGGTCATTTTTTCCTGGGCAAGGTCATTACTGGGCAAGGTCATTTTTTTACTGGGCAAAGTCATTTTTTACTGGGCAAGGTCATTTTTTTACTGGGCAAGGTCAGTTTTTTACTGGGCAAGGTCATTTTTTTACTGGGCAAGGTCATTTTTTTACTGGGCAAGGTCATTTTTTTACTGGGCAAGGTCATTTTTTTTACTGGGCAAGGTCATTTTCTTACTGGGCAAGGTCATTACTGGGCAAGGTCATTTTTTTACTGGGCAAGGTCATTTTTTTCCTGGGCAAGGTCATTTTTTTACTGGGCAAGGTCATTTTTTACTGGGCAAGGTCATTTTTTTACTGGGCAAGGTCATTTTGTTACTGGGCAAGGTTGTTTTTTTACTGGGCAAGGTCATTTTCTTACTGGGCAAGGTCATTTTTCTACTGGGCAAGGTCATTACTGGGCAAGGTCATTTTTCTACTGGGCAAGGTCATTTTTTTACTGGCAAGGTCATTTTTTTACTGGGCTAGGTCATTTTTTTACTGGGCTAGGTCATTTTTTACTGGGCAAGGTCGTTTCGTCCAAAGGTGTTTAGGATTTCCGGGCCTAATGGTTAAGGTTTCAAGGCCTCACGGCCTGGTGTTTAGGGTTTCAGGGCCTCAAGGCCTGCTGTTTAGGGTTTCACGGCCTCACGGCCTAGTATTTAGGTTTCAGGGTTTCAGGGCCTCAAGGCCTAGTGTTTAGGGTTTCAGGGCCTCAAGGCCTGGTGTTTAGGGTTTCAAGGCCTCAAGGCCGGGTGTGGCTTGTGTTAAGTGCTTGGTACTACGGCGTGATTGGTGTATCCGAAGAGAAAATAAGTAACCTTCTATTTTCTTAATGTTATGGGATTCTTTGGGCGGGTGGGTTTTTTCCGTTGCCTGGATACACTGCTGGCCTTATGAATGCTCGAACTTGAGATGCTGAACCCTAAGCCCGAAACCCTAAACCCTAAACCCTAAACCCTAAACCCAATGCAAGGAGCTCCGGATGGAACGAGAGTACAACGAGAGTTTGCTGGAGGTGGAACGGGGTTTAGGGTTTAGGGTTTTGTCTGTGTTCCCTTCGAAGGCCCTTTACACCAAAAAGGGCACCCTGTTTATTCCAGACTAGTTTAGGGTTTTGGGTTTAGGGTTTTGGGTTTAGGGTTTAGGGTTTAGGGTTTAGGGTTTAGGGTTTTGGGTAGGAGCCTGGAATATTCCGCATTCTCCCTTCTTGGCTTTTTAAACGAGAAATTTAGTAGGAGGACCATGTCGGTGTATTTTCGCGGGATGTTCTTGCCGGTTACTTGCGCTCCATAGGCTTGGGGTTTCGGGCTTAGGGCTTAGGGTTTAGGGTTTAGGGTTTAGGGTTTAGGGTTTAGGGTTTAGGGCTTGGGAGTTCCAGAGGTAAACCCTGGTCAGCTCGAAGGGTAGAGCGTCACCTTACACTTCCCTGCTTGCTGGTGAAACCCTGAACCCTGAACCCTAAACCCTGAACCCTGAACCCTGAACCCCTGAACCCTAAACCCTAAACCCTAAACCCTAAACCCTAAACCCTAAACCCTAAACCCTAAACCCTAAACCCTAAACCCTAAACCCTAAACCCTAAGCGGAATTCTTCGCGAACTTCCAAGTTGGCTCCCTGGGGGTGAGGCAATGTTTGCGACCGGCCGCCTACGAGGCCGGAGTAGCTGAGAGTTTGGGATTCAGGGTTTAGGGCTGCGCCATTGAGACATGGAAGTTTTGGGGTTGAAGGTTTAGAGCCTTGGGCATTCAAGTGCTGTGGATGTAGGGTTGAGGGCCTCGGCTATTTTCAACCCTAAGCCCTAAACCCGACACCTGTGACCCTGAGGTTGGGGCCTCGTAAGCTCTGATCCTGTCTTGGGAAACTTGGATGCCCAAAAAAAATCGAAGGGTTTATTCAGCAGGGCCGGCCCCGTACAGAGAATTTGGCACAACAACTGTTGGCATAAAGGGTCTCCCACATGCACCTATATAAACCCTGAACCCCAACCCCAAACCCTGAACCTAAGCCCTAAACCCAAACCCTGCACCCTAAACCCTAAACCTAGACACTTTGAACCTCTAAACCCTGAACCTCAACCATTTGACCCCCGACTCGAGGCTTCCTTTCGAAGTCCTGACAGAGTGGTTTCCCAGGGTTTAGGGTTTAGGGTTTAGGGTTTAGGGTTTAGGGTCTAGGGTTTAAGGCTTTCTAGCTCAAAGCGCTGGTTCCTGGCCTCGACCCTTAGAGGGTTTAGGGTTGTTTGAGGGTTGTGGTTCTGTTTTTGTAAAATTGGGTTTAGGGTTTAGGGTTTTATGAGGGTTTAGGGTTTAGACCCTAAACCGTAACCCTGCAAATTTTGGCATATAAACCCTGCAAACAAACTGAACCCTCCCAACTCTCTAAACTCTCCAAACCGGACCCCCTAAACCCAAACCCTGCTTTGCTTGAGGCTGCCCCTCGCTGTTTGACTCTCAATCCGCTATGGACTTCATGAGTGCATCGAGGAAGCAAACTCGGGGGAGGGGGGGAGGGCGAGCTTAGGGCTTTGGGGCTTTGGTCTGAGGGCTTAGGGCTTGGGGCTTAGCGTTGAGGGTTCAGGGTTCAGGGTTTTGACGAGCTTACCATAGTATGTACGTATATATAGCCCGATAGTACATACTGTAGCTTCCCCATCTACGACTTACCATGACCCAGACTTGACCCAACCCGAATCCCACTAAATCCCCAAACCCTAACCCTCAAACCCTAAACCCTAACCCGAAACCCGAAACCCCAAACCCCAAACCCTAAACCCCCTAAACCCCAAGCCCTAGACTATGACCCAGAGTAGGCCCTGATTCCCTTTTTCTAGGTTTCAGGTTGCCTGAAAGCCCATTTACACCAAAGAGGGCACCCTGTTTGGTCCTACGTTACTCTTGGGTCTAGTAGACCCTAAACCCTAAACCCTAAACCTAAACCCTAAACCCTAAACCCTAAACCCTAAACCCTAAACCCTAACCCCTAACCCTAAAGCCTAGACCCGGAATCGCAAGCGTGTGCAGTCTGCAGTTCCAGACCCTCGCGGCACATTCCCAAGTCGGGTCGGGGTTAGGGTTTAGGGCCACTGTAGGAGCCTTGTTTCCCCAACCAAGGCAAACAACCCTGTCGTCGTCAAGTCGTCCACTAAGTTGGATGAGCACCTCAGCTTCTGAGCATAGGTCTAGTCCTTGATGAGCCCGTAACCCGAAGCCCTAACCCAAGCCTACGCTCAGACAAAACCCCTGTGCCCCAAACAGTCTGAATTTTCGGGTTTAGGGTTTGTGTGTACAGGGTGTAGGAGTTTGGGTTTGGGGTGTGGGGTTTTAGGTTTGGGGTGCAGTGTCTACGGTTTGGGGTTGGGTTTTAGGGCTTAGTAAGGTTAGTAGGAGTGGGCCCCTATTAGTAGACTGGTTTGATTCCCTTGGTAAAGCTAAGTAGGTGAAAAAGGGATAGCTCCTCTTCCCCGAGATTGCTCTAAACCCCTAAACGCTAAAACCCCAAAACTGCCTAACTCCAGACCCAAGGCGCTGGAGCAGGATGCCGGCAAACTCAGAACCCCGAAGCCCAACGCCCACACAAACTAAACCCTCTAAGCCCTCAGCCACAAACCCTCAACCTTGAACCCTATACCCTAAACCCTAAACTCATGAAACTGAATAAGTTTTTAGAAGTGGGCTGTTGTCTGAGTTCAGGTCTAAACCCTAAAAGGAATAGGTTTGGGGGAGAAAAGTGTTAGATGGCCCTCCACAATCGGGCCAAAGCTGCTCTTCGCACCTCACAAAGCTTTCGAGCTTGTTCCGAAACCTAACCTTCACAGCATCTACGCCCCATCCACATAACAGCAAACCCTAAACCCTAAACCCTAAACCCTGAACCCTGAACCCTGAACCCTGAACCCTGAACCCTGAACCCTGAACCCTAAGAGTGGTTTAGGCCTGACATCGCTGCCGCTGCTAAACTGGAAGCCCCAACTCCCTGCAGAGGAAGCAAACTTGGGGGGGGGGGGGGTTTAGGGTTTGGGGTTTAGGGTTTGGGGTTTGGGGTTTGGGGTTTGGGGTGGACGAGAACTTGAGATCTCTGACGAAACAGCCTGGAGCTTGAGAAGTTTTTGTGATGGTTGGGTTAGGTGCCTTTGGCTTTAGAATGTTTAGGCTCTAGAGCTTTCAGGGCTTTACAGCCTTTTTAGTGTCTAGGGTTTCAAGATTTGTTGTTTGCTCCACACCCCCGGCGTGGTGTTGGGGATGTTCAATTCAAATATACTGCGTGGGTTTGGGGTTAATTCTGTAGGGTTCAGGGTTGAGGGTTTAGGGTTTAGGGTTTAGGATACACATGTCTGGATAACCTTAATAATCTAAACCCCTAAACGGCGACTTGGGATGTATCTACGGCTACGCAGCTGAGCCCCACCCTCCAAAAGAAGAAGAAGAAGAAGAAGAAGAAGAAGAAGAAAATGCCATGATGACTCCTAGTTTAGGGTATACAGGGGTATTGGTTGACTATATCCCTATATCCTAAACCCTAGAACCCTAAACCCTAGAACCCTGGTGCGGGCGGCGGGGGGGGGGGGGGGGAGCAAGTTGAACTGGGGAACCCTAAACCCTAGGTTTCAGCATTCACCCTAAACCCTAACCCCACTTGAGGGCTTCTGGATTCGGGGGGTTGTGGGGATTGTGGTTGAGGGGCTAGACGGCGCAAGTTGAGCTAGCGTGCCGCTGAGGCTTTTCGGCAGACAGATGTTGGGCACCAGCCTGGACAAGTCCTGCGTGGTGCATCACACTGGACGTCAGAAGCTGAAAGGCACGCGGGGGTGCGTTGCTTTGCTTAGTGCTTACATCTCTAGTGCTTCAGTCGGGATGCTAGGTAGAGGTTTATGGTTTTAAGTACCCTGCACAAGGGTTAGAGATCCATAACTGAACTAATCCGCCCATGACCCTGCCAAGGGCTCTAGCATGATCTCACAGTGAAATTGTCTGCTTGGTGTGCCAGAGTCTTACGAAACCCTAGACCCTAAACCCTAAACCCGGTCGAATTCGTGACAACTTGGATCAGGTGACTCGAAAGGTTGCGGGTTGCAGGTTTGGGGTTTAGGGCTTAGGGTTTACGGTTTAGGGTAAGCCACCGGGACCCTAAACCCCAAACCTTGAACCCTCAACTCTCAACTCTCAAGCCTGAACCCTAGTCCAGTTTTGGGCGGCATAGGTCCGCAGTCCTAACGCTCCCAGGCCTATTCTGCAAAGATTCGGTCAAGTGCGATGGAGACCTGATGGCCTCGAACTCAGACTGGGTTTAGGGTTTCAGGTTTAGGACAAACCCCAAACCTCAGGTTGCATCCCCATCAAGGGCGGTGGCTTACCCTCAACCCGGAACCCTAAACCCTAAACCGCTACAAGCCAAATGCCCATCGACGTCCAATCTTCAGTGGAGGAGCGGGGGTGCTTCCTTAGACCTTAAACCCTAAACCCTAAACCCTAAAACACCAGGTAGGAGATGGATTCTCCTTTTAAACGGGGCTCCTCCCTTCATAAGTGGACCTTTAGAACAACCCCGCACACGCTTGCCGTGGGATAAATGATCGACATTCGCCCCGGTTCTTTGTGGCCGCAGGTTTAGGGTTTACGGTTTAGGGTTTAGGGTTTAGGGTTTCGGTTTTCGGTTTAGGGTTTAGGGTTTAGGGTTTAGGGTTTAGGGTTTACGGTTAAGGGTTTCGGGTTTAGGGCCACTGGAGGCAAGCCTTAACGCATGTAACATCTTCAAAATTCTAAAGGCGATAAAGCAAGAGTTTCAAGAACAGCAGCGCCCAACCTCCCAAACACCAAAGCCCGTAAACCCTGCAACCCTAAACCCCAAACCCTAAACCCCTCAATCCTAAAGCCTGAAATCCTAAGGCCAAACCCGAAAATGAGTATGTTCCAACTTTTTGGAGTTGGCTGTGGTGTAAACCCCAAAAGCTCTAAATGCCCTCTGTAGGGTTTAGGGTTTAGGGTTTAGGGTTTAGGGTTTAGGGTTTAGGGTTTAGGCCGACCCCTGACCCTGCGACAGATCAGCTTCTCGGACATCAATGGATGCGAGTTCCTGTGTCAGGCCGGGCTCTAATCAAAGAACTGTAGGTGTGAGTGTCTAGGGTTTAGGTTAAGTGGTTAGGGTTTAGGGATTAGGGTTTAAGGTTTTGGGTTTAGAGTTTAGGGTTTAGGGTTTGGGGCTTAGGGAGTCTAGGGTTTAGTGCTTTGGGGTTTAGGACTGGGTCTCAGGGCTGCAAATTGCAGCCGACGCCCTCAACCTTCAACTCGAGTTCACTTCGAGTGGTACTTTGAGTTCGAATGTTTGAGCAAGAGAGCTATATACTTTACAGCTACTGTACCAGTCATAACCTTTTGCGCGTTGGGTGTCTAGGCTTTAGGGCTCTTCCGTTTGGCATCCGAGGCTGGGTATGTATTAAGTGGGCTTTAGGCGGCTTGGGGTTTAGGATCTAGGGTTTAGGGTTTAGGGTTTAGGGTTTAGGGTAGTGTAAATCCTGCTTGTGAGCAAGATGCTTCGTCCGCTCGTTGGAGCCTGCTGTCATGGCCACGATGCAGAGTTTCAGTTCAACCGCAGGGAGCCCTAAACCCTAAACCCTAAACCCTAAACCCTAAACCCTAAACCCTAAACCCTAAACCCTAAACCCTAAACCCTAAACCCTAAACCCTAAACCCTAAACCCTAAACCCTAAACCCTACATACAAAACCCAAACCCCAAGCCCTAAACCCTAAACCCTCAAGGGCGGGCAAGGTGTCAAGATCTGAAAGAGCAAAGGCCCAGTGCACAACCAGGCTGTAGCAGGGCCTGGGTTGCTCAGAAGCGTAAGCCCTTCCAACCCAAACGTACTCCCCTAACCCCTACATGACGTTCAACTAAACCCTAATATAAACCCTAAGCCTAAGCCCCAAGCCCTAAGCCCTTAACAAAAGTATACGAAAGCTCCGGAACTCCCTGGGATCCAGGTGGCAGTGCCCCCGCAGAAGCCTTCTGAGCGCGAGACGCTCCGGCTCAAAGTCCTCCCTTTCACAAGGCTTAGGCTATTTGTTTGGGGCTGGGTGGCCAGGGTGGGGGTTTAGGGTTTGGGGTTTAGGGTTTGGGGTTTGGGGTTTAGGGTTTGGGGCTTGGGGCTTCGGGCTTAGGGCTTGGGGGGGGTGGGGGTTCAGATTGGTGGCATCTTGAATCTCCAAAGCACGCAACCCCCCGAGCTCCGAAACGCGCAACATCCTTGAAAGCGAAAAGGTTTTTGTGGCTGAAAATCCTACAGCCCACGACGCGAAACCCTAAACCCAAAGCCTTAAACCCTAAGCTCTAGAAGTCCCAAGCCCCGCTAGCCTTCAAACATCCTTTTTTAACCCTAAGCCCTACACCCTAAACGCAAAACCCTAACCCTAAAGCCTAAGTACAGGCTTCAGCCGATGACGGCCGGACGTGTTGGTCACACCGCCCCCGGCTCTGTGCTTGACAACGGTTAGCTTCCGACCAAAGCCCTCCCTCTAGGGTTTAGGGTTTAGAGTTTGGGGTTTGGGGTTGAGGGTTTAGGGAAACTCCAAAAGCATAAAACCCTAAAACCCAAAACCCTAAACCATACAACCCTAAAACCCTAAACTTCAACTTTACACCCTAAACCCGAAACCCTAAACCTTAAACCGCCTAAACCCTAAACCCTATGGACTCGAGGAGGGCCTCAGGGCGCGAACTGCTGGTGGGCTTCCGCCTGATCAGCAGCAGGGCTTGGGGTTTAGGGTTTAGGGTTTTGGGTTTCGGGCTTAGGGTTTAGGGTTTTAGGGTTTTAGGGTTTTAGGATTTTAGGGTTTAGGGTTCAGGGTGTAGGGTTCAGGCTTTAGGGTTCAAGGGTTTAAGGGTTTTCGGTTGAAGGGTTTAGGGGTTTAAGGGTTTTAAGGGATTTAAGGGTCTCTAGGTCTTTTTTTTTATGGTTTTGAGGGTTTCAGGGTTTAAGGTTCAGAGCTTCGGGCTTAGGGTTTAGGTTTGAGGGTGGGTTTCGGACTCTTGGCGGGGGGGGCTGGAGCTGAGGGTCACTCAAGGACCCTACCGATGTCAATCCCATGGATTTCCTATAGATGTCGAGAAGTCCAAGCACATCCTGTGAACCAGGGGGCTGAAAACTCAAGGCCCCCCCCCCCCGGCTTTACTTTTGGGCCTAGGGTTTAGGGTTTAGGGTTTAGGGTTTAGGGTTTAGGGTTTAGGGTTTAGGGTTTAGGGTTTAGGGTTTAGGGTTTAGGGTTTAGGGTTTAGGCCTAGATAACATCTCATCAGGCTCACGCTGTCATAGGATTGTCAAGGGCACCCATCCCTTGCTGCTTATGCTTATGGCCTGAGAACAGTTCCGGGTCGTACGGGATTCACCATTGATTGGCCCTCACACCAGAAAGGAAAATCTCAAGCAGTTTATGGAGTTTGTCACCCTGTGGCCTTGTCAAGTAGATTGCGAAGCAGCTAGCCCCACTCACCCACCTGATCGCCATGTTGGCTAAGCAGGATGCCCATTTGTTTCTCAGCCTCTTTCAAGGTCAATACCGTTTGAGATCAGCCTATCGAAAACATTCTTTCCGGTCGCGCACTGCAACAAAATCGATCGAGGACCCCAAAGATACTTGCCCTCTGTTGGAACTGATTGACCTGAAAGCTAATGGCAAGCAACTCATAGTCAGCATGAACAGCGGTTCTGCTTTCAGCTACTCCGGAGCTTACACACCCTCTGAGTTCTAGCCGGCTGCCAACAGACTGAACTGATGCATGCCAAACCCCCATTCAAGAGTCGTGGATTGATTAGGAAAATCGTACTTAGGTTCTTGCGTCGATTGATTATTCCAATGGGCGCACTTTTCAGGGCACTTAAATCTGGAGTTTTGTATCTGCTGAATCGGCCCAAGCTGCTGGTAGGGGACTTCTTGTGGTTTGCTTCAAAGGTCATAAATCGTGCCGCTTTGGATTCCGACAACAGGCTCCGAACAGGACTCCGCCACGAAGTAACTTGCTTTGTGTGCCATACCAGGGCGCCACTGACACATTTTGCGGCTTGTCACTGTGACTGTTAGGTCCCTCCATCGGGTTCGATTCACATGGATATCGGTGACGGCACCCGGGTAATCGGGCTGGCTCAAGGACTCCGCGCTGTAGAAACCGTCACTTGCAATCTCCCTTGGGTCTTCCTTCAGCTCGCTCTACTCGGGTTCGTTGTGTGTTCCCCCAGGAAGAACATCGACATGTCGGAAACTCCATGCTAAACGAGTTCGGGCCTTGTAGCAGAAGCCCCGACAGCGCGGATCTGAGCAGCGCCTCGATCGTCCTAGGCTGACATTTCGAAAAGGTCGAGACACAGCCACTGAAACGTTATTGTATCTGAGCCTCTAACGAGGCCATGTACTGCCTCTGAGGCGGCAGTAGCGTCCAAGGTGGAATGTTCGGAGTCGCACATTGCACACCAGGTGGCCTCTCAGGTCCAAAATCAGCATCCTCATATGGCCCTCAGTTGGACCAGCTCTATTTAGGGTTTAGGGTTTAGGGTTTAGGGTTTAGGGTTTAGGGTTTAGGGTTTAGGGTTACTTGCCATTCCGAAGGCCTCCATCAGGACAAGTAGGCGAAGAGCGAAGAGCGACGCCCAGGAGCCCAGGGCAAGCAGTGCTTGCAGCCTTGGTCCTGCCAGCCTTCTCTTCCTCCGCGCGACCATCTCGGCATACACCTGGGCAGCTTTTCGAGGGTATGGCAAGAAACAGCTCAGGCCCGTCCTTCGTAACTCCTTCGAAGGCAGGCTCACACTGCTGATCAGCCTTGTCTAGAAGACCCACTTAAGACTCACAAGACCTTCCCCCCAGATTCGTTACTGGCCCACGAAGATGTGAAAGGAAGGAAGCCAAGTCTCTTCTCGACCCACAGGCGAGAGCAGATGCGAGCATGTGAAGCTGTTCCGGCCAGCCCAAATCCCTTGTCGGTTCTTGTTGCTCTTGTATAAAGAAGGTACGTGGGGTAGGAGGAGGGGATGGCGCTGGAGCGGTTTATAGGGTCTACAGGGTCTTTAGGGTCCATG
>CAJNDS010002847.1:210000-230000 GCA_905221605.1 Symbiodinium natans
GGTTACATGATATGGACAGTCGCAATCCTTGGCTAAACCCTAAACCCTAAACCCTAAACCCTAAACCCTAAACCCTAAACCCTAAACCCTAAACCCTAAACCCTAAACCCTAAACCCTAAACCAACTGAAGCCACCTTCGGCTAGACCCCTTATTCCCATTTTTTAGGGTTTGAGTTCCCTTCGAAGCCCTTTGAAGCCAAAAGGGGCGCCCTTTTTTCGTAGGTTGCTTTTGGATCTCGTAGGGTATACCCTAAACCCTCAACCCCTGAACCAACTGAAGCCACCTTCTGCTATACTCCCTAGTAAGGGATACTGAACCCTTTCAGGGTTCATCTTGTCCAGGAGATGTCCAGTCTTGGAACGGCGCTTGCGGTTTCGGGTTGAATTAGGGTTGAGGGTTAAGGGTTGAGGGTTTAGTGTTTAGGTTTTAGGGTTTAGGGTTTAGGGTATAGGGTTTAGGGTTTAGGGTTTAGGGTTTAATTAGGGTTTAGGCGGTTTAAGGTTTAGGCGCTAACAACCCCCCTAAACCCGAGAGGAGTTGGCGGGAGGCGCGCCCATCGAGCATGTCCCGCCGGAGGAATGGATGGGACAAAGCTTCGATGCAGCTGCGGATGTTTGAGGTTCCCCAGACTCTTTCTGGAAACCCTAAACCCTAAACCCCAAACCCCAAACCCCAAACCCTAAACCCTAAACTCGTTAGAGTCGAAGGTTGCGATCTTTCGGGCTTTGAGAATCAGCCCACAGCCTGAAAGAAATGTTTGGAGCCGTGGCCACGAGAAACCCCAGGACTTGAGAATCAGAATCAAAGCCCTGGTGGGTTTAGGGTTTAGGGTTTAGGGTTTAGGGTTCAGGGTTTAGGGTTTAGGGTTTAGGGTTTAGGGTTTAGGGAGTTGAGAATCAAAATCAAAGCCCTGGGCCAACTCTAATCATACTACTACTGGGTTTAGGCTTGGGGTTTAGTACATCGAGGGCTTTTACCTTGATTCTGCTGAGGTTAGGCTTCGATCTTTCCCTCAATAAAGAACTAAGCCCCAAGCACCCCCATCTCAGAGGCCTGGCCAAATTAATTGTTTAGCGCAGCCAGGCCTTTTTCTATGCGGGGGGGTTGCTCTGGACTTGGGCCCCTTGAGGGCGCTTTGCGGCTCAAAAAGGTTTAGGGCTTAGGGCTTAGGGATTAGCCCTAAACCCTAAACCCTAAACCCTAAACCGTAAGAGCAGCCCCCTCGCCCCCCGCTAGCCAGCAGATCACCCAGCAGCTGGGGAGTGCTTTATGAGCACGTAGGATGCTCGTGTGCTCCTGGTCCGTGGCGATTTAGGGTTTAGGGTTTAGGGTCTAGGGTTTAGGGTTTAGGGTTTAGGGTTTAGGGTGGTCTACCCAATGATGGTTTCTGAAGCAGTTGAACTTGTTTTGGTTTTGGTGAGTTGGTATACATTTGGGATACGAGCAGGAAAAGCCTACTTCCTATGGGCCTTTTGGCGTATCAAGGCCTACTTGATTTCATAGTGTCCTTCACCAATGCAGCCCTAAACCCCAAACTCAAAAGCTTAGCTTAGGCTTAGGCCCTGGCATCTATTGCCCCGCCAAGATTTCAGTAGCACCCAGGCGTTAGTGCGGACACAGGGCGTTCCTCCCACCAGCCCCCCCCCCCCCCCCCCCCGCGGTCCGCGGTCCTCATTTCGGCACTGTTTGGCTCCGAAGGCAAGGATCATGGTCACCCAATGACAGGCAGGATCGACCTGGTGCGAAAACATCACGATTGCTGTCGGCCCAACAGATAGCTTTTTCAACTGGGCAGCAAAGTTTCTGGTCGAGCCGTTCAAGCAACACTATCAGAAAACAACATGCCTGGTCTTTGTCGTAGACGTTTTGTCGGCCATGCGTCATGGCCAGTAGTTTCGACACTCCGAAAAGTCCGCCCTACCGGAATCACAAAAACTTTCCGGTGTAAATGAGCACGTTTGTTTGATGGCAATGAGAAGCACCAGTGGTAGTGCAGAATACATCGCCGCCATCGATTTGACTCGGGCGGGGCTTCACTCTTTTTTTGGGCTATTCTGTGCATGTTCGCAGGTACAGTGCCCTTCCTATTCTCGAACCGCTTGCAGAAATCACGCCACTGTGCAGACAAGGTACATGTTGAAGGAGCTTCAACATTAGAACATGTTGTGCCGAATACTGCGGATATCTATATATAAATGTGCCCGTTCCGGGGTACTTGTATCAATCCCCATGAGCACGCCGTCAGACGAAAGCACTCTGACCACTTGATGAGCATCAATGTCGACAGGGATTCACTCATGGAACATCCTGCAAATCTCAGAAAACCTTGGGATGTTCCCCTTATACTAACAGTCCTTAATAGGGATATAATGGGGGGGTATTATAATCCCTGTTAAGGACTGTTCGTATAAGGGGAAACATCCCAAAAAACATTCTGCAACTGACAAGCCAAGCGGCCCCGCATCCAAGAACTTTGCCCGTGCCGGGACGAGAGCGCATGGGTTTAGGGTTCAGGGTTCAGGGTTTAGGGTTTAGGGTTTAGGGTTTAGGGTTTAGGGTTTAGGGTTTAGAGCCGCACGTCGGCGAAAGCCACGGGCAGGCGCGTGAAGCGACGTCAGGCGACGTCAACCTAACCCTCCTGAATCACCTCCTTTTTTCTTCCCAACCACTTTCCAAGCCATTCCAAGGAGGTAAGGAAAACCAACCATGCAGGAATGGGGGTTAGAGCTTAGGTTTTAGGGTTTATAATAGGGTTTAGGGTTTAGGGCGCGAACCTTCAAAGAACGAGCTCGGTGGTTTTACCGCCTTAAATGGCAGAGGCGGGGTTAAACTTCAACAGCAATCTAAACGAATCTTCGCCCTGAACTTCACAGCTTTTGGGCCATAGCACTTGCAAACCTTAACACCTAAACCCTGTGTAAAACTCTAAACTTGTACGTCCATCTACAGGTTCACTGGTTCGTTGAAAGCAGTCACGGAAATTGAGGGCCGTGGTGGTTCAGGGACAGAGGGCCGATTTCATCAAGCAGCCCTTGTATGTATATATATATATATATATATATGTATATATATATATATCTATATCTATATATTTTTGGGTTTGAAGTTGTGAGTGTTGTGTTCGAAAGGTGTGTGGTGCACGTAGATATCCAATCTGTTAGTGCCACGTGGTGCTGCTGGTTCCTGTTTACAAAGCCTCTTTCCTACAGCACTCCAGGCCTTTTGTTTGGTGCCTTTTCGTGCTGAAATTTTGGGAGTGATGACGACCATCACACTCACACGCCGGCGGCCGTTTTGACCGTCAGAAATTATTCAAATGGCCGCGTCTTCGTTGGTTTTTCCACTTGGAGAGATGTCTGTGCGAAAGAGCCTGAGGCTCGAAGCATTAGGACCCCCCAATGGCCCAGACAGCACGTCCAACGCTTCCTTGGAGGATCCTGGGTAAGCATCTTTAGAGTTTAGGGTTTAGGGGTTACAGAAACTACAGTGGCAAAAGTATCTAGGGACTCTACACCCTAAACCCTGAACCCTACACCCTAAACCCTAACCCTAAGCCCTAAACCCTAAACCCTAAAACCCTAACTACGTAAAGTTTTTAACATGAACCTCCAGGTCGGCATGTTGGCATTCTCAAGCCGGGCATGCCCATCCCTTGAGTCGAAACAAGAAGACGCTTGCCGAGCCTTTTGCTGCCACCGAATGATGCACCCTAGGGCGGTTTAGGGTTTAGGGTTTAGGGTTTAGGGTTTAGGGTTTTGGGTTTAGGGACCTTTGAGAAGGGCGAGCTTCCTTTCGTAAACGCCCAAACCCTAAGCCCCAAACCTGAACGGGCCACTCTAAGGGTTTGACTAGGAAGGTGAGCCTTGTTCTGAGAGGTACCCGGTTTACGAAAAATGCATCTTGAAACCCCAAACTCAGGGTTTAGGGTTTAGGGTTTAGGGTTTGGGGTTTGTGGTTTGGGGTTTGGGGTTTGGGTTTGGGTTTGGGGTTTGGGGTTTGGGGTTTGGGGTTTAGGCCCCTAAACCCTCTGAATCCCTAAGCCAGGCGGGGGCAAAGAAGCTCGTCCTCAACACCGAAGCCGAGATCCTCAAGCAAATTCGGGACACGGTGCCCCCTGAACCCCAGAGGGTTTAGGGGTTAGGGTATTTAGGGTTTGGGGTTTAGGGTTTAGGGTGACCCTGCACCCTCAACCCTAAACCCTAAGCCCCAAACCGTAAACCCAAGCAAACCCAAAACCCTACACCCCACGACCTCAACCCTTTGACGCTTCTCCGTTCTATGAACACTGAGTTTGAAAAGACTCCAGTAGGATTTGATGGTAACAGGGCAGTCTGAACGAGATCGTTGGGGAAAATCTTCGATAAAATGTTACTGGATATCCACTAGACACAAAGGTTAAGAAGTACGAAATCACAGCAAACTCAGCCCTGAATCCCGGGTCCCAAGCCCTGAGCCCAAAACCCGAAGCCCCGAAGCCCGAAAACCCTAAGCTTTCGGGATAGCACGCAGGGTCGGGGGCCGGGCCGTCAATTTAACAAGCATCCGCCAAGCAGGGCAGTAGGCCCACCAACACCAGATGCCCTTCATTTTCAAGTTTATAAAGCCTTGGCCCTGCAAACGGTCAAACGCCCCAAGATAAGAAGACAATTAGCAACTTAGGGGCACGCGGCACAGTTTTCAAGCCCTAAACCCTGAAACCCTAAACCCATTTTGACATGGTTTTCGGGATTTGTGGATCGCTCAAAACTTCACTGCGGAACGCCATGGCAAAATCTCCGTGTGGCAACCATTCGCTCAGTTATATAGGGTGCAGCTGATTTTTCCGGGCATATGAAATACTGAAATAGGGGTTCCCAAGTAGTTGAGGTTTCCGAAGTGCAAGCAGGATTTGGGCATTTCAGGACCCGATATGCGGGAAAGTGCATCCCTGCCACGTTTTCGCGACAGGGCACAGTCCAAGCCGCAACAAGTGCGTGGAGCTAGTCGGGTGCACGACTTTGCGTACGGAATGAGCGCGAGAGCTGCGCGAGAGCGATTTCGTGCAATTTGCGATTTTGGGGGAAACCTCGCCAAGCATGAGGATGCAAGCATGGGCGGGTGCCGACACAGCGAGAGTGGTAGGCTCGGTGATCGCCATACGAGCCCCACAGTACAAGCGCCGTTGTGGGGGGGGGGGGGGGGGGGGGGGGATTTTGTGTAATACACAGCGCCCTCTCCCTTTTCCTGGAAATGTCCAGTCGTGCCCTCATCTCAAACAAAAAGAGCAGCACCCTTTTCATTCTCCGATGAACCCTCAGCCTCTAAAGCTGGAACACCAATAAACCCCTAAACCTCTCAACCCTAAACCCCTAACCCCCAACCCGAAACCCGAAACCCGAACCCTAAAACCTAAAACCTAAACCCGAAACCCTAAACCCTAAACCCTAAACCCTAAACCCTAAACCCTAAACCCTAAACCCCATCCGTTTGGCAGGAAGAGCTTCAGTTGACCAAGGAAAATTTGGTGTCGTTCTGCGCTTAGCAGCTCTCGGGCCCCCCAGGGTGGGGGGTTTAGGGTTTAGGGTTTGGGATTTAGGGTTTAGGGTTTAGGGTTTGGGGTTTAGGGTTTAGGGTTTAGGGCTAGGGTTCGGGTTCAGGGGTTTAGGGTTTGGAGTTTTGAATATGTAGGGGTTGCCGGGTTTTGGGCTTTAAGGTTTGGGGTGTAGAGTTTCGGGGTTGGGAGGTTTAGGGGTTGAGGATTTGGGGGCTTCAAGGGTCCTGTGACTCCGCTCCCCCCCACCCCATCCCCGGAAACCGAACACTGAACCCTGAACCCTAAACCCTAAACGCTAAACCTAAACCGTAAACCCCACCCTATCCCTCAAAAGAAAGGGCCGCCACCATGAGCAGCTTTCTGTCCTTCGGGGCAAGAAACAGGGTTTAGGGTTTAGGGTTTAGGGTTTAGGGTTTATGGTTTAGGGTGTAGGGTTTAGGGTTTAGGGTTTAGGGTTTAAAGTATAGGGTTTAGCCAACTTTTTGGTAGAAAGCATCAACGACTCACAAGCCGTAGTTTGCCTGCTAGGGCTGTCGATTGTGCTCTCGATCCTTGTGTACCGCTTCGTGGGAGGGAGGGGGATACATATCTTGTGGCCTCCAGGATGTCTGATGAGGATATGGGCTTAGGTTCTTCGGGTTTATGAGTCATTGTGCTCAGCGCTGTCGGAGTGGATGAAAGAAAGCACCGACGTACCGGCTAAAGAAACAGGCGTGAAAGGAAGTCTTGGGCAATTGCTTGCTGGGATAGAGCCTTTCATGAACTACTCTAGGTAGGACCTGGGAATGTTCTTTATTTAGCCCCGACTCTGCTTAGGAGGATCCTAGACCCTAAGCCCTAAACCCTCACGACAAAAAAATAGCAGTTGTATGTGGCAACACTCTGAATTTCCCATGTGATTTGTCTAAACAGCTGACAAGCAAGTAAACTAGCTCAAATCGCCTTTGGCAAGGCGAATCTTCAATTCACACAACCCCGGACCTACCCGATACGGACCCCAGCGGGAATCATCGATACGGGCCCGGCGCACCAATACGGACCCGCCCCCCCCCCCCCCCCCCCCCCCCCCCCAAAAAAAAAAAAAACCGTTTCTGAACAAAGCCCTCAAACCCCCCCATTTGTGCCCGTAAACCGCCCCCCCCCCCCCCCCCCCCCCCCACCCACCCCCCCCCGGCCTAACCCTTTCCCACACCCCCAACCCCCCAACCCCCTAACCCCCTACCCCCCAACCCCCTAACCCCCTACCCCCCCAACCCCCCCCCCACCCGCACAAAAAACAAAAAGGTGGTTCCCCAAAAAAGCGATTCGGTCAAAAGTCTCGGCCAAACCTTTTTGGGACCCAAATCCTCTACAATTTCTATAAACCCTAAACTGGCCCTACACCCTAAACCCTAAACCCGACGCCATGTAGGGATAGTTTTCAGACAGCTTCAGTTCAACCTCCCTAAACCCTAAACCCTAAACCCTAAACCCTCATGCTTTCCATCCTTCGGGCCACGCTCTTGCCCTTTCGAGGTACCAGCGCTACGCTGCTGTGCCAGGCACTGAGTCCGCGCCGGTTTAGGGTTTAGGGTTTTAGGGTTTAGGGTTTAGGGTTTAGGGTTTAGGGTTTAGGGTTGAGGGTAACATTCAAAACAAACCTCAGGTTTCGGTTTTAGGGTTTATGGCTTTAGTTGGGATTTAGGTTTTGGGGCGTTTCCGCCTTTTTTGGCCTTGCTTGCAGGTTTACCCAGTACAGCCAGCCAGTTACCCTCAACCCCAAACACCAATTCCCGCACCCTGAACCTCCAAGGGTGCCTAAGCCCTTAACCCTGTTTAGGGTTGAGGGGTTTAGGGTGTAGGGTCTAGGGTCTAGGGTTTAGGGTTTAGGGTTACCCTAAACCCTAAACCCTCCTAAACCTCCAAAGCAGGGTTCTGGGGATGGCTCAAGGTCCCTTGGATTCTGCTAAGGTCTGCCATGGGCAATGCCAGCCTCTTCTACGGCTTCGGCGATGCTTCTCAGGTGGGCTCCAAAGCTTTAGAGCACCTGCAGGCTTGGGTTTAGGGTTTAGGGTTTAGGGTTTAGGGTTTAGGGTTTAGGGTTTAGGGTTTAGGGTTTAGGGTTTAGGGTTTAGGGTTTAGGGTGTAGGGTGTAGGGTGTAGGGTGTAGGGTGCAGGGTGCAGGGTGCAGGGTGCAGGGTGTAGGGTGTAGGAATTAGGGTTCGGGTTTAGGCTTTAGGCTTCAAGGCTTCGGGATACCCAGGCGGTCCACGCATATTGTGGAATTAAACGGGGTGAAAGGTTTAAGCGGTTCTGTACAAGCGTCGTGGGCGCAGGATCTTAATGACCCTAAACCGAATGACCCTAAACCCTACCCTAAACGCTAAACCCTCAACTGTAACCCCTGAGCAAAAGGGTGAGTACGAACCCGAAGCTCGAAGGCCCAAAGACTTGGAGCCAGATTTCAAGCCCTAAAAGCCCTGGATGCTAACCCCTTAAGGCCCTTAAACCCTAAACCCTAAACCCTAACCCCTGAAAGCCCTTAAACCCTAAATGCTCTCAACACCGCAAAGCTTTGTCAAACCCTTCAACCCTTAAAGCCCTTCAATCCTTTCAAACCCTTCAATCCCTTCGAACCCTTCAGACCCTTCAAGCCCCTAAACCCTTAAACTCTTAAACCCCGAAGCCCTCAACCCAACCACCCTTAAACCCTTAAACCTCTGTTTCTCGTTCAGGCTTGATCATCCCAGCAATCCCCCCTGCCAAGTGCACGCTCAGCCCAGAAACCTAGATCCTAAGCCCAAAGTCCAAAAGCCTTGTGTCCTAACCCCAAACCCGAAACCCTAATCTCTGAACCCTAAACCCAAAACCCTAAACTCTTTATAAACAGCCCAGAACCAGCTTTAATTGATCTGCCCTGGAGCAGGTGCTCGTGGAGCCTCGAGGCAACTGGATATCCAGAGTTTTGGGGGTTTTTTGGTCTGGGCTTGGGTTTTTGGGTTTTTGGGTTTTTGTGCTTTTGGGCTTTTGGGCTTTTGGGCTTTTGGGTTTTTTGGGTTTTTGGGACTTTGGGTTTTCGGGTTTGTTTGTTTTTGGGTGTTGGGGTTTCGGGTTTTGTGTTTTTTTGAGGGTTTGTGGTTTGTGGTTTCGGGTTGAGGGGTTTGGGGTTTTAGGGTTTGGCGTTTTGGGTTTTGCGATTTAGAGTTGAGAGCTTTTGGGGGTTTAGGGGATTTGGGGTTTGGGCCGTACAGCTAGGGTTTAGGGTTTGGGGTTTGGGGTCCAAAACCCTACTCTGCGTTTACAACCTATGCAGGGAGGGTGGTGCCTCAGCCAAAGTCAGATCCTAAAAACGCAAGTCCTCCGTTTGCCTCCACATTTCCCAAATGCACTTCTTCAGTGTGGGAATGAGGCTAAACCAGGGTTCAGGGTTTAGGGTATAGGGGTATAGGGTTTAGGGTTTAGCGTGTAGGTCTTTTCAATGCTGGTTACCAACTGCATCCTGACCAGGGTTTGCACAGATGGTTCCGAGGGACAAGCTTCCTCGAACCGACCCTGAACCCTTACCCCGAAAACGGGATCAGCGGAAGGTTGCGGGCGCAACCGCAATCTACCTTGCCTTAGCATTCCCAAAGTTGTCCTTGAGGGGGGGGGGAGAGAAAACCCTAAACCCTAAACCCTAAACCCTAAACCCTAAACCCTAAACCCTAAACCCTAAACCCTAAACCCTAAACCCTAAACCCTAAACCCTAAACCCTAAACCCTAAACCCTAAACCCTTAACCCTTAACCCTTAACCCTAAACCCTAAACCCTATGCGGAGCTGCTGCTGGTATTGTAGAAAAGAGTTAGTGTTGGGAGTTGAAAGGGTTAACAAACCCGGAAATCATGTTTGGCTCAAGGCTCAAGACCCTGGGCAATGCGCCCTACAGAAAAGGTGTGTTTGGTTGTTCTTTGGGTTTTGTTGTTGGTTGTTCCAGGGGAATCAAGGGTTTCTGTTGGGGTTGACTGTTTGGTTTCTCGTCCCCCTTCGGTTGCCCCCCGAAGGTTATGAGCCCAAATTAGGCTCCCTGTGGGTTGGTTAAGATTTTATCTTTGTTTGGTGCCATGGATATGATGCGGCGTCGATCTGAACCTGGACCATTATCGGCGGCCAATGATGCCGAAGAAAATCGTGGTGATGGGGGTGAAGAACGACAACAAATGGTACAAGCGCTGACAGATGGTAGGGAGGTTGCAATGATACAACCAACGTCTCAGGTGGAAAACGAAGTGGTTCCGGTTCCAGCAGCGAATCCTTTCTGGAGCGAGCGGGCTCATGAAGAAATGAGACTGAGGCAATCAAGGCCAGCAAGTCTCCCTGCGAGCGGAGGGGATAGAAGTGGTGAAGAAACAAGAAGGCCACCGTCGTTGCCAGAACTTCGGGATCGGGAACCTGTCCCAGCTGAGAGGCCATCGTCAGGTTTGATGGGCCAGATGGAAAGAGGTAATATTGGTGAGACACAAGGCGAGGAAGAGCTTATTCCTGATCTGAGTGGTGAAGAACAAGGTGAAGATATGGCGGTGGTAAAGCGTGCGCTGAAAGAGTTGCTTGTGCAAACAAAGGAGCTGGGGAACAGGTTGCATCGGGTGGAGGAGAAAAGCTATACCTCTGCTGCATCTGGGTCAGCTTCGAGAGCACGGAGCACTGGAGTGGTGGACGCAAATGCTGCATATCCTTTGGGAATGACTCCAGAGAAGCAGTACCTGCCAGGACAAGTTTTCTACACTGATGGTATGGGTGGTTTCTGGACTGTGTTGCCTGATGGGACATGGCTGCCGATTGAGGGCTACGACCTCCCAAAGGGTTGTGACCTTCAACCCTTGCCTGAGCCCAGAAAAGGGGATGTTCACGTGGAGGATGAGAAAGAAGTGCCAATGATGCACGTAACTGAAGGGAAGAAACCCTCCAGATTGCCTCCATTGAATTACCCCATGGGAGGTTCTGCAAGTGGTGGATATGCAAGTGGACCACCTGGTTTAACACATGTTCCGATTACTTCCTTGCCATCAGGCGTTGATGGTTCTGCCGCACTGTTGGGAAATCAGCCCGGTTTTGTTTCAGCTCGGGAAACTTCAACGCAAGAGAACTCAGCAGGATCGGGTGGATATACAATGGTAGATGATGTTCCATATCGGTGGAAAATGATTGCTGGGAAGTTGGAATTAGAAAAGGTTCCGCTCACAGTTTTTACGCCCGGAATGGGACATGGACTGCCTCAAGGGCCTGGTGGAAGGGTCAGCTTACCTCCTGGAGCGGTGGTGCCACGTGGTATGCCAAACATTGGTGATAGTTCTGGAACTGAACGTCCGGAGGCTCTTGGGAAGCATGTGATGAGCCTTCCTACTTTGGCAGACTATACTCCAAGCAATCCGACGGCACTAGGGGATTGGATCGCAATGATCGAACCAATGTTGTCTTCGCTGACAGATACAGGAAGAGTGTGGTGGCAATCCGTCTATACAAAGGCGTATGAGGCGTACGCCAAATGGTTGAGTGTCTCTCCGCTGGAAAGGTTGGGCATCAAGGCTGAGCTGGAAGGGCTCAAGGGGGTTCGAACTGTGCATGTTTTGTTGGAGCAGAGAGCGGTGTCTTTGCTGCTACAGGCGATTCCGGAGAGATTGAAGACCGAGATCGTTTCCACTCGAATGTTGGGGTCGGTGATGATATTTTACAAGTTGCTGACAGTTTACCAACCAGGTGGAGCAAACGAGCGCAGCACAATGTTAAACTTCTTGGTGCAACCATCCTCAGCAACCTCGATCTCAGAGGCTATTAAGGGAGTGCGACAATGGGCGCAATGGCGTTCCCGGTTAAGGGAGCTGCGAGCATCCGAGCCGGATGCTACCTTGCTTATCAAGGGATTGGATGCTTTATCATCCGCGTTGCTGGCAAAACACCCTACGGTGCATTTCAGAGTGGCATCCTTCCGGGAGAAATTGGGGGTGGACTACTCGCCGACCTCTGAAACTGCGACACAACTAGCTGAAATGTTACAAGCAGAATTCGAACTGCTATTGCATAGCGCTGGTGAACAAGAGGTGAAGCAGGACTCGGACGCCAAGAAAAGGGCCAGGTTAAACAAGGCCCAAAAGGGAACTGGTGACGAGACAGAGGAGGGTGACAAAGGCAAAGGGAAAGGAAAAAGGTACAGCGGAGATGGTGAACGTCCTTTCTGTTGGATATATGGGAAGACAGAAGCAGGCTGCAAGTTCGGATCACGTTGCAAATTTCGCCATGACAAGGACTCCCTGGAGCGTGGAAGATGTTTTGAATGTGGGGCCGTTGGCCATTTACAGCCGCAGTGTCCATACAAAGATGGTGTAAGTTCCAATGCGGACTCAAATCCTGAAAGGAATAGATCTAAAGGGAATTCTCCCAAAGGGGGAAAGGGCGGCAAAGGTGCAAAATGGGGAAATGCCAAAAAGGCAGAAGTGGCTGAAGTGGGAGATGAGACGGCTAATGCGGGATTGGATAAAGGTTCTGCAAGTCCCTCATCACCATCAACACCCAATCAGGTTCTTGCTGAAGCGTTAGAAGTGCTGAAATCTATGAAGCTGTCATCAGCGCAGTCAGCATCAAGCGGGGATCCCAGTGTTCGGATGTTATGTGACTCTGGATTATTTCAGCAGGAAGGGAGAGTGGCGTTGGTGGATACAGCTGCTACGCATCTTGTGCGGACGCTTTTTCCATGGGAATGTTTACCCGACACTACTGTTATGGTGCAAAGCGCGCTTGGTGGTGTGACAATGAGGATTACAGAGAAAGGGACGTTGATTAGGGAAGACAATGGGCCCCTGATTATCCCTCTCTGGTTGATTTTGGAGTTTGGGGCGAACCTCACCGTGATCAATGGGATGTGTCACGTGAGTGCAAAATCTTCGCTGGACCAACTCTTATGGTTTGAACATGGCTGTTTGGTTATGGATTACAAAACAGCTGAGAAAATGGTTTTGCATGCTGAAAGGCAGCGTGCGTCTTTGTCCCATTCTCAATGGAGGAATGGAAGGGCGGACTGTGGAGTCGGTTCGTCTGATGCCACGTTGTTGCCGAAGCAGGGAGAAGGCCGAGGAGTATGCGTTCTACGTGTGGCCAGGGTTTCTGACACCAATGAGTGTTCGGGAATGGGCATGTTGGACTCGGGAGCATCACATCCTCTCAGATCACTTCGTCCTGGTGAACAGCTTCCGCAGCAAAAGGTGTTGGTGTCTTTAGCTGTTGGATCTCGGGAGATGTGTATTACCCCAGGTGGGACCCTGGTAACTCCTGAAATGGTAGATCCACTAGTGCCAATTGGCAAAGCGAGCGCCTTGGTTGGTCTCAGAGTTCAGTGGCGTGGTGGCAAGTGCACAGCCTCACATCCTGTTCTGGGAGAACTTCGCGTTCGTGATCTGAATGGGTGCCCTTGTTTGGAAAAGGAGGTGGCGCTTCAGATCATTGATGAAATGGATTGGTGTTCACCAAAGCAAGCATTGAAGGTGGCACGTATGGTTCAAGGGTGTCCGAATACGGACAACGAGGTGGCTGTAAAAGCGTCGTTGCAAAGCGCAGCGCGGACAGCGTCAGCGAATGAGGAGGAGTTCGTCCAGGCATGCTGGCGGTTTCTTCGGTGGTATTATGGGGATATACCAGAAAATATGCTGATGGAGCTGTTGCCACGTGGAGATATTGCGGCGTTGCCTTTCAACCGTCATAAAAGGAGACGGCTGGCACGAGCAAAAAGGGTGGTGGTACACCTATTTTCGGGAAAACAAAAATGGCATTTTCCCAGTCGGGATGTGGAGGTACTGGAGCTGGATTTGAAGAAAGGCGGTGACCTACATAATTCGAGCGTCTGGAAGTATCTTCTGCATCTGGCGGCTGAAGGAAAGGTGGTTGCTGTGGTTGGAGGACCTCCATGCAGGACAGTGTCAAGGTTGAGAGGTGAAGACGGTGGTCCACCTGTATTACGCCGACGCTGTGGGCCTGAACGGTTGGGATTAAAGAGTCTTCCTTGGCCACATCAAGAATTAGCTCAAAAGGATGGTGTTTTACTTCTGAAGATGCTTTTCCTATATGACGTGGCGGTGCATTCAAGGTGTGGAACTGCTGAAGTCATCAATGGGAGTTCTGTCTTCTTTGGTATGGAAAGCCCTGGGGACCCTGAACTCATAGGGAAGGATTTCTCTCAGAACGGCAAAACGGTCTTGAGTGCTGAGGATCTGGTGGATGGTTCTCAGGAAGGGCTCTCAAGTCCTACCTTCTGGAGTTGGCCAGAGGTGAAAAGCTTTTGTGAGCGTTATGGAATGTACGCTGCACATTTTGATCAAGGAGCATTGGGACATGCTCTGGTGAAACCTACGACTTTCCTGGTGTCTGATATGGAACTGTGGGAATCGTTGGAACAGGTTCGCGTGGTTGTTCCGTGGTCGGCAACATTCGCTTCTACCCTGGAAGAACGTATTGGACAATCCTCCATATGGGCGCGATGGGCGTTTGGATTGGTTAAAAGAATACGTCACAGGTTGGCACAATGGTTGCACGAGAGCGATGCTGAACGGGAAGCTACGGTGTTAAAAAAGGAAGAACGAGAAGGGACGTTACGGAGGTTGACAGCTGAGGAGCGAGCTTTCCGTGACCATTGCCTAAGGGGGCATATTCCTTTCAGACGTGATTGTCAAATCTGTGTGTCTGCCGCTGGAAAAGAGCGTCGCCATTTGAGGCGGAAACATGGGGATGCCTACACTTTATCATTGGACTTAGCGGGTCCCTACAAGTGTTCAAAGGATGCTCACCAGCAGAAGCCACGACACGCTGTTATTGGTGTGTATCAGTTTCCAATGTTGGATCCCAATGTGGGTCGCCCTCCAGAAAAGGAGGAAGATGCGGATGAGGTGGAAGATCAGGTGGCAGATGAAGGTGCTGGTGTCGGAGAATGGTTAGGCGATGCAGTCGCTAACTTCGAGGAGGAAGACTCTGCGCCGGTGGAACCTGCGCCAGTTCTGGAGGCAGAGGTGTTGAAAATCCAAGCTTCTGAAAAATCCTGGAAGGAACTGAAGGACCATTTGACCCAGCCTGTCCGTATGATCAACTTCGTTATGGTGGAGCCAATTGTGGACAAACAGCAAACAACTGTTTTGTCGGCAGTTCAAAGAATGATGGTGCGCTTGCAGAGACATGGGTATCCGGTGTTGAGAATCCACTCAGATCGAGCGGGGGAGTTTGTCAATGCACGCTTCCGGTCCTTTTGTGAAACTCGTCTGATATATAGGACCACTGGTGATCCTGGAGTCCCGCAAACAAATGGGCGCGCTGAAGCATGTGTGGGTTTATTCAAACGTGGTGTCAGGTCGCTCTTAAAGGAGGCGCGACTCGGGCCGGCGTACTGGGCACTGGCTGCTCGCCATTGGTCAATGTTACGGTGGCAGAAAGCTGAAAGGGAGTTGGGGTTAAATCCTAAAGCATTGCTTCCCTTTGGTGCTCAGATTCAAGTCAAACGTCGTCCGTGGGAGTTGCTGGGTCCGGATGGAACAAAGAAAGGTCGGCAATGGGTCGATCGTACGCAGCCTGCGCTTCTTTTGGGTCCATGCGATGACCTACCTGGTGGTTATTGGGTGGAAGCTCAAGGGACTGCAAAAGATCCGGATGAACTGGTGTTATTTCCCTGCACTACGATTTTTTCCAATATAAAGGAACCGCCTGAATTGGAGCTGGAAGGGGTGGTAGAAGAACAGGAGCCTTCTCCTCCAGAGCATCGTCTCAAGGGGAAAAAACCGGCGCTTCGGTTCGCTGATGAGGAAGGTCCTCCTTTACCTCCGCCTCGCGATCCTCCAGTTCGTCATCGGTTAAATGAAAAAAGCCCGGCCTCTTCACTGCGTGGTCATGTGGGCTCCTTGCGCTTGCTTCGCAAGCGGGGGGAGAGTCCGCCCTTAGAAATTTTCGAGGATGACATGCAGGGTCTGGGGGAGCTGGAAGAAAATGCAGATATTGGGGACAATGTTCCTGGTGATGAGTATTGGCCGACGTGCTGTTCTCCTCATGAAAATGCTTATTTGGTCTGCAAAAGTGAGACTGCCGAGGAGGGAACACAGTTGGAAAAAGAAGAACAAAAAGCCAAGTCAATGTATGAAAGGTCTATGTATGATTACGTGGACTGTGAGGAGCTTTTGGAAGGGATTGTATACCCAAAGAGGGTGAATCGAAGAGGTGGTATCAACAATTGGTGCACAAGTACGCGAGCTCTGGTGTTGGGCCACTATACTCATGGCGGAGTGTGTGGTATTACAAAAGAGACCCATCGAAGGCCATGGCTATGTCGTTATTTGACATCATTCGTGAGGCACCACAATCCTGAAGCCAAATTTTCTGCTCTTCAGATCTCGTGCAATGCTCCGGTATCATTGCATAGGGATAGTCACAATGAAAAGCATTGCTGCAATTATGTGTGTGGCTTTGGTGACTATAAAGATGGTCAGCTGTGGGTTGAGGATGAAAAGGTTTTAGAGGAAGGAGCTGAAGTGGTGGAGCAATCCTATGGGAAGAAAGTCTTACCTGGAAAATTGGTCGATATCCACTGGAACTTCATGTCGTTCTTTCCGAGAAAACTGCATGGTCCTATGCCTTGGAAAGGGAACAGGGTATCCTTGACAGGGTACACACCTGTTTTTATGGAGCGTTTGAGCTACAAGGATAGGTGCTATCTTCTCCAATGTAAGTTTCCTCTTCCGGAACCACAAGCTGAAGAAGGTGAAAAAAGGAAATGGTTAAAAATGACGCTGAAAGAAACCTCGCTGGACGACCTTGCAGAGGAAGTCGACTACGCTGTGTTCGAAGCGCATCAATGGGCTCTAGAGGAGCATTTGAGTATTCGACGCCTAATTGCTGAACAGGAATGTTGCATTTTGGACGAGTTCCATGGATCGGCCAATGAGTCGAATGAGGAAAAAGGATCAGAGACTAGAGAATGGCTGGTTAAAGCAAAAAGGGCTGAGGAACAGCTCTCGAAGTTTTTGGTCAAAGCAGCTCAAGTTCAGCAAATGGTACAAGAAAATACCGCGCTTGAGGCAGCAGAGGAGGTTGAGTTCCTGCAAACAAAAACAATCCCTACACAAGAAGCCACGCAAGAGCTGGAAAAGTGGAGGGAATCATTGTCGGATGAGGTGGCGTCTTTGGTGAAAGAGTTGGAGGTGGTGGAACCAACAACTCAAGAAAAGCTGGACAAATTGGCGGAAGAGCCTAATGCACCGGTGATTGAGTACGTTCCCAGTCTGGTGGTGTTTACTCGGAAGCAAGGGACAGGGAGGCGACGTGCCCGTATCTGTGCATGTGGAAACTTTATTTCGTCAACGGCAGCTACAGAGTATGAAGGGCCGAGGTCCCTCAGTCGTCACTCGCTGTACGCTCCAGGTTTAGACTCAACTACATTCAGGTGTCAAGTGAGGCACGCAGCATATATGGTGTGGATCATCGCTGGTTTAGACATTTCCAAAGCTTTTCTGACGGCGCCGATGAATAGGGCGCAAAGAGAAGGGCGTTTGGTGGTGGTGCAGCCCCCAAGGGCGGCGGTGAAATTGGGTCTTTGCAGCTTTGTACGGTTTGGCCGAAAGTCCTGCAGCATGGGTGGAGTGGCGAGACCAACGTCTTCAAGGTATGTCTTGGGTGTCAAAAGATGGACAAGCAATGAGCTTTCAGAGGTCCAACGCAGACCCAAGTCTGTTCCTTATTATGGCACAAGAAAAGCCGGAAGGTGCAAGCAAGTTGGTAGGGACAATGGGTCTTTACGTGGATGATTTTTTGATGGCTGCGACTATGACAGTGCTCCGGGAAGCCTTGGAACAGATCAGGAAGGAGTGGAAAACTTCTGAACCCGAGTTCTGTGGTCCAGGCTGTGGTGATGGATTCCTGAAGTTTTTGGGTGTCCAAATCTGGTATCGAAATGGCAGCTTCTTTCTCAACCAGGAGGACTTCGTGAGAGATTTGCTGAACCGACGAGGGTATCAGATCGATGAAACTGGAAAAGGGAGTAACCTGCCAATGGTGAAAGAAACTCCAGGTGAAGAAGAGGAGGTAGATATTCCTTCCTTGCGAGCGGCTCAAGGTGCCGTAGGGGAGTTCCTCTGGGTGGCAATCAAAACTCGACCTGATTTGGCGTTCTGCGCGAGCCAGTTGTCTTTGTGGACATCCCGAAGGCCGCGATTTGTGGTTAAAAAGGCTGAGGAGGTATTTCGATACCTTGCTGCAACTCCAACGTTAGGCCTGACGTTTGGTGCAATCGCAACATGCGAAAAAGAAAGGAATGAGGTGTTGCGTTATGGGCGAGGCGTCAAGGTGGTGGAGTCTTACGCGGATGCCAGCTTTGCAGCAGGTGAAAATGAAAAGAGCCACTCAGGAGCGGTGGTAGTTTGGGGTGATTGTCCGGTGATGTGGGCAACACAGAGACAATCAACCGTGGCGTTAAGTACTGCTGAAGCTGAATTACATGCGTCCATAGAGGGAGCAACGATGATTCAGTCGTGCACCCCTATAATTGCCGCTTTGGTTGGAACAGGTGAAGAATCGCTGCAAAAGGTGCTGTATACAGATTCGGTTTCGACGTGCTCAATCATTCAATATCCTGCTGGTAGCTGGAGAACAAGACACCTGAGAATTCGAGCAGCTGGAGTCAGGTCTCTGGTGGACCGTGGTTACATGGTGATAGCGCATCTTCGTGGTGAGTATATGATTGCTGATCTGTTGACAAAATTGATGAGTGGACAGGTTTATGCAAGGCAAAAGGCACTTTGGGGTCTCCAACTGTTAGTGCAAGGAACTGACTTGAAAAGGGCCTCTCTTGCAATGGCGGTCATGATGGTGGCTGCATCCCTGCAAGGGATGGCAACAGGTGGAGAAGAAGTGTCAGCTGCTGGTTTCTTTTGCTCAGAAGAAGGGGTGTGCCAGGTCGCCAATACATCTACGGTTATGGTTCTGGCTCAAGAAATGGTTATCAACAATTCAGACCTTGTTGCGTATTTGGTGGCAGCAATCCTAATCTGGGAATTGACATGGTGCCTCTTTCGGCGGCTGTACAAATGGCTGTGGATCAAGAAATTCGTGGTTATTCCTGCGAGTGCCACTTTGTATACAACAGTGGGTGGGAACTGTATGCACGCAAGCAGTGACTGTGATGTTCTGCGATATTCACAGCCCAGGGCTAAGACGCTTTGTAAGCACTGCCTCAAGGATGGCTGGGTGGTGAATGCTGAGTTCCTTGGTGAGGAACGGGCCGCTGGAACGTAAACTTTTTCAAGTTCGAGGTGAAGAAATCCTCAATGGTAAGGGATTCGGCCAATGAGCTGAAGGGTCGTCCTGGAAGACGTAAAACCATAATGTGCATTTCAAGCAGCTGGCTGCTGCCTAAACGGTGGTTTTTGGCCCAGGATCTGCACCTCCAACGTGTCCTAGGAAATCCTAGGACAGGGGGAGTGCGGAGCTGCTGCTGGTATTGTAGAAAAGAGTTAGTGTTGGGAGTTGAAAGGGTTAACAAACCCGGAAATCATGTTTGGCTCAAGGCTCAAGACCCTGGGCAATGCGCCCTACAGAAAAGGTGTGTTTGGTTGTTCTTTGGGTTTTGTTGTTGGTTGTTCCAGGGGAATCAAGGGTTTCTGTTGGGGTTGACTGTTTGGTTTCTCGTCCCCCTTCGGTTGCCCCCCGAACCCTAAACCCTAGGAGAGAACTCCACGTCCCGAAAGTCTCGGGTGCGGACTGTGCCAGCTCACAGGCCGGCGGCTGACGAGCAGTGAAAGCTCACAAGGCTTCGGCAACCTGAGCTGCACTGCGTCGGCCACGAAGTGAGAAGATTCTATTCTCGTCCTAAACCCTAAACCCTAAACCCTAAACCCTAAACCCTAAACCCTAAACCCTAAACCCTAAACCCTAAACCCTCTAGCTGGAAGCGCACGTGCTTCAGTTGACACCCATGTGTGTTTGATAGACACTACCAGGTCAGGAAGAACCCCAAACCTCACTCATGCCCTGTGCCCCAGACCTTGCCCCAATCCCTTACTGCCTCAGAGGCCCGGTACAAAGCTCAGCAGTGTTGGGATTGTTCAATTCTCAACTGCTTCCAGTCCACTGGACTCCCCACCGCAGCGAGCAGTCTTTGTGAACTGCCGGCATCCACGTAGTTCGCTGGCGTTTGCCGGAAGGGAGGGTGGGATTTGCACATGCGGCTCATTACAGAATTGAGCCGATGCGCTGCAGCTGTGTACCGAGAAACATGCTTGACCCCTCCTCAACCTCAGCCTAAACTTGACCACAAGCATTCAAGGTCGAAGCCACCAAAACCTTTATGCAGGCACTGGAGACATGCATTGGGGTCTTGAAGCCCGACACCCCCTGCACCCCGAAATTTAAGCATCTGGCTTGTTGCAATGAAATAGAAGAGAGAGCACCTTGCTCTGCGTGCTGCTCTCAAGGATCCAGATGACCTTTCT
>CAJNDS010002847.1:235000-261364 GCA_905221605.1 Symbiodinium natans
AACCCTAAACCCTAAACCCTAAACCCGTGCGAGGATGGTCCCACCCCGGGTGGGTTCGATTTCGGGTTGAGGGTTTTAGGGCTTACGGTTTAGGGATTAGGGTTTTTGGTTTTGGAGTTTAGGGGGTTTGGGGGGAGAACGTATACCATGGATACCATTGGGGGTGGGGAGGGGGCCCGAGAAGGTACAGCGCACAACCATATACATATATATATATACACACAATTGACAATGATGGGTTCAAATCGAGTTTGGAATCTTAAGGGTGGTTGCGAATCCGGCTTCAGATTTTTAGGCTGTCTCGAAGGCTCCAAAGAAGCCTCTGCTGTTTGCCCAAATGTTCAAACCACGTGAAATCTTTTTGTTTTTGCTTGGGTGCGTTAATGGCAGGGGCATTAGCCGCTCTTCCTGAGCCCTCCGGTGTCAGGCGGCTTTCCAATCTTCGACCAGGGACATCTCGGCAGTTGCACCGCGAATGCTCTGGCGGCAGCCTTCCACTTCACCTTGCACAAGATGGAGGTAGAGAACCACAAGGACTTCGCCGACTTCACCCCCAGCCGCCTCTTCATCTACTACAACGAGCGCCTGGTGGAGGGAAGCGTGAACCAGGATGCGGGGGCCATGATCCGCGATGGCATCAAGGTCATGTCCAAGGTTGGTGTGTGCCCTGAGAGCGTCTGGAAGTACGACGATGGCCCCAGCTTCTTCAAGCAGGAGCCGGATGCGAAGGCATATGAGATCGCCCAGAAGTGCAGGGTCATGGGCTATGCTCGTGTTGCACAAGACTTGAGCCAGTTCAAGATGTGCATCAAGAGCGGCTACCCCTTCGTCTTCGGCTTTGCCGTCCTGTCAAGCTTCCAGACAGCGGAGGTTGCCAGGACCGGCAAGATGGTGATGCCCCAGGCGACCGATCAGCAGCTAGGCGGCCACGCCGTGTGCGCTGTGGGTTACGACGACTTCCAGCAGTGCTTCATCGTCCGCAACTCCTGGGGGGAGGCGTAGCTTGCCTGACCTCAGCGTTCGCTCTGTTCAACTGTTTGTGATGGAAGTCTCAGTTTGCAATAGCGGCAATACTTCTGTAAGAACTTGCCCGCTCAGTACAGTACGTACCGAATACCCAGGTGGGGTGACAAGGGCTACTTCTACATGCCCTACGAGTACATCTGCCACCCGGCGCTTGCCTCGGACTTCTGGGCCATCAACTGGGTGGAGGGCTTCAAGAACGCTGCCGCGAAGCCCATCAAGAAGTGAGTATCCATGGGTGCGTTCCTCGTTCGTCATGCCCTCGGCGACCGCTGCGCCTGATCTGCACTTAGTCTTCAAGAACAAGTGAAAGCTGCCCCTAAACCAACTGACCACGACATGCATTCGGTTTCAGCCATGAGGGGCAGCGTCATGTCAGAAAAGCTTAGACCACGAAGCGATTCACCATGAAAAGCCTGCTTTCCTTGGAGCTTTGACGCCCGGGGGTTAAGGGCTTTGGGCGTTGCATCAGTTGTGCGGTGTAGGCGCTGGGGTTTGGGGATTAAGGGTTTAGTGTTGAAGCGTACCAGTCGAGGTGCATGGGCGGGATGAGCATCGCATTCTTCTTCAGGTGCACGGCCTCCTGTTAGCACAGTGCAAAAGCGCCGTCCGCACTAAATTTGATGTACAGCGTTTCAAATCCACGGCTGCGGAAAACAAGCAGCCGAATGGTTTTGGTGCCCGCGATCGGCACATCGTGGGGCGACGCCCTTCTCAAAATCGTGCTTGCGCAAAAGAGAGTGCCGTAAGCCCGAAAACACAGCGACCCTAAACACAAAATCTAAACCCTAAATCCAGGGTTGCAGGGTACGCAACTCTTGGTCGCAAGCCCTTTCTGAGAGCAAAGTCCTCCACCATTGTTTATGAGTGCCCCGATCGGACTTCGGGTCCAGGGCTTAGTTGTCATGATTCCTTCAGTTCGGAGCTTGTGATTTTCGGGTTTCCAGCATAAACCCTAAACCCTAAACCCTAAACCCCAAACCCTAAACCCTAAACCCCTAAACCCCTAAAGAAGCAACAATGGACATTTTTATATTTTCCCTGCGCTGGTCTGACATCGAAGCATCCTTTGACAGCCCCAGTAGGGCTTGGGAGCTGAAGGTCCCTAAACCCGAAACCACGGCGGGGAGCGCATCGGTTTGGTTCTAAAGCAGGGGCAGGGAGCCGACTGGAGACTCTCCAATGTGTATAGGAGGCGGCAGGGACGTAGGATCAAGCACCTTCTGGGGTCCTGTCTGGTACCCCTGAAGTTGAATGCTTTTCGATAAGAGGCCACAAAGACCTCTGAACCCCTAACCCCTTTTTCACTGTAGGGGTGGTCCTAGGTGTTCAGGGTCCCTAAAACCACTGACTCCTAGCACCCAGCAGATCTTCAGTTGATCCGCTTGGCCCCTCTTGGCCCAAGTTGACGCGCTCCAACAAAGACGACGGTCGCAAGGTTCCTTTCGGAGCAAAGTAGACGGCTACTTGGCTGCAGCCGCCAGCTCAAAACAGCACAAGCCACCCTGAACATAACTCCTTACACCCTAGAAACCCAAAACCCCTAAGCCCTAAACCACTGCTGCAATCCGGGGACCGCTTAAAGACTGTTTGGCGCGGACGTGCAAAAGTAACCCCGGCGGGAGTCGGGAGGCCCTTTTTCGGGTTTAGAGTTTCAGAGTTTAGGGTTTAGGGCTTAAAAGAAAGCTTCTAGACGTGTTAAGGTGAGCTTCAACATGACTTTGGGCTGGCACATGTTGAGCCTGCTGTGCTGCAGGGCTGGAGCCCGCTTGTCGCTACGTACACTAAAGCAATGTGGAGTTGAGCCCCTTGAAGTCCCAAAACCCTCAGCCCTCAACCCTAAACCCCTAAACCCTAAAGCCCTAAACCCTAAACCCTTAACCTCTATAAGCCTCAGAGAGATCAGAACTGCTCAGAGCCCCGAGCGTTCGGAGGTTGACAGGTTTAAGGGTGCAGGGAATGCACTCAACCTTGAGCCCCCCAGATGCTTAGGGTTTAGGGTTTAGGGTTTAGGGTTTAGGGTTTAGGGTTTAGGGTTTAGAGGGAATGATGGCTCTACATATACCCTGTAAGGGATCATGTAGGGTACCTGAATTCCCATATTCCCCACGAAGAACCAGCCAGATAAACCCGAACCAACCCTCAGCTCGACACTCGAAACCCTAAACAACCCCTAAGTTTAGGGTTGAGGGTTGAGGGTTGAGGGTTTAGGGTTTAGGGTTTAGGGTTGAGGGTTGAGGGTTGAGGGTTGAGGGTTGAGGGTTGAGGGTTGAGGGTCTAAACCCGAAACCGCCCTAAGCCCTGAACCCCTAAACCCGAGCCCTTGGCCCTGAAGCCCAAGCTGCTAAGGCACCATGGGAGCTTGCGAGAGTGCACCGGCTCAGGTGGGGGAGATCAAGGCAGGGGCTTGTGTGTCAAAGCTGGCTTAGGGTTTAGGGTTTAGGGTTTAGGGTTTAGGGTTTAGGGTTTAGGGTTTAGGGTTTAGGGTTTAGGGTTTAGGGTTTAGGGTTTAGGGTTTAGGGTTTAGGGTTTAGGGTTTAGGGTTTAGGGTTCGCGGGTGTAGGGTCGAGGGTGGGAACCACGAATCTTACACACTGAATGTCGACTCGTGTCTACGACCTAAACTCTCCTGGGCCAAATGAAGGCCTGGTGTTCATTCCGTCCACGCAAGCCTCATTTCTTCATTCCCTACTCACCGGCAGTATGTATAAGGGCTTAGTTTAGGGTTTAGCTAGGGTTTAGAGCTTTGGGACAAGTGTGTCAGGCCGCAGGTTGTTGTTGTTGTTGTTGTTGTATAACGGTTCGCAGCCTTCAAGCGTCGTTCCCACACAAGTTTTATTGCCCTAGGCCTTGTGACTTGCGGCGTCCCTCGAACCCGGCAATTCAATCCGACAGAAGAAGCGCAATGCCAGGGCTTTCGGGGCCGAACACCCGAATTCAGATCCCGAACCGCTGCGCGCAAACCTGACAAACTCTGAGCCGCCTAGGCCATACCTCGCCCCCCAAGTTCCCCACATTCCCTTCCAAGCCCCGTCAGCTTCTCCTTAAACCCTAAACCCTAAACCCTAAACCCTAAACCCTAAACCCTAAACCCTAAACCCTAAACCCTAAACCCTAAACCCTAAACCCTAAACCCTAAACTCGAACGTTGGGAGGTTGATCGGCATCCTGCCATGAGTGGCATGGAGAGCCGCGCTGTTCAGAAGTTCGGCTGGAAGCCGGCCGCCCGCCTGACTGGGCTTTGTAGTACTATACTTTAATACTTTTTTTTGGTTTTGGGTTCCCATTATAGCTACTTATACCTAAAAAGTATATACTTTTTTTCTGGGTCTACTCCAGAGGTAGGCTGAAGTGCTTGGTGTGGCCGGGGGGGAGGGGGGGATATTTCGAGTTTGGGGATTTAGGGTTTCAGGTTTAGGGTTTAGGGTTTACTGGGTTTACTGGGTTTACTGGGTTTACTGGGTTTACTGGGTTTACTGGGTTTACTGGGTTTACTGGGTTTACTGGGTTTGCTGGGTTTGCTGGGTTTACTGGGTTTACTGGGTTTACTGGGTTTACTGGGTTTAGGGTAATAGGTAATAGGGTTTAGGGTTTAGGGTTAGGGTTTACTGGGTTGTGCTTTCGGAGGCTGTTGTTGGATCACTAATCACTTTTGCACTACGGGCGCCTATTCATGAATAATTGTCTGTGGGTCCCACCATGTCGTACCTACTCCCTGAATTGAACCTCATCCCCCTAAGTTGAACCTATAATCCCTAAGTTGAACCTATAATCCCTAAGTTGAACCCAAGTTTCGGGCTTTAGGGCGCCGACGCGTTGTGGCTTTGTGCGACGTGTCATGAGCTGCGGCTTGATCACGAGGGCTGTTGAAACCCTAGCAGAAAAGGGCTTTTAAGAGCCAAACAAGGGATCATTAAACAACAAAGGTTTTTAGAACGTTTCAAAGAAGCTGGGTTGCATCTTCAGTTTTGGGGTTTTGGGTTGGGGGAATATGTGCTCTCATGGTACATGGCGGACGCCACCAGCACCAATCCAATCAACCTCGGCATCTGTTAATCTACGGCCGCCACCCACATCATCACGTTGCCCGGTTCGGTTTAGGGCTGGCACCTTCAACATCCACCAACTGTGCACTCCATCGACGAGAACTTTAGGTTTGGAGCTAAGGGCTTAGGGTTTTGAGGGTGTAGGGTTTAGGGTTTAGGCTTAGGGTTTAGGGCTTAGGGCTTAGGGCTTAGGGTTTTGAGGGTTTAGGGTTTAGGGTGTAGGGTCGGTTGCTGCCTGGCAACACAGGACCTGCCCGACCACCGTGACCACCATGTCAGCTTCCCCACCGTGGAGGCCCCAAGCTCGACGCTCGTCGACTCCCAGAAAGCGGTTTCTTGGGGCTTGAGGAGGGTTCTGCACAAAGACTGAGCCCCAATGGCTGTGTTTGAGTGAATGAAGAAGTTGATTGCACACACGCACACACGCACACGCACGCACGCACGCACGCACGCACGCACGCACGCACGCACGCACGCGCACCCGCGCACCCGCACACACACACACACACACATATACATATATATATATATATACATACACATAAACATATACATATACATATACATATACATATACATATACATATATGAGCCCGCCGCCTTTAGGGTCTATTTAGCTTTGGGTTTTTCTTATTGCTTAAAAAGAGCGAATATAAATATCGTAATACAAAAATACATATTTACACCTACATATGGCACGCAAATCTCATGCCCAGCGGTTCTAGGCCTAGCCGCACGCCATTACGAACTGCGAATTTCTGGTTGTTCTTATTTTCATTTGTTTCTCTTTGCTATCTGTGTATGCGTGTTCTTTTTTCAGCCTGCGTGAAAAAGTCGCTGTTTGGCTGCGGCAGAAGGGAAAGAGAAGTGAGAGAGGAGAGACAACAAGGAGGCCATTTTAATTTTCTGGAAGGGTATTGATTGAAAAGAAGAGAAGAGACAAGAAACAAGGAGACGGATGGCACTCTTCTTTATCTATCATCTCTCCCTTCCTTGCCTCTCCCGTTTCCCTCTATAATTCAAAAGACAAGACCATTCTTGCTCTTCGCAGATCAGAGGAGAGATCAAAAGGAATGCAATTTTAATGGGAAGAGCAATGAAAAGAATGGAAGAGAAATGAAGACAGGAGAGGGAGGTGCAAAATCAGGCTAAGAGAAGATGGTGCTCGTTTTCATCTTTCTTCTCTTGCTCTTTTCCTTTTCAAATAAACAACAAAAGGAAGAACAATGAACATGCAAAGGAACCCGTTTTCTTTTTCCATTTGGGAACAAGGAAAGAACAGAGGCGATAAGGCGAGAGGAGGGATTTGCTGAAGCATGGGGAGGGTCTACGGACAAGGAGCCAACCCCGCTCACTTTCCCCATCCATTGAAACAGGAAAAGAAAGGAACAGGGCCTCCATTCCCCTCTTGTTCTTCCTTTCTTGTGTTTTTGTCACATCAAGGGGAACAGGAGAAGAGAAGGGAGAGAGAAGGAGAGAGGAGAGACAAAAAGGATTGCATTTGTACTGGGAAGAGCAAAGAAAAGAATAGAAGAGAGATGAATAAAGGAGAGGGAGAGACAAAATAAGGCGCAGAGAAGATGGCACTCTTCTTTATCTATCCTCTCCCCCTTATCTCTCCCTGCCCTCTTTCTTTTCGAAATAAGAAAACAAAAAGGAAGAACTATGAGAAGGAGAAGGGGACGGAAAGGAACAGAAGGGATAGGCCGATAGGAGGGGGTATGGCAAGGTCCACGCGCAAGGAGTCACCCTCTGCTTACCCTTCCACTGCCTTATCATACAAGTTCCTTTCTTGCGCTGTATCAGTTGAAAGGAAACAGAAGGAGAGAAGGGAAAGGGAAGTGAGAGAGGAGTTTTTCTGGAAGCGCAACTGTACCGGAATGTGGCCACAATAAGCAGGCCAGGGAGACTCAGGCGGGGCAACTGTAGCGGAATGTGGCCACAACAAGCAGGCCAGGGAGGCTCAGGCGGGGCAAGTCTCTCCCTAATTAGAAAAAAACCAATCTTGCTTTTCGCAAATAGATAAGTGCCCTTCTTCCTCTTCAGGAAATCGCCTTTCCCTTATTTTGCTTTCTGAAGCGAATAAGAAAAAGAGCAGATAAGAAGAGAGGACAGGGAATGACTAGGTAAAGAGAGGAGCTCTTCAATTTTGCATTACTTTTCCTTCTTGGGGGGTCCTTTTTTCTCCCTTGAAGATGCAGAAAACTCTCAAAAGAAACGCCCGTTCCATCGCCCATTTACTCTTCAATTCCCTTCCTTATCTCCTATGCTCTTTTCCTTATTCATTGCAACAGGAGAAGACAGGAAAAGGGCCTCCATTCCCCTCTTGTTCTTCCTTTCTTGTGTGTTTGTCATATAAAGGGGAACAGGAGAAGAGAAGGGAAAGAGAAGGGGAGAGGAGCGATGAAAGGAACACAATTTTAATGGGAAGAGCCAAGAAAAGAATGGAAGAGAGATGAATAAAGGAGAAGGAGAGACAAAACAAGTTGCAAAGAAGATGGCGCTCTTCTTAATCCATCCCCTCTCCCTTATCTCTCCCTTCCCTTTTTCTTTTCGAAATAAGAAAAACTAAGCAGGAAGAATTATGAAAAGGAGAAGGGTAAGGAAAAGAGCAGAAGAGATAGGCCGAAAAGAGTGATATGATGAAGTATGGCAAGGTCCACACGCAAGGAGTCACCCTCTGCTTACCCTCCCACTGCCCTTATCATACAAGTTCCTTTCTTGTGGTTTATCAGCTAAACGGAAACAGAAGGAGAGAAGGGAAAGAGAAGTGAGAGAGGAGAGACAACAAGGATGCCATTTTAATTTTCTGGAAGGGTATTGAAAAGAAGAGAAAAGACAAGAAACAAGGGGACGGATGGCACTCTTCTGTGTCTATCATCCTTGTCTTTCCCTTTTCCCTCTATAATTAAAAAACAGGCGCCATCTCTCGTCTTCAGGAACCCGTTCACTTTTTCCGTTTGGGAACAAGGAAAAGAACAGAGGCGATAGGGCGAGAGGAAGAATTTGCTGAAGCATGGGGAGGGTCTACGGGCAAGTAGCCAACCCCGCTCACTTGCCCCATCCATTGTGAAAAGAACAGGGCCTCCATTCCCCTCTTGTTCTTCCTTTCTTGCGTTTTTGTCATTTAAGGGGGAACAGCAGAAGAGAAGGGAAAGAGAAGGAGAGAGGAGCGATGAAAGGAACACAATTTTAATGGGAAGAGCCAAGAAAAGAATAGAAGAGAGATGAATAAAGGAGAGGGAGAGACAAAAAAAGGCGCAAAGAAGATGGCAATCTTCTTTATCTATCCTCTCTCCCTGATCTCTGCAAGGAATAGAACAGACAGGAAGCAAGGAGACGGAGTGACAAAACTTGTCGCAAAGCTTTATATATCTCCCTTGTCTCTCCCTCATTAGAAAAAACCAATCTTGCTATTCACAGATAGATAGGTGCCCTTCTTCCTCTTCAGGAAATCGCCTTTCCCTTATTTTGCTTTCTGAAGCGAATAAGAAAAAGAGCAGATAAGAAGAGAGGACAGGGAATGACTAGGTAAAGAGAGGAGCTCTTCAATTTTCCTCCCTATCTCTTATGTTACTTTTCCTCCTTGGGGGATGTCCTTTTTTCTCCCTTGAAGATGCAGAAAACTCTCAAAAGAAACGCCCGTTCCATCGCCCATTTACTCTTCAATTCCCTTCCTTATCTCCTATGCTCTTTTCCTTATTCATTGCAACAGGAGAAGACAGGAAAAGGGCCTCCATTCCCCTCTTGTTCTTCCTTTCTTGTGTGTTTGTCATATAAAGGGGAACAGGAGAAGAGAAGGGAAAGAGAAGGGGAGAGGAGCGATGAAAGGAACACAATTTTAATGGGAAGAGCCAAGAAAAGAATGGAAGAGAGATGAATAAAGGAGAAGGAGAGACAAAACAAGTTGCAAAGAAGATGGCGCTCTTCTTAATCCATCCCCTCTCCCTTATCTCTCCCTTCCCTTTTTCTTTTCGAAATAAGAAAAACTAAGCAGGAAGAATTATGAAAAGGAGAAGGGTAAGGAAAAGAGCAGAAGAGATAGGCCGAAAAGAGTGATATGATGAAGTATGGCAAGGTCCACACGCAAGGAGTCACCCTCTGCTTACCCTCCCACTGCCTTTATCATACAAGTTCCTTTATTGTGGTTGATCAGCTAAACGGAAACAGAAGGAGAGAAGGGAAAGAGAAGTGAGAGAGGAGAGACAACAAGGATGCCATTTTAATTTTCTGGAAGGGTATTGAAAAGAAGAGAAAAGACAAGAAACAAGGAGACGGATCGCACTCTTCTTTATCTATCATCCTTGTCTTTCCCTTTTCCCTCTATAATTAAAAAACAGGCGCCATCTCTCGTCTTCAGGAACCCGTTCACTTTTTCCGTTTGGGAACAAGGAAAAGAACAGAGAGGCGATAGGGCGAGAGGAAGAATTTGCTGAAGCATGGGGAGGGTCTACGGGCAAGGAGCCAACCCCGCTCACTTGCCCCATCCATTGTGAAAAGAACAGGGCCTCCTTCCCCTCTTGTTCTTCCTTTCTTGCGTTTTTGTCATTTAAGGGGGAACAGCAGAAGAGAAGGGAAAGAGAAGGAGCGAGGAGAGATAACAAGAACACCATATTAATGGGAAGAGCCAAGAAAAGAATAGAAGAGAGATGAATAAAGGAGAGGGAGAGACAAAACAAGGCGCAAAGAAGATGGCACTCTTCTTTATCTATCCTCTCTCCCTGATCTCTGCAAGGAATAGAACAGACAGGAAGCAAGGAGACGGAGTGACAAAACTTGTCGCAAAGCTTTATATATCTCCCTTGTCTCTCCCTAATTAGAAAAAAACCAATCTTGCTTTTCGCAAATAGATAAGTGCCCTTCTTCCTCTTCAGGAAATCGCCTTTCCCTTATTTTGCTTTCTGAAGCGAATAAGAAAAAGAGCAGATAAGAAGAGAGGACAGGGAATGACTAGGTAAAGAGAGGAGCTCTTCAATTTTCCTCCCTATCTCTTATGTTACTTTTCCTTCTTGGGGGATGTCTTTTTTCTCCCTTGAAGATGCAGAAAACTCTCAAAAGGAACACCCGTTCCAGTTCCATCGCCCATTTACTCTTCAATTCCCTTCCTTATCTCCTATGCTCTTTTCCTTATTCATTGCAACAGGAGAAGACAGGAAAAGGGCCTCCATTCCCCTCTTGTTCTTCCTTTCTTGTGTTTTTTGTCATATAAAGGGGAACAGCAGAAGAGAAGGGAAAGAGAAGGAGAGAGGAGCGATGAAAGGAACACAATTTTAATGGGAAGAGCCAAGAAAAGAATAGAAGAGAGATGAATAAAGGAGAGGGAGAGACAAAACAAGGCGCAAAGAAGATGGCACTCTTCTTTATCTATCCTCTCTCCCTGATCTCTGCAAGGAATAGAACAGACAGGAAGCAAGGAGACGGAGTGACAAAACTTGTCGCAAAGCTTTATATATCTCCCTTGTCTCTCCCTAATTCGAAAAAGCCAATCTTGCTATTCACAGATAGGTACAGTACCCTTCCTCCTCTTCAGGAAATCGCCTTTCCCTTATTTTGCGTTTTGAAGCGACTAAGAAAAACAACAGATAAGAAGAGAGGACAGGGAATGACTAAGTAAAGAGAGGATCTCTTCAATGTCCCTCCCTTTTTCTTATGTTACTTTTCCTTCTTGGGGGGTCCTTTTTTCTCCCTTGAAGATGCAGAAAACGATCAAAAAGGACACCCGTTCCATCGCCCATATACAGGGAGACAGAGAAATCATGAGCATCAGCTGGGTTTGCTGCACCACTCAAAACTTCTCAAGTGACCTAGGCACACTCTGCGCCTATACGAGTACATTACAAGTACAAGTGCAAGTACAAGCCTTCGTTTTTGAGGTAGAGGGCACGAAAGGTGGAGGAGGGCTGGGGGGGGTGGGGTAAAAGAATTATGTAAAACTACTTATAAGGTTTATGAAGTGGGCTCTTTTTTCTCCTTTGGCTAATTTTGGGCAACATTTGCCCTTTGGGCCCAATTTGGCCCCAAAAAAACGGCCCCAAAGGGCCCAACAATGGGAAACGTGCGGCTGGATTTGGCCAAATCTTGCCGGACAGTCTGCGGGCAAAATTTGGCCAAATCGGGCTGCTCGTCGTACGCGATGAGAAATGCGCGGCTCGATTTGGCCAAATTTTGCCAAGCAGCCTCCGGGCAAAATTTGGCCAAATCGGGCTGCTCTTCGTAGGCGATGAAAAAGGTGCGGCTCGATTTGGCCAAATTTTGCCGGGCAGCTTTCGGGCAAAATTTGGCCAAATCGGGCTGCTCTTCGTAGGCGATGAGAAAGGCGCGGCTCGATTTGGCCAAATTTTGCCGGGCAGCTTTCGGGCAAAATTTGGCCAAATCGGGCTGCTCTTCGTAGGCGATGAGAAAGGCGCGGCTCGATTTGGCCAAATTTTGCCGAGCAGCTTTCGGGCAAAATTTGGTCAAATCGGGCTGCTCTTCGTAGGCGATGAGAAATGCGCGGCTCGATTTGGCCAAATTTTGCCAAGCAGCCTCCGGGCAAAATTTGGCCAAATCGGGCAGCTCTTCGTATGCGATGAGAAATGCGCGGCTCGATTTGGCCAAATTTTGCCCGGAGCTTCCCCCCTCCCAAGAATTAAATAGTGATTAATTTAAGTACGACGGGGAGGTTTCGGATTGAAATTATTTAAATTATTTAATTCTTAGGAGGCGGGGAGGGTGGTTCCCCCCCCTTTTCGGATTTCAACTATTTAAACTATATAATGTATTTACATTATTTGAATTGTTTAAATTGTTTACATTACATGATGTAAATCATTTAATCAAAGCTTTATATATCTCCCTTGTCTCTCCCTAATTAGAAATACCAATCTTGCTATTCACAGATAGGTGCACTTCTCATGCTTTCTTGTGTTAGCACGGCTCTACTGACACATATTCCGCGAAAAATGTGTCATGCTTTTTGTCTTAGCAGAACTCTCGTGACACATATTCCGCGGAAAATGTGTCATGCTTTTTTTTGTTAGCACGCCTCTACTGACACATATTCCGCGGAAAATGTGTCATGCTTTTTGTGTTAGCACAGCTCTACTGACACATATTCCGCGGGAAAAGTGTCATGTTTATGTTGCTAAGAGAACTCTGGTGACACATATTCCGCGAAAAATGTGTCATGCTTTTTTTGTGGTAGCACGGCTCTACTGACACATATTCAGCGGAAAAATTGTCATGTTTTTGGTGAAATTTACGAACACTTACCCCCCGATAAGCAAGACTTGGAATCACTCCGTTACAAGCAATCAATATTGGCACGCGGCCATTTTTTTCTTCTCAACTATCTCAAAGGGCGCAGTGTCTAGATCGCAAGCATAATTTCATTGTGTCTTGACGCATCATAGTGTACCAAAGTCTCTGCATCATAAGCATTGTTTTCTTTGCGCTTTAGTACAGTTTTTTGTACTAAGGTCTTTAAGCTGTAAGCACTTTTAACGGGAAAGGGCGAGGAGGATAGCTTATGATAACTATGACAATTTATCATAATTATGATACCTTATCATAAGTATGATAACTTATGATAACTTATCATAATTATAATAACTTATCATAATTATGAAAAGTTGCTTATCATATTTATCATACTCTGAGATAAAGAACTTGAAGTTATCATAATTATGATAATTTAGATCGGGAAGCTAAAGTTATCATAATTATGATAACTTATGATGGGGAAGTTGAAGTCATCATAATTATGATAACTTCAGGTTGGTAGTTTGGAGTGGAGGGGCAGGAGGGGTTAGGTGCGAGTGGTGTGGGTGTAGTAAATTGTTGCAAGGGGGCTTGTTGGGGGTGATGGGGTCGGGGAGCAGGTTGCAGGTGCGACGCGGTGCGTGGGGTGGCGCTCTGCGAAGTGAGGTGGAAAATTGGGGAGGGGTAGGGGAGGGGAGAGGAGGGGTTAAAGCACAAGCCCTCCAGCCCCTCCCCTCCAGCCCCTCCAACCCCTCCAGCCCCTGCAGAGCCCTCCAGCCAGCCCCTCCAGCCCGCCCCTCCAGCCAGCCCCTCCAGGCGCCCCTTCAGCCTCCCGGTTCCTCCAGCCACTCCAGTTCTTCCAGTTCCTCCAGCCCCTCCAGCCTCTCCAACCCCTCCAGCCCTTGCAGCAGCCCCTCCAGCCAGCCAGCCCCTCCAGCCCCCTCCAGCCCCCTCCAGCCCCCTCCAGCCCCTCCAGCTCCAGCCCATCCCTTCAGCCTCCAGGTTCCTCCAGTTCCTCCAGCCCCTCCAGCCTCTCCAGCCCTACCTAAATAATTTAGTTTATGGCTTGGCTGAGTTTCCCCACAATTAAACTAATTTAAACGATTTAAGCGATTTAATTGGGTCCAATTAAATCGTTTAAATCCGACGCCTCAATTAAATAATTTAATTGGACCGTAGGATTTAAACGATTTAATTGGACCCAATTAAATCGTTTAAATCCGACGCCTCAATTAAATAATTTAATTAGACCGTAGGATTTAAACGGCTTAATTGGACCCAATTAATTCGTTTAAATCGTTTAAATCGTATAAATTAATTTAATTGTGGTGGGAGGTGAGTACAGACAAGCACAGAGCCAATCAAATTATTTAAATCCGACGCCTCAATTAAATAATTTAATTAGACCGTAGGATTTACATGATTTAATTGGTTTATGGCTCGGCTGAGTCCCCCCACAATTAAATTAATTTAAACGATTTAAACGATTTAAACGATTTAAACGATTTAATTGGGTCCAATTAAATCGTTTAAATCCGACGCCTCAATTAAATAATTTAATTGGACCGTAGGATTTAAACGATTTAGTTGGGCCCAATTAAATCGTTTAAATCCGACGCCTCAATTAAATAATTTAAATAGACCGTAGGATTTAAATGATTTAATTGGTTTATGGCTCGGCTGAGTCCCCCAACAATTAAATTAATTTAAACGATTTAAACGATTTAAACGATTTAAACGATTTAATTGGGCCCAATTAAATCGTTTAAATCCGACGCCTCAATTAAATAATTTAAATAGACCGTAGGATTTAAACGATTTAATTGGGCCCAATTAAATCGTTTAAATCCGACGCCTCAATTAAATAATTTAAATAGACCGTCGGATTTAAACGATTTAATTGGATCCAATTAAATCGTTTAAATCGTTTAAATCGTTTAAATTAATTTAATTGTGGTGGGAGGTGAGTACAGACAGGCACAGAGCCAATTAATTTATTTAAATCCGACGCCTCAATTAAATAATTTAATTGGACCGTAGGATTTAAATGATTTAATTGGTTTATGGCTTGGCTGAGTCCCCCCACAATTAAATTAATTTAAACGATTTAAACGATTTAAACGATTTAAACGATTTAAACGATTTAATTGGGCCCAATTAAATCGTTTAAATCCGACGCCTCAATTAAATAACTTAAATAGACCCTAGGATTTAAACGATTTAATTGGGTCCAATTAAATCGTTTAAATCCGATGCCTCAATTAAATAATTTAATTGGACCGTAGGATTTAAACGATTTAATTGGGCCCAATTAAATCGTTTAAATCCGACGCCTCAATTAAATAATTTAATTGGACCGTAGGATTTAAACGATTTAATTGGCCCCAATTAAATCGTTAAAATCGTTTAAATCGTTTAAATCGTTTAAATTAATTTAATTGTGGTGGGAGGTGAGTACAGACAGGCACAGAGCCAATTAAATTATTTAAATCCGACGCCTCAATTAAATAATTTAATTGGACCGTAGGATTTAAATGATTTAATTGGTTTATGGCTTGGCTGAGTCCCCCCACAATTAAATTAATTTAAACGATTTAAACGATTTAAACGATTTAAACGATTTAAACGATTTAAACGATTTAAACGATTTAATTGGGCCCAATTAAATCGTTTAAATCCGACGCCTCAATTAAATAATTTAAATAGACCCTAGGATTTAAACGATTTAATTGGGTCCAATTAAATCGTTTAAATCCGATGCCTCAATTAAATAATTTAATTGGACCGTAGGATTTAAACGATTTAATTGGGCCCAATTAAATCGTTTAAATCCGACGCCTCAATTAAATAATTTAATTGGACCGTAGGATTTAAACGATTTAATTGGCCCCAATTAAATCGTTAAAATCGTTTAAATCGTTTAAATCGTTTAAATTAATTTAATTGTGGTGGGAGGTGAGTACAGACAGGCACAGAGCCAATTAAATTATTTAAATCCGACGCCTTAATTATTAAAAAAAAATAGGGCGTAGGATTTAAATAATTTAATTAAGCTTTCTATTTAAATAGTTTAATTTATTTAAATAAATTAAATTATTTTCTGCTTATTAAAAAAAGGGAATGAGCTAAATAGACCCGAAAGGCTGCTCTTTCATACATATATATATATATATATATATTACATGCGGTGTTGAACACTCTTCAATCAGTCCTCAATCATATGTGCAGGACCCCTTTGTGTCTTGTGATACTAGAGTTCTGAACGAAGGTGTTTTTGGAGTCTCTGGGTAGGGTTTCGCAACTTTGTGTGCCTGATTTTGCCGGAACGAGAAGACATGTTGGCCAGCACAGCAAAGGCTCAGGGTTTAAGGCTTAGGTAAACCCCATCGACACCTTAGAGACTTGCGAACTTGCATGCAAGCAGTGGTAGCCCTACGGTAAACGCAGTTCTTCAAGCTCAAGGATCAAGAAGAAAGCAGATGGGACGAATGAGATTGTGGACCTGCGCCCTCTCAACGGCAGCTGGGCTGTGCGATTAGGAAGGCGTGCTGGCAGACCTGAACGCTGACACAGTGGAAAACGCTGTAGGAGAAAGCGGTTTTCCACATTCGAAGGGGCATGTAAGCTGTCAAATCATAGTTGCATATGGGGAGTCTAAGGGGATAATTTCCGTGTCTTCGAGGGTCCAAGGTTAATAAAACCTAAGCCCTAAGCCCTGCGAAGCCCTCATCCAAGGTGGCTTCCCCATCTTCGACCAGGGCCATCTTGGTAGCTGCACGGCAAACGCTTTGGCAGCTGCCTTCCACTTCACCCTTCACAAGATGGAGGTAGAAAACGACAAGGACATCTTAGAATCTAAGGTTTAGGGTTGTGGGTGCCGAATGGGCAGGGCAGCATTGGGTGGCAGTGCGCCGTGCTGTAGTAGGACTTCGCCGACTTCACCCCCAGCCGCCTCTTCATCTACTACAACGAGCGCCTGGTGGAGGGCAGCGTGAACCAGGATGCGGGGGCCATGATCCGCGACGGCATCAAGGTCATGTCCAAGGTGGGCGTGTGCCCTGAGAGCGTCTGGAAGTACGACGACGGCCCTGACTTCTTCAAGCAACAGCCGGACTCCAGGTCCTACGAGATCGCCCAAAAGTGCAGGGTCATGGGCTATGCTCGTGTTGCACAAGACTTGAGCCAGTTCAAGATGTGCATCAAGAATGGCTACCCCTTCGTCTTCGGCTTTGCCGTCCTGTCAAGCTTCCAGACAGCGGAGGTTGCCAGGACCGGCAAGATGGTGATGCCCCAGGCGACCGATCAGCAGCTAGGCGGCCATGCCGTGTGCGCTGTGGGTTACGACGACTTCCAGCAGTGCTTCATCGTCCGCAACTCCTGGGGCGAAGGGTGGCTTGGCCACAGACTAGATCCCTTCAGATTGACATTGCGTCTTGTGCTTGTGGCCTGTTTAACATTCTTTTAAACACTTTGGTAGTTCCCTCTCTGAGGTGGGGTGACAAGGGCTACTTCTACATGCCCTACGAGTACATGTGCCACCCGTCGCTTGCCTCAGACTTCTGGGCCATCAACTGGGTGGAGGGCTTCAAGAATTCCAAGAAGGCCGAATACACGTGCCCAGGCCGCAATCCGATCCCTTGAGAGCCAAGCCACGACCTGCAATCCCTCTCAAGCGTTAGGATATCTGGTACCGGATGATGATGATGATGATGATGATGATGACGATGATGACGATGATGATGATTGTGGTGGTGACGATGATGATGATGATGATGATGATGATGATGACGATGATGTTGATGATGTTGATGATGATGCTACTGATGATGATGTTTATTGCGTTTATCTTAAAATGCTGATACTCTGCCATTATGATTCTGAGGCTGAGACTACGACTCTGGCTCATGATGTTCTGACTATGAATAGGGTATGGTATGGTGACCTTGACCAGGATTATGATCTCCGGCGCCCTTCAACCCTACGTAAACCTCAATTCCTAAACCCTAAACCCTAAACCCTAAACCCTAAACCCTAAACCCTAAACCCTAAACCCTAAACCCTATCCCAAGCCAGGATGAACCCAACCCTGAAGAGTGTGCCGGCCCGCACCATCCAGAAGTTCGGCTGGAAGCCGGATCCTCCGCTGCCTTTGAGCGTTTAGGGTTTAGGGTTTAGGGTTAGGGCTTACGGTTTAGGGCTTCGGGGTTTTAACTTTAGGGGTTTAAGGTTTAGAGTTTAGGGTTAGGGCTAGGGCTCCATGAGGTTCTTGAGGGGTTTCAGGGTTTATGGTTTGCAGGGCTTAGGACTCTGGGAGGTTGACTTGGCTCAGGGCTGCGGACCTTAAACCCTAAATGCTAAACCGTGCCGCGGAACTCCTCACAACCTCAAACCCCAAACCCCGAACCCTTCACCCCAAACCCCAAGGCCCAAGCCCCAAGCCCCAAGCCCCAAGCCCCAAGCCCCAAGCCCCAAGCCCCAAGCCCCAAGCCCCAAGCCCCAAACCCTAAACCAAGCCTTCAGCTCGGGTCTAGACCCTAAAGCCCAAGCAAGTACAACTCAACAGTCCCAGTGTGGCGGGGGAGGCTTCTGCACCTCGGCTTCTGCCGTAGAGATTCAGGGCTTTGGGGTCTCGGGGGATAGGGTTTAGGGGCTTATAGGAGTGTTTTGGCCCAGGCATTTCAGACTTGGGGATTTGACGTTGATGCATGGATTGGTGTCATTGCTCACACATATCTGGTTGAGACGGCCTTTAACTTTCCCACTGTGAGAATGCTCACTGCGAACACGCCTTCGGGTTGATTCCAAACCCTAAGCCCTGAAGCCCTGAAGCCCTAAGCCCCAAGCCCTAAGCCCTAAACCCTAAACCCTAAACCCTAAACCCTAAACCCTAAACCCTAAACCCTAAACCCTAAACCCTAAACCCTAAACCCCAACCTTTGGGAACGAAATGAACCTGGGAAGGCCCATTGGGATGAACTTCTTGGGGCCTAGGGTTAGTTTGGTCACATGTTGGGGTTTAGGTTGGCGTGCTCCACAAGGGATATGGGGGTTTACGAAAATGAGGGACCCAAGTAGGAGGATTCCCTGAAAAGAAGGTCCCCAAATAAGGAACTAAACCCCCATATTGGGTACAGGATCCCAATTATCGGGCTCCTTTATTCTGCGAGGTCTACAGGCGCAGATAAGAACCCTAAACCATGAAGACCTTTGCCCAGGATCTGCCGGACCACCGAGATCTTCATGTCAACTTCCCCAAGGTGGAGGCACCAAGCAAGACACTTGGTTGCGTTTAGGGTTTAGGGTTGGTTTCTCTTGTCGGAACAACCCCCCCACCCCCCACCAGCACCACCGACCTATCTTACACCCTGATTGTTGAACATCCCCCCCTTTTTATCGTCTCCCACCGCTCCTATCCAACCTATAAACCCCAGACCCCGCTCCGGTTCTGCTATCCCTTCTTCGCAGTTTTTTGGGTTTAGGGTTTAGGGTTTAGGGTTTAGGGTTCTCGGCCCTGACACCTGATTTTTTCCATTGTTCTCTGGAACCCTAAATGCCCGAAACGGCCTAAACCCTAAACCCTAAGCCCCCTTCCCATTTGCGTGCTCGCCCGCCCTCACGAATCATCCCCGATCGGCGCCTCTTCCTTGAATCCCCCCCCCTGATTTTGTTTCTCCAAGAGTTGGTCTGGGTTTAGGGTTTAGGGTTTAGGGTTTAGGGTGTAGGGTTGAGATCCTACACCATAGACCCAAACACGTTGACCTGAGCCGGTTTGCAGGTTGTCGTAAGTTATGGCCGTATGGAGCCATAAGCCCTGAGCCTTGAACTAAAATGGGGCACAAAGATTTGCTGCAAGGAGAGGTCTTAACTCACATGCGATCACATTGTGCTGAATGACTTTTTGCGTTATCCGCTCCGTGCAGCACACGCAGCAGTAAGAAGCCCTTCCGATTTTGCGGTTTAGGGCTCAGGGCTTAGGGCAAGCTAAAGTCTGTAGGCGCCAACCGATGTTGCAGGATTGGGTAGTCCAGCGGTGCCCTTGTGCCCTGTTTGGGGTATTGGGTTCCTTCGTGGAAGCGACCAACACCGAGAAGGGCACCAACGTGGCAATAGGGCTACTAGCCTACCAAGCAACCACGAGTCCCTTTAAGATTCATGGGTAGAGAAGCAGGCTGAAACGTACCCAAAATCAGGTTCTGACCTATTTTGCTTGCAGTTACTTTGTAACCCCAACTTATGAATACCCATGAACCTCCAAGTGATTAGACCGAAAACCCTAAACCCCAAACCCGAAACCCTAAACCCTAAACCCCAAACCCTAAACCCGAAACCCCAAACCCCATGAGGATCAAGAAGAAGGCCGAGGGGCAGAAGGAGCTCGTGGACCTCCGCCCAATGAACGGCCGGGCAGCGCGAACACTGAAAGTTTCGGGTTATGGGGTTGGGGGGTTAGGGTTTAGGGTTTAGGATTTGGGGATCGCTTCTGGCTCGAAAGTTTCCGGCCCGTGTCCGAGGATCATCTTCGGCAGTATCGTGTGATCGACCTGTTGGGCTGGGCTTAGGGTTTAGCATTTGGGGCTTATGTCGTCCTCTGCTAGGCCACAGAGGTGATCAGGGGATAGACCTCCTAAGCCCTAAAGCCCTAAACCTTAAAACCCTCAACCCTATAGACCCGAAACCCTAAACCTCTTTTTTTTTGAGTTCCAGGTGGCTTCCCCATCTTCGACCAGGGCCATCTCGGAAGCTGCACTGCGAATGCGCTGGCGGCAGCCTTCCACTTCACCTTGCACAAGATGGAGGTAGAGAACCACAAGGAAGCAACTGACCAAGCAAAAGTAAGCCAGGGTTCAGGCTATGTGGGGGTTTACGAGAAGAAGGGACCCCAATACAGACCCCCAAGTAGTAGGATTCCCTTATAATGAGGACCCCAAAAGGTACCCCTAATTTCGGAAAACCCCATGTCGAGTTTAGGGGTTTAGGGAAGGGAGGCTGTCACAAGGTGATGTGGTGACCTCGGTGCAGTTTCGTGTTTTGCCGTCCTGTGGGGTGCGTTTTGCCTCTCTCGCCTCCCCTAAACCCTACACCCTAAACCCTAAACCCCAAACCCCAAACCCCAAACCCCAAACCCTAAACCCTAAACCCTGAACCAACCCAAGTCACGATTGACTTGGGCTTCTTTTTCTAGACATGTATACAGGACTTCGCCGACTTCACCCCCAGCCGCCTCTTCATCTACTACAACGAGCGCCTGGTGGAGGGCAGCGTGAACCAGGATGCGGGGGCCATGATCCGCGATGGCATCAAGGTCATGTCCAAGGTTGGTGTGTGCCCTGAGAGCGTCTGGAAGTACGACGATGGCCCCAGCTTCTTCAAGCAGGAGCCGGATGCGAAGGCATATGAGATTGCCCAGAAGTGCAGGGTCATGGGCTATGCTCGTGTTGCACAAGACTTGAGCCAGTTCAAGATGTGCATCAAGAGCGGCTACCCCTTCGTCTTCGGCTTTGCCGTCCTGTCAAGCTTCCAGACAGCGGAGGTTGCCAGGACCGGCAAGATGGTGATGCCCCAGGCGACCGATCAGCAGCTAGGCGGCCACGCCGTGTGCGCTGTGGGTTACGACGACTTCCAGCAGTGCTTCATCGTCCGCAACTCCTGGGGCGAAGGGCGGCTTGGCCACAGACTAGATCCCTTCAGATTGACATTGCGTCTTGTGCTTGTGGCCTGTTTAACATTCCTTTGAACACTTTGCTAGTTGCCTCTGTGAGGTGGGGTGACAAGGGCTACTTCTACATGCCCTACGAGTACATCTGCCACCCGGCGCTTGCCTCGGACTTCTGGGCCATCAACTGGGTGGAGGGCTTCAAGAACGCTGCCGCGAAGCCCATCAAGAAGTGAGTATCCATGGGTGCGTTCCTCGTTCAGCCTTGCTTCAGCAACCAGCTGCAGCTGGGCTGAAGTTAATCCCTTCTCGCAGCCGTAAACCACGCAGGTACTTAAATCACAGGACCTTCTGCCCTAAACACCTAAACCCTAAACCCAAAACTCTAAATAAGGACCCCAAAAAAGGTTCCCCTAATTTCGGAGACCCCCATATATGTGAGTTTCAGGTTTACGGGAGTTTGGCTGCATCTTCCCTACTGTGGAGTGGACCCTGGAAAAAAGTCGATACTTTTTGGGTATAAGTAGCTATAGTGGGAACCCAGAACCAAAAAAGCATTAAAGTACAGTACTCCAAAACCCAGTCTTGGTTTTGGAGCATGCTTTTTGTGGGGGAGTATTCGGGGTCCCCTATGTTCGTCAACCCCAAACATAACCCTAAATAAATGGCCCAGGCCCAACACACTATCACATCTTTCCACCCTCCAGGTTAGTGGCCGGATGAGGATCGTCGTCGTTTTGAGCGCGGGGATCCTGTAAACACAGTGTGTACACCGCCCCTTCAGTGCACCTGTCGGGATTGGCGACGTGAAACCGTGAAGCGTTTCGCTAGGCTTCAAGGGTTTTGAACCTTGAGAAGCTTTAGAGGTTCGACTCTAGCGTTAGGGGTATGGCTTCGCCGATGGCACTGAAGATGATGTACAGCAACACCTGCTGTAGAGAGGTACAGAGGCGTTTTGGTTGCAGTTTTGAGCGGGAGGCTTCAGAAACGAAGCAGCTCTCTTGGCGAGACGCCCACGATCCCCTGATGGGGAACGAATCTATCCGCAGAAGGCTTCTGAAAAGCGGGTTTAGAGTTGAGGGTTTAGGGTTCAGGGACAGGCTAGGCCTAAACCTTACCTCCGGAGCTAAAGGGAGAAAGGGCCTGACCCAATGCCCGTAAAACAAAGGAATGCTCCTCAGAATGGGGGTTGAGGGTTTAGGGCTTAGGGTTCAGTAATGGCGTAAGTCTTCTTCTTGAATTCAAGAAAGTTCCTGGAATGTAAATATTCCGGAGTGAGAGGAGTTCGAGGGGCATGAAAGTCTTTTTTAGGATTGGCCTATTTTCACGACGTGTGCTCTCAGGGTATAGGGCGAGCCACCATGGTCCACAGCTTTGCCAGAAAATAACATATCAGTAGCTCCATTTTCGAGTACGCTGTGCACCAACAGTCTGGCACAAAGTGCACTGGCCCGCTGCATTCCGAGAGGTCTTAGGCTGCACTTGCCACTTCGTTTTTCTGCCAGGCAGTCTTTTCCAGCATCAGCCAGGGTCCCTCCTAGACTCCCAGACCTGCGAGAATGGGCAGCTGCAATAGCAGTGTCAATGGAGACAGCGTCGAGCTAAAGATTCCAGCTGAGCAAAAGCATCCGAGCCTTCTCTCCTTGCCGCTGCGAACGAACGTGAAGTTCGGGTGGAAGCCCGACATTCCAGACCATCGCGACCATCACGTGACCTTCGAAACGTTGATGGCCCCCAGTCAGATCTTGAAAAAGGCAGAAGGACCCCAAGTCAAATTATTTTAGGTCGCAACCTAAGAACCTAAGAACTTGGGCAGACAACTAGTTTTGAGTCTTTCTCCTTGGTCGTGCCAGGAGAGCCTGAACCCTGAACCCTGAACCCTAAACCCTAAACCCTAAACCCTAAACCCTAAACCCTAAACCCTAAACCCTAAACCCTAAACCCTAAACCCTAAACGAAGCCAGGAGAGCAGGAGATCGTCGACTTGCGCCCCTTGAACGGTGGCTTCCCCATCTTCGACCAGGGGCACCTGGGCAGCTGCACAGCAAACGCTTTGGCAGCAGCCTTCCACTTCACCCTCCACAAGATGACGGTGGAGAACCACAAGGACACGTTGCTGGAGGTTTAGGGTTTAATCGAAATGGTATAGGGTTTGTGTCCGGAGTGTTGCCAGGTTTTGTTTTTTGCTTTTGTCATTTTGTCTTTGGGGCTGGGGCTGGGGCTGAGGAAGGGCTGGGGCTGGGGGGGGGCTGGGGGGCTGGGGCTGGGCTGGGGGGGGGTCTGGGGGAAAGGCTCTGGAGGCCTCTGAGCAGGGCTGAGGCTTGGGGGGGCTGGCAGGCTGGGCTGTTGCCGCAGGGGGGGGGGTGGGTGTTTTGTTTTACACTGAGAAGGATGAAGGGTTATTGCACGAGCTTCTCCTATTGAATCACATACAATTTCGATTTATCCTGGCCTTGAGGGTTTAGGGTTTAGGGTTTAGGGTCTAGGGTTTAGGGTTTAGGGTTTAGATATGTACACAGGATTTCGCCGACTTCACCCCCAGCCGCCTCTTCATCTACTACAACGAGCGCCTGGTGGAGGGCAGCGTGAACCAGGATGCGGGGGCCATGCTTCGCGATGGCATCAAGGTCATGGCCAAAGTGGGCGTGTGCCCTGAGAGCGTCTGGAAGTATGACGATCAGAATGACTTCTTCAAGAAGCAGCCGGACGACAAGTCCTATGAGCTGGCACAGAAGTGCAAGGTGATTGGATATGCCCGTGTTGCACAAGACTTGAGTCAGTTCAAGAGGTGCATCAAGAATGGCTACCCCTTCGTCTTCGGCTTTGCCGTCCTGTCAAGCTTCCAGACAGCAGAGGTTGCCAGGACCGGCAAGATGGTGATGCCCCAGGCGACCGATCAGCAACTAGGGGGCCACGCCGTGTGCGCTGTGGGTTACGACGACTTCCAGCAGTGCTTCATCGTCCGCAACTCTTGGGGCGAAGGGTGGCTTGGCCACAGACTAGATCCCTTCAGATTGACATTGCGTCTTGTGCTTGTGGCCTGTTTAACATTCTTTTGAACACTTTGCTAGTTCCCTCTCTGAGGTGGGGTGACAAGGGCTACTTCTACATGCCCTACGAGTACATGTGCCACCCGGCACTCGCCCACGACTTCTGGGCCATCAACTGGGTCGAGGGCTTCAAGAACGCGGGACCCAAGTTTCCGATCAAGTAGTGAGGCCCTACAGTGCAAAGTTTCCTGTTTCCTGGGAGCAGTGACTTATGCGTCACGTCCGCGGGATGTGAACAGGTCGACTAATCCATGGCCATACCGCATGCACAATCTCACGGACAAAATCCGGGCGAAAGACGATGTAGGGAGGCAAGCCCCCCAAATTTCAGACATGTTCAACAACGGCAACGGCCACCTCTGATTAGTTGCAACTCGGAGTTGCAGGAGTATATTTTGACAAAAGGGATTGCTGTGTAATGGGGAGCTTCAAGGTTTAGGGTTTAAAGTTAAGGGTTTGATAGAAAATGCATAGATTGGGTTTGTGTCCGAAATTTTGGACGGTTTTGATCGATTCTTTCTCAACCTCTTGCTTGCCTATTGTTGAAACTTAAATTTTGTTTTCATCTTTTCCCCTGCGTATTCGGGGTGGTGGCGGGTGTTTTCATTGTGGGGGTGCGGCGACCTGGGATTTGAGCCTTGTTATTTCGGTCGTGAATTTCGAGAATGGAGATCTATGAATTGGATTCATATTCTCGACCAGGATGATCGAATTGGTACTTTTGGGTGAACAAGAAGTCTTGAAAGTCTTTGGATATAGAGAACGAAATCTCCTCATTGGTGTTTCTGGGCGTAGATATCGCCTTCATTATTCTATATTATTTTCTGTTTCATTTGAAAGATCTATGTGGGGGAGAATTTGCAAAATAAAAATTCTGAGAATTTATAGCTCGGGATGGAATATTCGTTTTTTTTTTCAAGAGATTTGGGATAGGATTCTTTTAAAGGAATCGAATCAAACAAATTCTGAATATTTTAATTTAATATGAATCTTCTCTAATGAGAGACTCTTACGATGAGAAATGACTAAAATTTGTTTATATTTAGATGATGCGGAGGGGGAATCGTCTCTTAGTATCTGGATATGATATGAAGGATTTATCTATCATTCTGAATTAGATATATAGTTCTTCGATCTTTCGAATATTCTATTCTGATCATTTTAAAAATGATTTGGAAATCTACTCTATAAAACGCTACGGTCAAACCAGCCCTATGCGGTGCGTCACGCCTCGGAGTGCCCCAGCCCCAAAATTTTCCGGAAATTTCTGGACCCCGGCGAGCAAGCCGCTTTGGCCTACCCGGGACCCAAAATTTCCGGGAAATTTTGGGGCTTGGGCTGTGCCCTTTGAAAGGCTGGGCCTCTTCGACGGCCGCAAGCCGGATTCGCTCCCCTAAATTTCTGGAAAATTTCTGGTTCCGGGTAGCCCGAAGCCTCGGTCCCTAAATTTCCGGAAAATTTGCTTCATCGCTTTCCTAAATTTTCCGAAAATTTACACACCCAAAATTTTCAGGAAATTTAGGAAACGGATGTAGCCTGATCATGTTCAGAAGCCACGGCCCAGCTCCCTAAATTTCCGGAAAATTTAGGGTGCTGGGTGGCCGAAAATGTCGAAGCATTGTTGACCGCTTGAACCGTTGAGTTCAGGTGTTGATCATTTGCCATGTTGCTGCATGCTTTCATTGCATGCTTTCATTGTTTTCAATCGTGCTTTGTTTTGTGGCATTACAAAGCTAAAATATTAAACAGGACTTTTACTTCACTTCCAAGATGAGCGCATCACCTGGCATTACCAGGATATTACGAGCGTGCTTTGTTACATTACGGCATTACCAGGTCGTCGTCGTCGTCGTGCGTCGTCGTCGTGCGTCGTCGTCGTCGTCGTCGTCGTCGTCGTCGTCGTCGTCGTCGTCGTCGTCGTCCGTCGTGCGTCGTCCGTCGTGCGTCGTGCGTCGTGCGTCGTCGTGGTCGTGCGTCGTCGTCGTCGTCGTCGTCATCGTCGTCGTCGTGGTCGTCGTCGGGTGTCGTCGTCGTCGTCGTCGGGCGTCGTCGTCGTGCGTCGCGCGTCGTGGGTCGTGCGTCTTGCGACGCGCGTCGTGCGTCGTGCGTCGGGCGTCGGGCGTCGGGCGTCGGGCGTCTTTCGTCGGGCGTCGGATGTCGGGCGTCGGCGTCGGGTGTCGTCGTCGTCGGGCGTCGTCGTCGTCGTACGTCGTGTTTCGGGCGTCGCACGTCTCGTGCGTCGTGCGTCGTGTGCGGCGTCGTCGTCGTCGTGCGAAGTCGTCGTCGCGTGTCGTCGTCGTGATGCGTCGTCGTCGTCATGCGCGGCGTCGTCACGTATCGTCGTCGTTGTCTT
>CAJNDS010002848.1:0-198635 GCA_905221605.1 Symbiodinium natans
GTGTGTGTGTGTTGTGTGTGTTGTGTGTGTTGTGTGTGTTGTGTTTGTTGTGTGTGTTGTGTGTGGGTTGTGTGTGTTGTGTGTGTTGTGTGTGTTGTGTGTGTTGTGTGTGTTGTGTGGGTTGTGTGTGTTGTGTGTGTTGTGTGTGTTGTGTGTGTTGTGTGTGTTGTGTGTGTTGTGTGTGTTGTGTGTGTTGTGTGTGTTGTGGGTGTTGTGTGTGTTGTGTGTGTTGTGTGTGTTGTGGGTGTTGTGTGTGTTGTGTGTGTTGTGTGTGTTGTGTGTGTTGTGTGTGTTGTGTGTGTTGTGTGTGTTGTGTGTGTTGTGTGTGTTGTGTGTGTTGTGTGTGTTGTGTGTGTTGTGTGTGTTGTGTGTGTTGTGTGTGTGTGTGGGTTGATGTGTGTTGGGTGTGGTGTGGGTGTGTTGTGTGTGTGTGGTTTGTGCCGTGTTGTGTGTGTTGTGTGTGTTGTGTGTGTGTGTTGTGTTGTGGTGTTGTGTGTGGTGTGTGTTGTGTGTGGTGTGTGTTGTGTGGGTTGCTTGTTGTTGTGTGTGTGTGTGTGTGTGGTGTGTGTGTGTGTGTGTGTGTGCGTGTTGTGTGTGTTGTGTGTGTTGTGTGTGTTGTGTGTGTGTGGGTTGTGTGTGGTGTGTGTGTTGTGTCTGTGTGTGTTGTGTGTGATGTGTGATGTGTGATGTGTGATGTGTGTGATGTGTGATGTGTGATGTGTGATGTGTGATGTGTGATGTGTGATGTGTGATGTGTGATGTGTGATGTGTGTTGTGTGTGTTGTGTGTGTTGTGTGTGTTGTGTGTGTTGTGTGTGTTGTGTGTGTTGTGTGTGTTGTGTGTGTTGTGTGTGTTGTGTGTGTTGTGTGTGCTGTGGGTGTTGTGTGTGTTGTGGGTGTTGTGGGTGTTGTGTGTGTTGTGTGTGTGGTGTGTGTGTGTTGTGTGTGTTGTGTGTGTGTGTGTTGTGTGTGTTGTGTGTGTTGTGTGTGTTGTGTGTGTTGTGTGTGTTGTGTGTGTTGTGTGTGTTGTGTGTGTTGTGTGTGTTGTGTGTGTTGTGTGTGTTGTGTGTGTTGTGTGTGTTGTGTGTGTTGTGTGTGTGTTGTGTGCGGTGTGTGCGGTGTGTGGGTTGTGTGCGGTGTGTGCGGTGTGTGCGGTGTGTGCGGTGTGTGCGTTGTGTGCGTTGTGTGGGTTGTGTGGGTTTTGTGGGTTGTGTGCGATGTGTGCGGTGTGTGCGGTGTGTGCGGTGTGTGTGCGGGTGTGTGGCTGTGTGTGCGCGGGTGTATGGCTGTGTGGCTGTGTGTGTGTAGGTGTGTGTGTGTGTGTGTGTGTGGGTGCGTGCGTGCGTGCGTGCGTGCGTGCGTGTGTGTGTGTGTGTGTGTGTGTGTGTGTTGGTTGTGTGTGTGTGTGTTGGTTGTGTGTTGTGTGTTGTGTGTTGTGTGTTGTGTGTGTGTGTGTTGTGTGTGTGTGTGTTGTGTGTGCGTTGTGTGCTGTGTCTGTGACAGCCTGTCTACCAAGAGTTCAGGCAAAGCAGGGGGGCATGGCCCTCACTCACAGACCATGCCCAACGAAGCTAAGTGAGTGAGGGGGCTATCGGTTCCCGGCCAGCACTGACGTACCTGCAAATCTGTTTCGCAAGTTTCCACGTCGGCCTGATTCGCTCGGGTTTGACTTGATCCAGACCAGGAACTTGCGAACTGAGAAAGGGATAACAGAGGGAGGATTCCATGAGTGTGTGTGTGTGTGTTGTGTGTGTGTTGTGTCTGTGTGTCTGTGTGTCCGTGTCTGTGTCTGCGTTTCAAATGTTTGCAACATCGAGGCGAAGCGCACTGCGGGCCTGCCTTGCACTTCCTGAAATGGCCCTTCTCTTCATCAAAGAACCCAGGGCAGGAGTAGTTGCCTGCGGCTCTGCGGCTCTTCATACTGCAGATGCATGAAGGCGTGAACCCGGTCTGGGCAAAGTCACTCGCAAAGCGTCCTGTGACTTTCGACCATCTGAGCTTCACTTTGTCACAGGTCGGGCACACAGGCCTCGGCGAAACTGCTCGGGTGTTGCAGCGATGGTTTTTCGGCTTTGGCATGCTGCCGCTTGGGGGATTTTGGGGAATCAAAAATCGGGCGGTTGCGGTTGTCAAACTGTCAAACCCACGGTCCTGCATGGCAAGCCCGCTGCTGAAAATGTTGACACGACGCCCCGAAGTCCTTCAGGACCTATGCCAGGGTGGTAGGGTGTATCGAATCCAGGACCTCAGCAACCTTAAAACTCTAAACCCTAAACCGCTAAACCTCTGGGCCCTCCTAAACTTTCCTTTTTGAGGCCCGCGGCGGGACGCCCAGCACCTTCGCCTCGGCAACCCGATCGAGGAGCTCTTCCTTTCGGCCGGACCTGCAGGACGTGCAGGGTTCTGGGATCAATTCATTGAATTAGGGCCTTGGGGTGAAGGGCTTTGGTTTACAAGTCGAGGGCTAGCAGTTTCCATCAGCCTGCTTTTATAAAAGACCCTGCCAGAGCTGAGCGCTTAAGAGTTCCGAGCCCTCCGAAACTGAAAAGCCCCCATAAAAGAAGAATCTAATTTCAAAAACACATAAAAATAGAAAACAAAGTTCCCGGCTCCTAACTCAGAGCAACCCCGTAAGGGCATCCCCGAGACCCCGAAAGCTTCCTGTAAAACACGTGAGGCCCTCAACCCCGTACACGCCACGAAGGTGCTTCGGACTCCCTAAAAGGCTGGGCTCCCACGCTTTGGAAGCCCGTTCTTTTGCAAGAGGCATCCTCGGCTTTGGATCTCTTTAAGGTTTGGGGGTTGTGTCACAGGGGTTCGGTTATGGGGATCAGCGCTCCTCAAGGCTGGGTTCAGCCCCCCTCAGCCCTCAGCTGTGCTCAGTCGAGGGAGTTGGAAGATGGGCGCTTTGGGTCTTCGGGCTGCTCAGTCGAGTGGCCGAGGGCAGCAGCGCTCTTTCTGGAGAGCTCCGCCTCAAGGGTTTGGGCCTTTGGGGCCTCAGGGCATGAGGGTCCGCAATCTTGAACATGAAACTGCGCAGCCCCAAACCGCAAGCCTCGAATCCTAGAAGCCTCGGACCCCACATACAAAAACGCACGAGCACGTCTTAAGCATCTTCTGGGGAGCGTTCAAGGTTGCGGCTGTAGGGGGAGCAAGAGCCAAATTGTGTTTTGAAGTGCAAGGCGCTTTAGGCTTTGCAGAAGCATGCGGGGCCAGCCAAGAACCCAACATCCTGAAATCCTTTTCCCGACAGCAAGAGCACCCGGACAGCGTTCCAATGATAACCCTCTAAGACCCTAACGCCAACCTAAGACTCTCCAGAAGCCTTCGCAGTCTCGATGGAGTTGTGCTGCTCGGAAGTCAAAGCACTAGGGCCACTAGCAGGTGCAGCCTCCTGTGCCGGTTACCCGAAGCGACTGTTGCTCAATGCCAGACAAACTCGTGACTAGCTCTAAAGCAGAGTGATGCAAAAAGGAGCTGCTGGGCCTCCTCGGCAAGCTTCGCCTTCTTGGATGGCCTTGGCTATGTTCGGGACGTCAAAGTTGCTGTGAGTCTTCTTGCTCAAACACACAAGTGAGGGCTGGGAGTCGTGCTTGCCCGATGCCCCACCCGACTTGCGCTTGCCCTGCGGAACCGCGGCCTCCTCCTGAACGGGCGGGCTTTGGCAACGCTCGGGCAACGCTTGGTCATGCTTGGGCACGCTCACAAGCTCACCTGCGCAGCCTCGCCCTTGCAAAGCGTGAAGACAGCCGACACCTTATGTGCCGGCAAGACTAGGCGGCAGCATGAATGTAACTGGTATATGTAACGATACCCCGATCGAGGGATCCTCCATCCTATTCCTACCAAATCCGGCCGTTCCCTACGTTCTACCATGTTCTACCCTTTCCCTCTCGGGCCGGGCCGCTCTCTTCTGGTCGGCCTCCTCCAGCGCGTCGAAGCCGGCGATGGATTCCACGTCTTCAGGCAGGTGCTGTCGGAACCAGGCAGATTTCCTGATCTTCGGGAAGCAGCCTTTTCAGGGATGAATAGTGGAAGTCAAGCTGTGCGCGACCAAAAGAAAGCAAAAAAAGCAGCGCAACGGTTGTGCACACACAAGCTGAGCCTTCATGATGCCACTTCGCAGACTCCGCTGCGTGGCCCTTTGCCCTTTCTGCAGCACTCGCACTCTCCATGTCCACAACCGTCTTCATGCCAATTCGCACTGCGTCCTTCTCCTTGCAAGTAACACACGCGCGCTTCACTTCAACAAGCTGAAAGAAAACAGGTGACAGGTCTAAGTCCACGGCGATCTTTTCCTTGCAATGCTTGCACGCGGATCGCGCGCTTTTGGCGTATTCCAGCTCGAACTGAAAGGATGGCATGGCGTGGGTGTAGTCCGGATTCCTGTCAGGACCTACAACGTGCCTCAAAGCTCACCGGATGAAGGAACGGCTGCGGAGACTTCAAGATGCACAAGCTGTCCCTCCAGGAATTGCATTATCATTGGCATAGCAGCATAGCTCTGCACCTCCAACAACTGCCAACCTCCCATGCGCAACGTCTCGAAATGAGGCGCCCAGTTTGGTCTGAAAGAGGATGTCAGAAACTTCAAGACCGCACGAAGCCCTGAAACGCTGAACACCACTTTTTGCACATCTGGCGCTGACACGCACTCCGTGGCTCTGTGATACGGCATGGGGCAAGTACAAAAATATGTTGGACGATCTCACCTCTTGGTGAAGCTGTTCAGCCTTACAGGTGGGCTGCCCTTGAGCCGCGGAAAGAAAAATTTGAGGGGGAGAAAATTTTTCAGGAAGATTTCAGCCGCAACCCGCTCCATGAAGCTGCGAGGCAGAGATTTACTGGCACCATTTCGAAGGGTAAAAGCCTGCCCCCATCTTTCAGGCAAAGCTTCTCACAAAGCATTCTGCCTCGGATTTGGGATACGGGATTTAGACGGTTGAGAGTTTAGGAGCCACGTGCAAATAGCGCGACTTGCCAGCAAGCTCCATCTAAATCCTGCATACCCCGCCCCACTCCAAAAAAGCTAAGTCATCTTCAGACCCTAAACCCTAAACCCCTCAAACCCTCAACCCCTGCCCCTAATATCCCTAAACTCTCCCACTGGGCACCTGGCCCATGAATCCCGGGCGTACGGGAAAGCAGTGCTCTGCCTTGGAGGACATGCAGTTGAGGGTTTGAGGGGTTTGGCATTGTTTTGTTTTGGGGCGTATAGCTTAAGTTTAAAAGTTGGGGTTTTGGTGTGAGGGGAACTGAGCTTGGGTATGCGACGTAGGGTATCGTAGGGTGCAAAGCGTATTCGGCCCTAGACTCAATTACTGGCCATGAGGACCTTGTGCGCATGTGAAGAGTCTTTGCTGTCAGGTGCAAGACTACCGCCGAAGTTCCTTCGACTGCGCAGAGACTGCCACGCGACCAAGAAGGCAGTCAAGGCCTCACTGTTCGAGTTTCGGTCATAAGCAGGGTGTCCAAACCCTTGAAGTTCAGGCCAAACGAGTTCCTGTCCCTAAACGGCGGAAATCGGGGCAACCAAGGTGTTTAGGTTTCTGGGTTTGGCGTTGGTGGCATCTAGTCCAGCAAACCACACGTCAGCTTCTCAAACCCTGTGAGCCTTCAAGTTTAGGCAAAGTGGAGCCCTAAGCCTGAAACCCACAATCTGAGCTGTGGGATCGGAAACCCTACACTGTCAACTCCAAGCCCAAAAGCCTTAAACCACCTTAAATTCAAAAGCCCTAAGCCTTCAACCCTGAAGCTAAAAATTCTCTGAACCTTACGCCCCAAAACCCTACAGGCCCTAGAGCCTTGCAAGCCCTGAATAAAAGCCCCGGGAACCAAAGCGTGCAGCCCACCACAGCCCTTACGCCAGGCCATAAGTGAGCACCCTCCCACACGAAACGCGCGCCCGACCCCTCGAGATCAGGCGACGCTAAAAGTGAGGACCCTCCCACACGAAACGCAGGGAACCAAAGCCCGCAGCCCGAGCGCCAGACCCCGTGGCGGCGAAAACATGCGTTGCTAAAACATGCGTTGACTACTATGTGTTCCTTTTCGTGCGATGGTGTGGCGGCTCCGTGTGATGTGTTGCTGACTCTGTTGCTATTGCTCGGCGACGTGGCGGCGGTGTCATGCGGCAGCCTAAACACAAAAGCCCTACATGGAGATGTGGGAATAGCACTTCAACCTAAATGGCTATCCGAAAAACGGCGCAGCATCAAGCGAACCTGATTTGATATGACTTCATGCCAAGCAGTGAAGTGAGTACAGCTGTTAGAGTTGCATGTTCCACCGTATCGACTCTCTCGACGGTATGATTCTCTTGCCTTTTTTGCGACCCTAGTGCTTGCAGCATCACTTTGCATGCATGAGAACCGACGCGGGCACTGCGACCTTGGAGTGACCAGTATCGGGTCCCTCATACCGCATCTTCAGATTCTCGCCACCACCCACCTCGCACATCTCCACCACCAGGTCGTGATAGCCCTCCGCCAGTGTTATGCTGTGACTAGCCCTCTCCTGTTCAGCATGGCAGCCATTGTTGTCGACGATCCTCTCGCCGTTCAAGTACAAGAAAGAGCCGTCGTCCGAGGCGGTGTAGAACTTGTAACTGCCCTGCGTCCGGGCCGTGAGAAAACCGCTGCACCTGATGCAGAAGTTCTCGGTTTGCCTGACGTGAGGGAAGCTGCCGTGGTGCATGTAGATGTTCGGCAGAACCTCTGTATGAGCCGGGGTCAAAGCTCCGAGGTCCGGGACACCGCACTGAGCTTGGTTGTAGAAGTAGTCGCACTCCAGACCCTCGGCCAAAGGTGGCTTGGGTGCCGTGATTTTGGAATTGTCGGTATCTGGCACGATACGGCAGTCCATAATCGGACGACCGAAAGTGGTCCAATCTGTGCGGGGGCCTCTGTGTCGCCCTCCCCCACTATCCATAATCTCTGCGGTTTTGCCGTTCACAGTGAAGGAGAAGTATTGTCCGTTCACGTCTCCAATCTGGGATGCGCTCCGGTTTAAGAAGCAAGGGAAGTTGCTTAGTTGCCTAGTTCACTCGCGACAAGGGCTCAAGACAATGATGTGGACCGAGCGGCTCGCCACTTGCCAATCTGCACGAAGCCATTTCCGAAGGCGATGCCCGATGGTGCTCCAACCGCTCGTCTAAACAGACTCCAGCCATGATGGACTCCGTGGTGCACGGTACCGTCATCGCCTCAAATCAAGAAAGGTGAGACATGGCGTGCACAGTGCAATACCCAAATACATGTCTGCGTCATGTGCTCCATCGGAACTAGCGCCGTGCCAATCAAGCTACGCCAAAAGATCGGAGCTTTGTTGTTGCGGTGGGAGAGGACGAGATGTCTCCCATCATCCCATTCACCCAAGCGCCACCAGTGGCCGAACTCGATAAAGCGATCCCCGAACTTTATGCTGCTCGTTATTTGGGGCTCACGGTACCAGCTGTGATGGTCCCTTCGGTGAGAGCGGGTAGTACCGTCTGAAAGGCAGATCAGGGGAGTGTGGATGCTGCGGTGCGAGAATGTGAAGTATTCCGAATGTAGTGCCGCGAGCCGCCAGTCGCCAATTTGCAGGAAGCCGTCACCTGCCGAACTCTCTCTCTCTCTCTCTCTCTCACTCTCCCTCTCTCTCGATCTCCCTCTTTCTTTCGCAAGGGTAAAGGGAGGTCTCTCTCTCTCTCTCTCATACCAAGCTTGTGCCAAGGAGGCCCGGTCCCACAAGGTGAGCGTTAAGAGTGGGATCCCCTTGCAAGTGAGGCCTGCTGTCATTCCGGGGCAAGTCCCCAGAACATCCTGGATGCCACCACAATGCCATTGCGCATACCGATCGTTGACCTAGGCAACACAGTCCAGGCAGTCTAGAGTTTGGGTTCGGGGTTATAGACTACTGACTACTCTATACCGTTAGAAACAAGAAGAGAGTGGAAAAAGAGAACACTTTCCACGCGGATCCAGTGACCGGATCGGCGCCGCGATGCTGTGTCCCAGGGTCAGAGCTGAAAATCTGAGGGCTTGTGTTGTGGCCCCGGTGGGTCACGTACACGTGCCCGTCATCTGCCTCAGGGGCTGCGAGGACCGCTGGAGACCGGCCCCGGCTTGGGCTTGGACCACCAAAGGCAAGGAGTAAGAGAGAAAGAGGAAAAGAGAGAGAGAGAGCAAAAATAAAAATATAAAGAGACAGAGAGAGAGGGGAAGAATGAGATAAGGCGATAGGGAGAGCTAAAAGAAGCTTCCTGGTCTGCCGCCCAGCTGCACCGATTCGAAACTCCCCCAGCTGTATGAACCTGTCCCCGAACCTGTTCAACGCAGGCAATGCCGTCTTTGCGAGAAAAGAAATCTACGAACTCAGGACTGCATGACTGGAGGTATCACTTAGGGTCCTCAAGGCTTTTGGGGTTTAGGGTCTTCAGAAAATTCTTCTCAGCACAAACCCAAAAACGTCACTCCCGACGCTGGTCCGGCTTGCAATCTCCATGCATTCCACCAGTTATGCCGTGGCCCACGATGCAGGGAGCCATCATACCTGGGCAGCTGGACAACTCTCCAAGGGTTTGGGGATGGAGAGGAGCAACGAAGCGATCTAAAGAGGGCCCAGATGCCCCCTGAAGACCACAGCTGTGTACCATGATACGTGGGTGATGCTCATGTGCTCTTTGTCCATAGCTGCGATGCGGAAGTTACCGATCTGGATGAAGTTTGCCCCGAAAGTGATGCCGTGAGGAAACCTAATTCTTCATTGAAGAAAGGGAACGTAGAAATCAAATCCCTTCGCAGAACACAAGGGGGAAAAGGGGGAATATCTCGTGGGTTCAGACAAGGAGCCCAATAGGTCGGTCCCAGGAGCCATAGTCGTGAAGGGGGCCCGAAAGGGGAGGGCCATCCTTACTGTAGACTTGGGCCGTGACCCCGTCCTTGTGAGAGATGCTGAAGTGGTTGGCATCTATGGCTGCCAGGCGCCACTTCCCGAGTTGAATAAAGCGATCCCCCCAATGTCCGAACTCTGGATTGCATTTTCCCACGGCCGTCTCGGCGATGTCGGGACAGGTCCAGTCGGACGGCCCTCTGCGGACCATCCCATTACGATTGTGCCAGTGGTCGTGGCCTGGATGCCGAGTCCCGTCGTCGCTTCGGAAAATCTCCAGGCTCTTGCCAGTGGGCGTGAAGTAGAAAGTGAAGTGCCTCGGGTCACTTGCACCGAATCGCATTTTGCCCACCTGTACGAACCTGTCTCCGAAGGTGACGCCTGCCTGAAACCCTTCACTGCGGTCGAAGTTGTCCCACGCACTGCCACGATTCCCATGGTGCACTGAGATGTCGTGGCCCCGCCAAGTTTGGGCGCAAGTCCGGCTGCTGTGACCCACGCTGAAGTGATCATCATCATTGGCACCAATACGGAACTTGCCGATCTGGATGAACTGGAAGCCGAACCTAATGAGTTGTAGCAGGCTCTTCCAAACAGCGCCTTCAATCTACCGCAAACGTATTCAAACCTGAACAGAAAAGTCTGAACTACCTAAAACCTGCACCCCAGCATCCTGAACCTGAACACCCGCGAGGCCATACAACCTTGCCCTAAACCCTGAACCTTGGAAACCCTGACACCCTAAACCCTTCCAACCCTTAAACCCTTCCAACCTCTACCCTAAGTCCATCCAACCTTAAACACTATTAAAGCTTTCAGGCCATCTGAAAAAGAAACCCGAATCTCCAACCCCGTAAAACACGCAGTCCCAGGATCGAGATTCCCTTGCTCGGGCCCACCTGTCTGTCCCAGGCCACCCGGTTGTGATTCCGAGCCCAGGGCCGCCAGAAGGTTCTCCCATCGCTCCGCCACACGATCGGAACCTCGCCTGAGGAGTTGGGGATGTTGGGGCCCCCCCCCCATTCGGTCTCTCTCTGGGGTCTGAGGAAGGAGACTGTTAAGACTGTTAAGACTGCTAAGATCTCATCCAGGTTGGTCCAAGCCACCGTTACTGTGCTGCAGGACCAAGTGTCTGCCATCAATGTCGGCCAATCGCCAGTCGTCCCCAAATTGAATGAATCGATCTCCCATGGGAAGACTCGGGCACGTGCTGTCAGAGACCCTCAGGACCAGAGAATCCCAACACAATACCAACACAACAGCGCACAAAGGACTGGCAAAGAAAATCAGCGAAGATGAGATGAGCCCTCCTTCAGCGTGACAGGCGTGGAAACCAAAAAGGCCTTTAGAATCTTTAGAACGCTAAAAAACGTTCAGACCGTTAAGCTAGACAGCTCCAAGAGTCTTCGTGTCGGTGCTCGTGACTTGTTCTGGTAGCGGAATCTCTTCCCCAGGTGGAGGGCCCCTGCCGGCGTACTTGCACCCAAGCTCTGCTGCGCATTGTGCAGAGTCGAAGCCGGGAGTCTTGTAGACCTCCTTGCAGAAGAGCTTCTCGGGCGGCAGCAGCTGAATCGACGGAAGGCTCGGGATGAGCCCTATGATTGCGGATGCTGCAGCTTGAGCCGCGTCCATGATCGTTTGCGTCACCGCACTGGCACCCGGAATGCACTGGACTGGCCCAGTCATGATTTTCATCATGGCCGCGGCACCAATCATTACGGCCTTCGTGATCTCATCCATGATAAACCGGCTGTTGAGTTGATCTTTGAAGATAGCTGGCAGTGCGAAGCCCGTGATGTCGACGTCGGCATAGAAGTTCAGGGCGGCCGCTCCGCACATCTCCAGTGGTGGCGATGTCATGCTCGAGCTCGAGTTTGAAAACGATCCGGCAGAGGCATGAGCAGACTCCTGGACGAAGAACATGCCATGGCCCGAACTGAAGCTCCTCAGCAGGCCCGAAGAAACACGACATTCGGCGTTTCTCAAGATCTCAAGAAGATGAAATGAACTGAGGGCTGAAAGCTAAAGCAACACAACTCTTCTGGAACAAGCCATGGCTTCAGCGTGCCCTGGGCTTTGGCCTCGGCATGGACCATAGGCCTAAGGTCAGACGAAGATGTCTGGGTTGTCGTGAGCAAGTTCTCAGGCTTAAGGAACTCTAGGGATCTGAAGGATCAGGGGGTTCACACTCGTGGATCGGTCTTGGGTTGAGGGCTCCGGCTTTGGCATAGTTTTCCGAGAGCCTGCCTGAAGGTGACAGGAATACCCGGCACGGGCCATATCGTGAGCACCGGTCCGACACTCCTTACGTGATGCTGAGGCAGTAGGGTTAGGGTAGGGTCTCCTTCGCGTTTTAGGGAGCTACAGAAAGAGTTCACAACAAAAAGGAGGCTACATGCGACATGTTTTTGACAAGCCTGAGGCTTGGAATGTATCAACAGGCCAACAGGGCTCTTGTTCTAAAGGAAATAATCCTCAACATTCCAGTTTTCCATCTGCTGGAGCTCAACCTCACAATTTGCCACAACACTTGCTTGTTTCTACAAGTCTAGACGGGGCTAGTGCTTAATCGCTGCCTCAATGATCCCGATGCTCACCCGTGCGGATGCTGTAGCACTGGCTCCGATCGCAAAACCTTCACTATGTGAGATCGATGGGCTCTTCATATCCACAGAGGCTTCGCCACTCCTCGGATGTATTTAGGGCTTGGGTTTGCGGGCTTCCTTGAAACATAACCCAGATGCCTCCTCTCACCTCTCAACGAGTCCAAAGTTCTTTGTGACACGCACTGTGCCTTCGACTTTGAAGTCCGCTTCGCTACTCACTTCGACCGTTCCCGTGAGTATGCCGTTCAACTTCAGCTCTGCAACCATCTGCAGCATGATTACGATGCAGAATTTGCCGCCACAGATGACCTTCTTCTTGGGAGGATCGGGAAATCCTCGCATGGCCTGCTGGGAACAGCAAGTATGATCTCACCGTTCAGATGTGACAGTAATCGTCATGAAATTGCAAGTTATAATTCACCTCAGCTGTGATGATACGAAAACAAGGATCAGCAAGACAACCATCCGAATCATCGTCATCATCAGCAACACCACAACCAGCATCATCATCACTATCATCGCTATAAGCAGCAATGGAAGCGGCATTTTGCCTCTTTCTTTCCGGTGCCTTGAAGGAGCAGCTGCCTTGTGCCTTGACAAGCGCTTGAACGGATGCGCGCACCATCCCTTTGATGGTGAACTCGGTCGTTCCTGTGCTGTGTCTGCAGACTCTGGGAACATGCATTCGTGGGCTCACATGATAGCGTTGTTACTAAAACAAAGCAAGGTGGCACCAGCACAGTAAACCAATGGTGGCACTGTTTTGGAGCACAGGAAACAAGCAACATGCTCAAACTCTGCCCAATCGCCGCTGCCATAGACCGTCATGGTCACGTCTGGTTTAAACTGGGCAACGGTGTCGAGAGCAACCTTGGATAGCAAAGGATGGCAACACATCTGCAAATGTCAGTTTTCATCAAGCTAACGATGACGACGGCTGAAGATGATTCAAGCCGCTGACTGTACCACACAAACTTAGTTTACTCTTCCATACTGAGGAAAGCGTGCTGTTTACTATGGGTCTGCCCTCCTCTTGCAACCTGAGGCACGTCCAACGCCGACTCACAGGAGCCTTTCATGGTCATGAAAGTTTCCAAGCGAGACCGTGAATAGTGTCTCAGGTTTAGGACTTAGGTGAACAAGAACAAAACAGAATTTGGATCAAAGAACCCATCCGCAAGGTTCAACGTAAAAAAACAATCTAAACATGATCACAAAAGAGAACCAAGCTGCAATGCTTCAAAGGGCAAGGGGTGGGAGGCCAGGAACGCATGCTTCCATTCCTTCCTTCCTTTTTTCCTTCCCTCCTTTCTCCCTCACTTCTTCCTTCTTTTCTTCCTTCATTCCTTTCTCCCTCGCTTCTTCCTTCCTTCCTTCCTTCCTTCCTTCCTTCCTTTCTTCCTTGATTTCTTCCTCCCTCCTTCCCTCCTCCTTCCCTCCTCCTGCCCTCCTCCTTCCCTCCTCCTTCCCTCCTCCTTCCCTCCTCCTTCCCTCCTCCTTCCCTCCTCCTTCCCTCCTCCTTCCCTCCTCCTTCCCTCCTTCCTTCCTTCCTTCCTCCCTGCTTTCTGGGAGTTTAGTAAGCGAGACTGTCCATGGTGAGAAATTTTCAGGCATAGAGAGACTGAGCCCGTGGTTGCCAATACGTTGCTATCTACGGCTCGGAAGCTTGGGTCAGACAGGTCTGCCATCCTCACAATCTCAAAACGCAAGCTCCAACCCTTGTTCCGGAACATGTTTGCAATGCCAAACGTGAATTCAACTCTGACGTTGCCTCCACAGTGCCTTCACCTACCCGGACATTCACAGCAGAAACCTCGTGGTCCAAGCAACCAAACCCGGTAGGCCGATCCGACGCACCGAACCCGAAGCCCTAAGCGTCTTCGACGCCAAACCCCGCAATGCTGAGCCCCTGTTCATGGATTTATCTTCAGTTACCAGGATCGGGATCTATTGACAGCAGTATGGTTTCTTCGTTATTGTAACTGAAGTGAGTTCCTCAAACCCTAAATCCTAAACCGAAACCCTGCAATGGAGAGGCCAGGGCACCCTTAGACCCTGACGTGGTCTTGTCCTTCAATGCCTCGGAGCTTTTCAAGCGTTGGCCTTCCATCCTTGTCAGTCCGAGGGGAACTTGGAGACTTCGGTTTAGGGGACTCAGAGAATTGGGCCCTAAACCTTAAGCCGTTCACGGCTTTGAGGGTTGAGCGGCTTCAGGGAACGAGGGTTTTCTGTTTGTCGGGCTGTGGGAGGCGCCAACGCGTACATCGCAAGGTTCGCGGGGACTTTGGTCGTAGAGGGCATGAAGGCTGAACCACCCCTAAAAAACCAAACCCCACATTTCTGCTTCAAGAAAGCAACAACATCGGAGATGGTCTCCGTTGACCTACGACAAAGCGCGACACGGGAAGTGTGTGCTGCAAAGTCTGTTCTCGAAAGGCCTCGCAACTAATGCAAACCCCAGGTGAATTGGCCCCTCCCTTAGCCGATTATGCTCAGCGAGGCAAAATCAAGATCTGCCCTCCTGTTGCGACACAAAAATGGTGATTAAGCTCAAAGCGGCTGCGACGCGTGAGCAGACAGCTTTAAAAAAAACTTGGTACACTTCTCGATTTGCCGATTTTGCTGGGGATCCTAATTTTCAGGCCTTAAAGGGGGATGATTCATCAAGGTTCTGCAGTCGAGGCTCTTGTAGGCTTGTGCGAACTCATCTCCGGGCAGAATCGCAAAACCTCATGTGTTGTAAACGAAAGTTCAAATTACGGTTGATGCCACCAACTGTGTGTGTCAATGGTCCCTTTGAGCCCGATACCTTCTGAAGTCTTGCCGTTCATGTCATTCTTGGGGACGGCTCGCACCCCGAAACCTTTGGAAAAGTCAGCTGTTTTCTCGAAGACACACCTCACGGAAAACTTATCCGTCGAGACTTCGACATGGCTGCCACCCTCACAGTCGCACTGGTCACCAATCAGCACCGAACACAAAGACAGCGAATCGGAAAGACAGCTGACAAACTTCTTGATCTGCTCCCAGGCTGCAGAGGCCAAGCCTGCGGCCAACGGCCCAAGCTTTTGAATCTCCCCACCGAGTGCCGCAGCCTTGTCCGCGATGAACTTGCCAACCTTGCTGGAAAGCTTTGCCCCTTCCTCCAGGGACCTTGTTGCATGATCCAGTGCCGTCCCTGCAAGATGAACGCTGGTAGCTGCCACCATCTCTCCTACATCGACTGCTGCATTCATGGCACCTACCGCCACGTTGCCGATGCTACTCGCGGCATCCTGGATATCATCGGGTAAGCTTTCGTACGTGGTCTCTGCGACTTCTACAACATGGTTCCCGACAACGATGGCCGCATTGCCAATGGCGCTGCCTATCTTCATGCCTGCTGAAACAACGTCTCCAAAGAACTTCGCTGAGACCACGGCGTCGAGCTCCTCGTCAGCACTTGAGAAATTGGTGCCCACCGAGATCTTCGAGCGAGAGGAGCGGGCCACGAGGGCAGTCTGCACTGCCATCTCGGACCCGTTGAGGTCGTGCTTTGCATGTGAAAGGTACGCAGAATGCACGGCAACCGACGCCGATGAGTTGGTGGTCAACTCCTGCACTACTTTCATAGCTGAAGACAAGGAGAATGTGGTCCAAATCAGGACCCACGATGGCCATCGCCAAAAGAATTGCTTCATTTTGCACATGGAGAAATGCAAACGTTCAACGTTTGCACGACCGATGGAAGACCTGTGCGCTGGAGCCAAGCAAAGGCGTTCGATCAAGTTCCGCGAAACTTCGTTCACGCAAGCTCGGTTAGGTTCAATTCTCAAGATGGGATTTGTGCGAGGCACACTGGGTGCAACAGTGGGGAAAGTCTTCTGTACAAACGAACACCCTATTCATTCAGAAAAAGAACCGATAAAGTGCCAAAGGCTCAGTTTTAACTCAACGAAAGATACAAAACAAACAATTTCATTTGCGCAACCCAACCACATCGCTCGGTTGTGGCAGGCTAGACGATTCCCTGATTTGTTTCGTGGAGGGCTGAACAATTGAAGCCCAAGTGTCGGAAGAATGCCAAATTTGGGGGTGTCAGCTTCTGTTAAGTCCGGATATCCTCACGAAACGCCACCCCTTATCCGACAAGCTCCCCAGCTTGTCAGTTCATGCAGCAACTAGCTTGCAGTTGGTGTTAAGGGTTTCTCAAGCATGTCCCTGCTGATTCCGACATTTTTCTCCGGCTTGGTCGGATTCTGCGGGTGTTGCCCTTGCTTCTTGCAGCTGGATTTATTCCAAAACAGGTTAAGCCATAAGCCATGTGCATCAAGAGGGATTTTCCATTTTGCACAGAGGGCTTGAGAGTGAACATGGTGACTATACACGATCACATGAGTTAGCAAAAAACGGGCGGAACAATGGCTTGCAATTTTCGCTGGCTTAGGGTCGTTTCTCGTCCAAACGGTGATCGTCGGCCTGCGTCGCTTTGGCTACGGCTCTTGGCTTGCAAGGCCACTCAGGATCTTCAGGGTTGTCACTGAGAGGTGGATTCGGAGTTGGGGTTCAGAATTCCGGATTGACGCTGAAAAATGGCCTCTGCAATGCATCACGCAAACCCTCGGACAGAGCATTAGTTTTTTCAGCACGGTCGACCAAGAATGCCTGGAAACCACGAATCATCCAAGTCGCCGGCCTAGCCAGGTGTTTTGCTAACTAGTTGTGATGGGCTAGGGCGAATTTTCAAGGTTTCAGATTCCGGACCAAGAACCCCCAAAACAAAACAACAATGAAACTCTAGGCAAAGCAAGGCCTAATTCCCCGCGATGAACCCAGATTAAGAACTTGTACGAACATGTTGGACAGTTTCAGCTGTATGCCATGAACGATATACGATATAGCCACGACTGGCCGCACCTCTCTTCATGGAGGTTTCTATAGCTCACAAGAAGCCAAGAGCCTTTAATTTTTTTTGAAGCGGACCCCCCTTTACCACATCAGCAGCACAGTGGGCCAGTCTATTGCGACAGAGACAACTACTTTGAGAGTCAAACTGTACAAGCCAGCGAGCGTACAAGAAGTCGTGACTACAAAGAAGCAACCGCTAGCGCAGAAGCCCTTATTGCAAAACTACTTAACGCAAGGCCAGCAAGGTGAGACCAATGCAAACAAGAAACTACCGGCACCAATCACTCAGCTGCCCGTCACCCATAGCAATGCTGCGCCACGTCTGGTACAGACATTAAGCGAAAGTATGGGTAGGCCGTAAGGCAAGGAACCTCCCTCACCTAAACTGCCCAACGCGTCCGAGGGACAGTCCCCACACAAGCGCCTGGGCAGCATAGCACTCAGCACACCCTCTGGCAGCTAGGTTGGCAACTGTGTGAATGCACAGAGAGTTGAGACCAAAGACTTGTTTTAGCAGGATAGCCCTCACAGCACGCGGATGCGTGCTATGAGGGCAGAAACCCCGCTGCGTTGCTCGACCTGCAGGGTCCGTGTTCTGCAAGTGACGCAGTTTAAAGATGCATGTAACTTAACTCCCTGCACAGCAGCCGGTTTTCACTATCAGACCATTAAGGACGAAGGCTGGCGCTGTTGGTTACAAGCGCGCCAGGCAGTTGCGCCGCAAAACGTGTTCCTGTGAAAAGCAGAGCACTCGCACAGTTCTTTTCGCAAGTCGCACTTGAGCCAAACACCGTGGTGTTCAGCTGGACTGTCCAATGTCAGCAGAAAGCTCTCTCCAAGAGTTCAGGTCTCAAGGCTTACAAATTCCGTCAAACTTTGCTAAACAAAGGAGGAAAACAAAAGAAACATGCAAAACCTTTGGGGATTGCTTCAGGACTTCAAGTCTGTCTCAAAACCAACAGCATGCACTCACCATGCCTCAGTCAGGTTCCCAACGCACACGTAACGGTACGAACGACGTGGGCATGCACACGGAGTGAGTAACTGCAAAGGTCTGTCCCTCAGAGCTTCACACGCACTGCTTCAAGGCTTTGCACAGCAAGCTCAGTGCTCTCCAAACTCATCACGGGGAACTGAACCAAACGTCATGCCATGCCAAAACAAGTTCTTGCCATGCCAAAACAAAGCTCTTGCAAAGACATGCCACTGTAGGACAGCTTCTGTACTGCCAACAACTAGGCACACCAAGGAAAGCGTAAACTTTTCTTTCCGAGCGGGCAAAACGGTCGCAGCTCCAAGGCTAGGTGAAAAGGAAAAACTACCAGGACACCGATCTACAGCAGAGATTACCTGCCTACAGAAAGTGTCGCCCCGCCACCCGCAGGTAACGGAGCAAAACTGCTGCACGCGAGTCAAGCTGGACCAGGTGTCAAGTGCCAAAGCGCAGATGCCGAGAGAGCCACGAATTCAACGGGCATGCAGGCAAGTCCCGGCATCCTCCTTCACAGCACTGATGCCAACGCTCAAGAACTCCAAGCTATGGTAGAAGATGCTCCGAAGCTCAAGGACTGCAAGCTGCCAGGCAAGGCCACATTCTCCAAGCTCTCGTTGAATTCATATCCGAAGCTCAAGGACTGCAAGCTGCCAGGCAAAGCCACGTTCTCCAAGCTCTGGCTGGAACACACTTCTACGCTCAAGTAGAGCAAGCTGCCAGGCAAGGCCACATTCTCCAAGCCATAGTAGAAACATGCCCCGAAGCTCAAGGAGCGCAAGCTGCCAGGCAAGGTCCCCCAATCTCCCAGGTCTGTATGAAGCAGTCTCCGAACCTCAAAGACTGCAACCCGCCTGGCAAAACCACATTCTCCAAGCTCTGGTTGAAACACTATCCAACGCTTAAGGAATGCAAGCGGCCAGGCACGGCCACCCAGGAAAGGCCACATTCTCCAAGCTCTGGTTGAAGCAATGCCCGAAGCTCAAGGACTGCAAGCTGCCAGGCAACGCCACTTTCTCCAAGCTCCCGTTAGGCAACGCCACTTTCTCCAAGCTCCCGTTGAATCGTATCCGAAGCCCGAAGCTCAAGGACTGCAAGCTGCCAGTCAAGCCCCATTTTCCTAGCTCTGGTTGAAATCGAATACGAAGCTCAAGGACAGCAAGCTGCCAGGCAAAGCCACATTCTCCAAGCTATGGTAAAAACATGCCCCGAAGCTCAAGGAGTGCAAGCTGCCAGGCAAGGTCAGCTCTGTATGAAGCAGTGTCCGAACCTCAAAGACTGCAACCCGCCTGGCAAAACCACGTTCTCCAAGCTCTGGTTGAAACACTATCCAACGCTCAAGGAATGCAAGCGGCCAGGCACGGCCACATTCTCCAATCTCTGGTTAAAAGCGAATCCGAAGCTCAAGGACTGCAAGCTGCCAGTCAAGGCCCCATTCTCCTAGCGCTGGTTGAAATCGAATACGAAGCTCAAGGACAGCAAGCTACCAGGCAAGGCCACATTCTCCAAGCTCTGCATGAAATGATGTCCGAAACTCAAGGACTGCAAGCTGCCAGGAAAGGCCACATTCTCCAAGCTCTGGTTGAAGCAATGCCCGAAGCTCAAGGACTGCCAGCTGCCAGGCAACGCCACGTTCTCCAAGCTCCCGTTGTATCCGAAGCCCGAAGCTCAAGGACTGCAAGCTGCCAGGCAAAGCCACGTTCTCCAAGCTCTGGCTGGAACACACTTCTAAGCTCAAGGACTGCAAGCTGCCAGGCAAAGCCACATTCTCCAAGCTATGGTACAAACATGCCCCGAAGCTCAAGGAGCGCAAGCTGCCAGGCAAGGTCACAATGAGCTCTGTATGAAGCAGTGTCCGAACCTCAAAGACTGCACCCGCCTGGCAAAACCACATTCTCCAAGCTCTGGTTGAAACACTATCCAACGCTCAGCCATTCTCCAATCTCTGGTTAAAAGCGAATCCGAAGCTCAAGGACTGCAAGCTGCCAGTCAAGGCCCCATTTTCCTAGCTCTGGTTGAAATCGAATACGAAGCTGAAGGACAGCAAGAAGGTTTTCAGTAGTCGGCACCTTTGTCAGAGCATCAGCAGGATTTATCTTCCCTGGGATGTGTTCAAGACTTAGACGCTCTTTGGCTACCAACTGCTGCAAGAATGCTGCCCGGAGCTCGATGTGACGCACCTTACGAAGAAGCGTTCCCATCTGAGCTATGGAAAGGGCGGACTCTGAGTCCCCATACGCGTGCAGCTTATACTGACCTTCTTCAGTCCCTTCAGGCATTCCTTCTACCATGGTCTGCACAAGAAGACTGATATACAAACCTTTACGGGCGACTTCGGTGAGAGCGGCTAGCTCCGCCTCAGCTGAAGATCATGCAATCGTGGTTTGCTTTCGGCTAAACGTCTTAAGGGCGCAGTTATTCCAGGTGACCATTCCTCCACTCACAGAGTTCAGACCCCAACTTGCGTCAACGAAACACGATACCGACTCAACGTCCTGGTCGTCCGTGAGAATCTCTCTCTCTCTGAAGGAGACACCTGGACCTTGTGCGAAAGCCCAGCAATCCAACGAAGCACGTCCCTCACGCACGCCTCCGCGGCGCAGTTTGGGACGCTTGGTGTCTACCAAGAAAACCGCAAACGTACTGAAGATCTGGTCTGGATAGGGCTGCCCAGGCCAATCTGCCCGAGAGTCCGTCTGTACCTCTCGCGGGCCTCGGGGGTAAGAAGAACGCACTGCTCTTCTTTCTTTATCAGATCCGCATACCTCCGTTCCAGGGGCGGAAGCTTAGGAGCAGCCTTGGTGACGCTATACTCCTGAAGACAGGATTCGAGATACTTCGAGTCCAGCCCGAAGTACACCTTGTTGGTTCCTGTTTCTCTGCGGAAAATCCTACGGCCCAGAAAAGAAACTTCACCCGGACGTCCTTCCAGCAATTCTCCAGTAAGCTTCAGTTTATACCGCTTCTTAAGGTCCTCATACACCTGGCGAGCTGCTTCTTCATTCTCTGCCCAAATCAGCAAATCGTCTACGTAGAACAAAACGATCACTAACCCTGACTTCGTCTTCTTAGGAAATATAGTAGGGTCCAAGATCTGCTGGAAATCCTGTTTCCCCAAATGGGCAGATAGCTCTTTGTACCAAGAAAGAGGGGCACTACTTAAGCCATTCATGGCTCTAAAAAGCTTCAAGAAGACTCGCTCTTGGGTTTTTCCGAGTGTAATGTTTGTTGGCGACTGCACAAACTCCAGCCTCGCAATTGCAGCATGCATAAACGCGACCGACACATCACACGACAACACGGACCCTTTACGGCACAACATCGCCAGAAGAAGCCTCAGTCCTTCCAAGCTCGTAGAAGGGGAATAGATTCCTTCGGCAAGCGTCGTTCCGCCCATGGCGGCGAAGTAGAGCGACACAGTCCCGGTTTCTTGACCGTATTTACCCATCGACTGGATAAGACTCTTCGTCCGCTCTCTTTAGCCAGTCTACGAGCCTCACGCTCTGACACTACCTCTCCTACTTTGAAGGACTCGAGCTCTTCAAGTTCCAATTTCATCGAAGCATAAAGCAACGCAGGATCCAACTTCTCCCCAGAGGTCTCCGAAACAGCGTCCCTCGGAACTCTGCACGTTATCCTCTTCCCACCGAAAGCAAGCTCAAATCTCGAAGATGCTTCCTGACTCGCGGCACTGCAATCAGGTCCAGACATGAGCTTAGCCATTAGATGATCAGTAAGCCAGCCGATCTCCATGTCACCGTCAAAACCACCAGGCAGCGGCTCAGGATCCCCTACTCCTTCCCCCTCATCGTCAGTGGGTTCTACGTAGCTTGGGATATCAGACAGTGGGTCTTCGGCTGGTATCATCTCTTCATCCTCTAAGATTTCTTGAAACAACGGCACCGGCTCAGCACTTGAGTCGACTGGTGGTTCCGGGGAGCTTCAAACAAGATTGGCCTTTCAGGGTCCTCAGGGTCTACTGTCAGCCGCTGAGCGGCGCTCAAGATGCCTATGGACTCCGGATCATATGTGGGCATATCTCGCTCCAAGATCGCCCTACAGGCCGGGAAGATGTCGATCTCCGCGCTTCCAACGCGGGCTGCAAACACTCCCCCACCCCAAGGGTGGACCGGTCCAAGATACACAACGCGGATCGTCTTCGCTCCGCGGTACTTGGCGTTCCACCGCTCCTTTGGCTTGGGGGCGGTATCCCGGTACCACATCCACGATGATCCCGGACGCCGCTCCTCCTTTCCTATTTCGGGCCAACTTTTCGGCTAGAGCAATCAGCGCACTTTCTTGGTCACAGCGAATGGTAACCATCTTTCCGACAAGACCCATTTCCCGAATGGCCCGGTCAATGTTGTAAATCAAGTTTGGATCGCTAAGCTCCATGGCGGGTAAAGAAACAGTGGACCATCAAAAGGACACGGAGTTTTCCAAAATAGAAAAAATCGATCCCTATCGTTTGATCTTCCTTCTGGAGGTTTCTCCTCAAACGACGTGCGGGGACCCGGCCCTTGCTCGAACAACACGATTCACAATTCACATCATACGGATAATGCCCATGTGACCGATGAACATGCAACGCCACGCTCCTCAAAGGAATGCGCTCAGACACTCCCTGTCCTGATCAACCTCCTTGAATCGGTTCTGGAGCTCTCTCTCTCTCAGTTCTCTCGGACTCTCAGGGGGGTTCATGGGAGCATCAAGTTCGACGGCAGCCCTCGGAGTGCTCTTAACTGGCACTTCTCAAAGTAGGTGCTGCTCTCTGTTTCATCATCGCCCATGTGCTTCAAGCACAAACAAACATGCCATGCACAACAACTTGCCATGCGCACCACACAACTTGCCATGCACAACAACATGTCACAAGAGGCCCGGAGGCCCATGCTCCTACCTTGAACCTTCTTCGCCTTTCAACCCTGTGCAGCACTAGAGTTCGTTCTACATCAACTCGGACATAACAGCTCCTAGTCTTGATTCGAACTCGAGTCCTCCTAAGTCGGGGCTTCAGACGAAACTTTCGGAAACGAACTTGAGGTCTAAAGAGAGCTCTTCCCAAACTTTGAAATCCCAACACCAGAAGACCTCCAATAGAACTCGCCACCACATAGATGGCCAACAACACCGCGAGGTCCAAACTTAAACCTGGCATGTGGAAAGAGTTCCTGGCCGGCGGTCGGGTTTGGGAAGTACAATTTAAGGAGTGATTGAGGAGTGTTTGGGGCATAGGGATTCTCCATCCAAGATGCCTTTCTAGAGGACGGTTACCACAAACCATGCCAAGCACATCGCATGCACAAGCCATCTCTTCTGGGTTCTTTGGGAGTTGAGGGTAATCTCCAAGACGACCTTCGGGAACAAACTTGCCACGCAACCATGCCAAGCACAACTCACAAAGTTCAGGGTATACGACCTTCGGGATATTTTCAAGTATCTTGAGGGTAAAAAGACTTTCGGGACTTTCGAAAATCCCAGCGGCTTCAACGCTGCTTCGGTTTAACTCCCGGAGCGCGGGATCTTTTTCAACTCCACCCCTCAGAGCGCATCCACATGCGCAAAGATTCTTATCCCTCGGTGCGCCACAGCTTGCGCACGGATCTCGAATCCTGATGTCTGTACATGAAGAACTATAGTACAATTGAAGCACCTTGTCCTTTGAGAAACTCACGGTGCAGGAAGTCGGAATGTCCTTTCCTCTTGCGTCTGTCCTCGGCGACCCTCGTCCTCGCAGATCGGCCCTCGGGTCTCCTGCTCTTTCGGGACAGCAGGCGGCTGCTTGATGAAAGTCGAAGACGCTGCCGCCGAAGAGCTCGCCCATGCCGGAGCCGGCGGTGGGGCCATTAGCTGTTGAGATTTGGGCGGCGGAGGAGGAGGCCTGTTGATGTTGAGGAGGCTCCATGGGTCCAACGAAGCCATCGATACGATTGATGGAGCAGGAGTTGATGGAGTTGGCGTACCGGGAGCAGCCTTTGGTGGCTCTGGGGTTTCGGGGGCCATTGCTGACGGACCAAATACGGTAAATGGTCGAGCTGCTCGTGGTGGATCTGCCGATTCCGCTGGACGTTCTGACCGAGATTGTTTGGGTCCTCCGCCAGCTTCCGCTGACGGACGCGCGCCAGGCCCTCCCGGAAACCCTCGGCTGCTGGAGTTGAAGATGAACTCGATGAGCCCGACGACGGTGGTGGACCAGATTTGGTCTGCACCCCCCCTCCAATAGCCGTCGCTGGGCGCGCCTTTTGATGAACTGCTGCGCAACTAACTCCAGCTCCTTTTCCAAGATCTTCCATACTTCGGCAATATCCGGCGGACGCCTTCCGGTGCCTCCCAGGCTATGGGTCCCTCGGCGGTACCCATGAGTTCCACCAGTGAGCGATCCCCCACCTTCGCCCGCTCGTATGCGAGAATCGCACTGCGGATGCTCTTTAGAGCGAGAATCAAAGCCAGGGATGTTCCAGATTCCTGGCCCGGCGCTGAGATTTCTAAACCTCCCAGCGCTTGATTCACTAGGACTGAGGACAGTCCCCAGTGCGATAGCCCGTACCCGTACCCGACTCTTATCGGGATGAGCCTCTTTTCGTGCCCTTGCTCGCACTCCATCGTCAGCTCTGGGGGCTCTTTGCGGAGGGGCCCCAATGAATGTGGTGATCCCACGTGAGGCATCGAGAGGCCTGCCACCTCCTGTCCGCGGGGTCGGCAGTCTCCGACAGCTGTGGTGTCGCCTGGTAAATCTCTTCCGGTGGCCCAAGTCTGTTCAAGGTGAAGCCAACACGGGGAACCGCATACGCCAAACCAGTGATCTTGGCCAGGTAGTCGGTGTGCTGAACTTCTGAGAGAGCATCCATCGGAACTCCGTGGGAATCTAATATTAGGGGCCACAGCCCGTCGTCGCTGGCGACCAAATGGGTGAACCCAGATTGTTCCGCCGCAACGCGTAAACTCTCCTGAAAACGGAAGAACATCTGAGCCCTTGGTCCACGAAGATAACGCTGGAGGCTCTCTATCGAGCGGCGTTCGAAAACGCCAAACACCTCCTGCTCTTCCGGCGCAGGCTGGACCGGATTCCGCTTCTCCTTGTTGCTCCAGCTCACCGACTCGGCCACACTGAGGCTCTCCAAGGACCCCAGTGGTCCTGGGAACTGACCGATGAGTCTGGGGCCGCACAGTCTGCAGGAACAACCAAGGGCGGAACATCTCCCAACCCCGGCATCTCCTTAACCACCCTGGTTGGCGGAAGCGTAATGCGTTCCTCGGAAATCGGCGGCATCTCCGCATTCACCAACGAAACCTCCTAGGACCTTCTAGAAGAGGATTGGACAATGCTGCTGCAACGACGGGCTCGGCAGCAGGAACCACTTCTGGACCCAAGGGGGTCTCTACCTCCATGTTTGAGGAGGCCACACCCATTTGAGCGTTCTTCTTGTTCCCAACGGAAAACGTCTGCGGACAAACAAGCAAGCATGCACATGCCAAGCAAGCACTTAAGGTTCTTCCGGGACTTAGCTCTCCCTGCTCTTCGAGGCCCGGAGGTCCGTTCCCTTACTCTATCTTGCTCTCCACCACGGCGCGGAAGCATGCGCACACAGTACCCCTAGAGCGAATAGCTCTGCCAATCTCAGTCACAAAACCAAGCAAGAAAAGAAAAACTGCAATCAAAGCTAAACTTTTCCACTGTTCCGCAGCTCTTGCTCCGAAGAAGAGGCACTTCTCCTCATTGAGGTCGCAACACGAACCAATCTTGATGCTCAACATCCTCACCCTCCGGGGTCGAGTCGTGCTGCTCAAGCCACTGCAGCCCCGCCCACGTGGAAACACAATGCCAGCGGGGCTGAAGGGGGCTTCGAAGCCTTGGGGGGGGGGCGTGAAGGTCTGAAGGCTTCGAAGGCTTCGAAGGGGAGGACGAAGGCTTCGAAGGCTTCGAAGGGTGAGGACGAAGGCTTCGAAGGCTTCGAAGAGTGAGGACGAAGGGGGCTTCGAAGCCTTCGAAGGTGAAGACGAAAGGGGGCTTCGAAGGCTTCGACGAGGACGAAGGGGGCTTTCGAAGGCTCCGTCTCATCACTACTCCTCTGATTTTTCGAATAAAGAAATACAAAAAACAAAAGAAGATTCGAGGGGGTGGAATTTAGAAGAAATTCCCTTCTCCCTTCTCTCTGATTTTTCGAAAGATGAAATACGAATAACCAAAAAGATTCGAGGGAGGGTGGAATTTAGAACACATTCCCTTCTCTCTTCTCCCTTCCTCCCCCCAATTCTCCAGGCTTTGAAGGTAAAAAGGAAGGGGGGGGGGCTTCGAAAGCTTCGAAGGGAGGACGAAGGGGGCTTCGAAGGCTTCGAAGGTGAGCACGAAGGGGGCTTCGAAGCTTCAAAGGTGAGGACGAAGGGGGCTTCGAAAGCTTCGAAGGTGAGGACGAGGGGGGGGGGGCTTCGAAGGCTTCGAAGGTGAGGACGAAGGGGGCTTCGTCCTCCCTTCAAAGCCTTCGAAGCCTTCGAAGCCCCCTTCGTTCTCATGAGCCGAAGGGGGGCTTCAGACCTTCAGCGCGAAGGGGCTTCGAAGCCCCCCCTTCGACCCTTCGCCTTCCCCCTTCGTGAAGGTTCTCGGATCCTGCCTGATGCTAGCAATAGTGGTCACATGCTGGTTCTTCTCACGGCAGCACATGTTGCTCGTTCTCGCAGAGGGAACGGCAGGGGCACACTCCTGCCTGTCCAACCCGATCTCCTTGAGACGAAACATGGGCGGCTTGGCAAAAATCGAAAGGAATCCTCTGCCAAGCAAGCGCTAGTCGAAGAGGTTCGTGGATTTCTCGACGGATTGACGTTCAGCAAATGTCCACAAAACGGTGATTGACTTTCTGGCATACAATTTGCATTTTGCGATATGGCATGTGGCCACCACAGCAAGCCCTGCTTTGAGTACACACATGTGGATGCACGAACACATGTGCCATTTTTGGGGTTTGCAAGGTTTAGAAGGGATTGAGCAAGCTTGAAATTTGCAATTCGACTCAGCCCCACCGCTGAGCATGCTTCAAAGCCGACTAATGCTCTGGACTCAGGTAAACAGACATTCGAAGCACCCAGCGCCTTCACGCCAGGTGTGACCTTCCAGTGCGTGCATGTTGTTCAAGCAGCCTCCGAACTCGCTTCGGCAGTGGCGAATCTGACCTCTTGTGTGAAAGAAGCAGTGGGGACACAGGCAAGTTGGAGGATACAGATGTCCTCTGTGATGTGGAAGTGATGGAAGTGGTTCTTCCGTGATCGAGGAAAATGGCACACCGCCTAGCAGCTGGGGGCACACAAACCCAATCAGGCAGCAGCTGTGACCCGTTTCGAAATGACTTTCGCAGCGGGCAAGGCCATCAGCGAGTGTGGCACTCGCATTCGCTTCATGACGTTTCACGTCGGAGGTTTGGCATCAGACGCAGACGACGTCTTTATGGCTGCATGTACCAGCTGCCGCCAGAGGCCAAGCCGCACATCATTTGCCTGCAGGAGACGCATTGGAAAAATAGCACGGAGAATACCAGCTGGATGGCATGTCATCACCTCCAGTAGCTCCGGTGACTTTAGGTCCAGTGGGCTGATAGTCATGATCTCCCATGATCTTCTTCTCGATTCACAAGCTCATCGCGGCTTCTTCATCATTCACCTGAGTGATGCTGCCATTGATGTCTTAAATGTGTATCAAAGTGTGTCCACAGGCAACAGGCCGCAATCACATTATACTGCCAAACGGGACCACATGTGGAGGCACCTGCGAGAAGTTTTGCGTCGACTTCCGCAGCGAAACCCGTTGATCCTTGCAGGGCATATGAATACGCAAAGTTTATCGCTTTCGGGTCATGTTGGCAAGGTTCACATAGGCACTAATGGGGTCACTAGGGGAGGCGATCAGGACGTTGATCAGCTTGTGGACCTCATTAAAGACTTCGATCTTTGCCTGTTAAATAGTTGGGTTCGCCATGCCAGGGCCACATTCTATTCTGGAGAGGCCAGCTCGCACATTGACCACGTCTACACCAGAAGACGTGATGCTGACGACAAGGCCTGCTGTGCGCATACAGTGAACATAGACTACTTTCCATGGCGGGATGGGGGCAAGCACTATCCAGTGCTGGCGGATCTATGCCCGCTCCGTCTGTGTCACCACGCACCTCCAGCACCGACCCAGACCTGGGATCAAAAGGCCATGATCCATGACTTTCTCCATGTGCCAATGGCTGTGTCATGTTTTCAGGATCTCTTGAACGGCAAACTCGAGCAGGCAGACTACAACAAGCAGTTCTGCAACGCTGCACTTGAACAGGCTGAAGAGGCCTCCAGAACTGGGCATGTGCATGATCTTTATGCTACCACCAGACAGCTGGCACCCAAACAAGTCAGAAGACGTGTCAGGCTGCGTGGACCAGAGAGCGCACTCCTCGATCATCAGGGTGAGCTGGATCTTTTGCAGGAGCACTGTGAACACCTGTTCTCCTCTGCTGATTCTGACACAAAAGCCTATGATCTGCAAGCTCTTGCTCCATATGTGACGGATGCTGCGATTGCATCCAACATGAAAAAGATCCCTCTCCGCAAAGCTGCTCCACCAGGCCACGTTCCTGCGGTTGCATGGAAGATGACAGGCCAGCTGGGATGTCAGGCAATTGAGGCCCTTGTTCACACTATGGAACGAGAGGTTCCCAAGCCAAGCATGGCGCGATGCATGGCTAGCCTTCATTCCGAAGATATCCACGCCAAAGGTGCTCAAGGATCTTCGACCTATCGGTCTTCAGGATATAGAAGGCAAGTGTGTCCTGGGTGCTATCAGAGACGAATCAGAGATGCTGTCATGCCCTATGTTTTGCAATACACGGCAGACTGGCCTCAGCTTGCATACCTAGGGCAGCGTTCTACTCGCCAGGCCATCAACAGAGCTTTCGAACACTGCGCATTGGTTAGGGAGGCTGTGACGGGAGGCAAGTTGAGTGGACTTTCACCGACTAGAACAGCAATGGGGGACACACAGGTAAGTGTGGATATGTCTCAGGCCTTTGACAGATTGGATCGATCCCTGCTTCTGGAGGCCATGACCGATGCGCGCATCCTATCTCCTCTTCAAGATGCAATCATGGCATGGCATCAGGGCATGGAATACCACTTGCAACACGCTGACCTGAAGACCAAGGTTGAAAGTACGGTTGGGGTTAGACAAGGATGGAAAATTGCACCCGTTCTCTGGGTGTTGTATACCTGTTGCTTCAACGCACTGCCAGCTAGTGCATTCTTTTTTTTTTGGACCATTGCCTCTTTACTACATCAGCAGCGCAGTAGGCCGTTCTTAGGGATCTCAATGCGAGAGGTGAAACGGAGCAGGTGCGAAAACCAAAGCAAACAAACACCAAAACAAACACAAAACACAACCACCAACCAGCAGCAACCCGAAGAGCAGAGCACCAAAAGTCTACGTGTCCCCCGCGCTCAGTACTCAAAGTCGTCGCAGAAGTCCAGGTGTAATCGAGCAGCGCAGAGCATACGGGGGGGTCGCAAAATGCGAGGGTATGCCAGATCATCAAAACCACCATCATGAGCCACAGGTGCAAAGAAGGTCAGCCGGCAAGCTGTATCGACAGCAGAATTACCGACCGACACGGTGAGTCCCAGGCGCACAGTGGCGAAAAGGGAAGGTACAAAACTGGCCCAATATCCCAGAGGGAAAACAAGGCCAGCCGCGCCCCATGGTGGTCAGCCAGTGGGGACTTTTTGGCAAGAAAAATGCAAGACCAGCCCAGGGCTTGATTATTGGAGCCCGGTCAAGGTCAGTGCACAACTAAGCCCAATTTGACCACGTACCCAAGCAGAAACAGGGGCCGCGGTCAGCAGGGTTTCAACCCTTCCCAGAGGGGAGCTGCGTCAAGCAGCTGCCAATTCAGAGAGGAAAGACTACCCGACAGTGGTCAGACCCTTACTGTGGAGGTTACTTCGGCGCCCCTACCTTTCAGAGTTGATTTCTTGCCCTCTTTTTGTGTCTCCAAATCCACACATCTTTCACCACCCGCACACTTCCACACTTGAACAGGCAGCAGAACCCAGCTGACATACACACAAACGCACACTGCCCACTAAAGCCACTTTGCACCCACACAATGGCACACACCACACTCCATGACACACACGACTCTCTGCCAAAACGCCGAACCCACAACACACCACACCCATTCACAATGTTGAAAAAAAACGAGGTAAACACACACAGACACCACTGCAAGGTCACTGTTTTTTTTGTTTGGTGTCACTTCTGCACACACTAACACTTTGCTTGCACATTAAAGCCAAAAGACATGCACCTGCAAACCAACCCACTTTGCAACCACAAATGCACCACACACACACACACATCCACATCCACACACTCTTGCACATGCACACTCAGAAAAACAGCCAAAAAATACAAAATGCACATTCTTATGAGATATCTTTTTGTTCCAATTGCAATTTTTTCACTGTCTTTCTGGTCAATCGACAGCTTACCGGGCTACAGCACCAAAACACTTATTGAACGATCTGTTTGGTTTTGGTTTAGAGCGGTTTCTCGGAAGCTTGAACCGAGAACACAAAAAACAAAGAAAACATTGAACAAAAGCAAGAGAAAAATTCTTTTCAGACGGGCGAAGGCAATTTGAACTGAAAAAGAAAGTGTTGCTGTGCATGAATCTGCTGCTGGTTCTGGAGAAAATTGTCTAGGTTTCACGACTCTGGTTCTCCAAAGTTCAAAAATAAAAACCAATGTTTTTGCAGTTCATGCTAACAAATCACACTGACCTCTCATGATGGCCAGAACGACTTGAGAGTCGCCCAGCCTCGATTTCCATTCCATTCAACTTTTTTTTGACAAAGCTTCGATTGCGTTCTCTTGTCTTTAATTTTCCAAAATGGCCAAACAGAAATTCAAGGCACAGCAGAAGAAACTCTTTCTTTCAGGCTGGGTGCCCCAGTTCTTTGTCTTTCGTTTTGGTTGCGTGTTGCAATTCTTCCCTGGATTCAGCACCATTCAACAAATTTTCAAAATTTCTGAAGTCCGAAAATGTTGAAAAAACCCTCAAAATCAGCACTTGATCAGTGAAATTTGTTGAATTCACTCTGGTGTTTCGCTCGCTTCGCTCGCACTTATTCACATTCTGGTAATACACTTTGCATTCAAGTGGTTTGGCTTGGGCGTCGCGCGCAACCTTAACGAATCAACACCACGGTTGAACTCGTCTCGTCCTGCAGTTGATTTCTGTCCAAACGGCACTGTCAGAGGCTTTTAAAAACACTTGTTTCAAAGCATTGAACTTTTCCAAGCTGCAGTTTCCACCAATGTTGACTCTGCCCCCTTCTTTTTCCTCTTCTGCCTTCAGGCCTTGCACCAAAACCTGGAGAACGTGAAACCCAAGATGAGGGGCAGCAAAATTGATCGAAAAGGTAGGGAAGCTCCAGTGAAGTTCCGGTTCTAAACAAGATCACACTTTGCTGCCTGGCTGCCTGCTGTTCTGATTTTGGGGAAGACTGACACAAGACTTAGACTGGAACCGACTGAGAGGCTTATGTGTTTTACTCGCAATGAGGAACTGTAAAAGCCAGATCTGGCTTCCCGTGTGTGAAAAACGCCGCAACTGGGCCCAAAAATGGCTCCTAAACTTGGGTTCCAATTTAAGGCTCCAACCTGGGTGGCCTTGTATGTTCACACAGGAAATCCAAAATCTGGGGCCCGTTTTCGGTGCCCAGAATTGAGCTGCTTTTGGAACCCATTTGAGTTCAATCACAATTCTATTCGATACTGTTTGCATCAACACTCAAAAAAACAAAAAATGCCGTCGATACGCGTGTTCTTGGCTTGCTAAACTTGTCTTTAGCTGGCATTCAAGACAAAGCAGTCTTGCATTGTTTGCGTGCAATCTCCTACCTTTCAGAGTTGATTTCTTGCCCTCTTTTTGTGTCTCCAAATCCACACATCTTTTACCACCCGCACACTTCCACACTTGAACAGGCAGCAGAACCCAGCTGACATGCACGCAAACGCACATTGCCCACTAAAGCCACTTTGCACCCACACAATGGCACACACCACACTCCATGACACACACACAACTCTCTGCCAAAACGCCAAACCCACAACACACCACACCCATTCACAATGTTAAAAAAAACAAGGTAAACACACACACAGACACCACTGCAAGGTTACTGTTTTTTTTGTTTGGTGTCACTTCTGCACACACTAACACTTTGCTTGCACATTAAAGCCAAAAGACATGCACCTGCAAACCAACCCACTTTGCAACCACAAATGCACCACACACACACACACACATCACATCCACACACTCTTGCACATGCACACTTAGAAAAACAGCCAAAAAATACAAAATGCACATTCTTATAAGATATCTTTTTGTTCCAATTGCAATTTTTCACTGTCTTTCTGGTCAATCGACAGCTTACCGGGCTACAGCACCAAAACACTTATTGAACGATCTGTTTGGTTTTGGTTTAGAGCGGTTTCTTGGAAGCTTGAACCGAGAACACAAAAAACAAAGAAAACATTGAACAAAAGCAAGAGAAAAATTCTTTTCAGACGGGCGAAGGCAATTTGAACTGAAAAAGAAAGTGTTGCTGTGCATGAATCTGCTGCTGGTTCTGGACAAAATTGTCTAGGTTTCACGACTCTGGTCCAAAGTTCAAAAATAAAAACCAATGTTTTTGCAGTTCTTGCTAACAAATCACACTGACCTCTTATGATGGCCAGAACGACTTGAGAGTCGCCCAGCCTCGATTTCCATTCCATTCAACTTTTTTTTGACAAAGCTTCGATTGCGTTCTCTTGTCTTTAATTTTCCAAAATGGCCAAACAGAAATTCAAGGCACAGCAGAAGAAACTCTTTCTTTCAGGCTGGGTGCCCCAGTTCTTTGTCTTTCGTTTTGGTTGCGTGTTGCAATTCTTCCCTGGATTCAGCACCATTCAACAAATTTTCAAAATTTCTGAAGTCCGAAAATGTTGAAAAAACCCTCAAAATCAGCACTTGATCAGTGAAATTTGTTGAATTCACTCTGGTGTTTCGCTCGCTTCGCTCGCACTTATTCACATTCTGGTAATACACTTTGCATTCAAGTGGTTTGGCTTGGGCGTCGCGCGCAACCTTAACGAATCAACACCACGGTTGAACTCGTCTCGTCCTGCAGTTGATTTCTGTCCAAACGGCACTGTCAGAGGCTTTTAAAATCACTTGTTTCAAAGCATTGAACTTTTCCAAGCTGCAGTTTCCACCAATGTTGACTCTGCCCCCTTCTTTTTCCTCTTCTGCCTTCAGGCCTTGCACCAAAACCTGGAGAACGTGAAACCCAAGATGAGGGGCAGCAAAATTGATCGAAAAGGTAGGGAAGCTCCAGTGAAGTTCCGGTTCTAAACAAGATCACACTTTGCTGCCTGGCTGCCTGCTGTTCTGATTTTGGGGAAGACTGACACAAGACTTAGACTGGAACCGACTGAGAGGCTTATGTGTTTTACTCGCAATGAGGAACTGTAAAAGCCAGATCTGGCTTCCCGTGTGTGAAAAACGCCGCAACTGGGCCCAAAAATGGCTCCTAAACTTGGGTTCCAATTTAAGGCTCCAACCTGGGTGGCCTTGTATGTTCACACAGGAAATCCAAAATCTGGGGCCCGTTTTCGGTGCCCAGAATTGAGCTGCTTTTGGAACCCATTTGAGTTCAATCACAATTCTATTCGATACTGTTTGCATCAACACTCAAAAAAACAAAAAATGCCGTCGATACGCGTGTTCTTGGCTTGCTAAACTTGTCTTTAGCTGGCATTCAAGACAAAGCAGTCTTGCATTGTTTGCGTGCAATCTCCTACCTTTCAGAGTTGATTTCTTGCCCTCTTTTTGTGTCTCCAAATCCACACATCTTTTACCACCCGCACACTTCCACACTTGAACAGGCAGCAGAACCCAGCTGACATGCACGCAAACGCACATTGCCCACTAAAGCCACTTTGCACCCACACAATGGCACACACCACACTCCATGACACACACACAACTCTCTGCCAAAACGCCAAACCCACAACACACCACACCCATTCACAATGTTAAAAAAAACAAGGTAAACACACACAGACACCACTGCAAGGTTACTGTTTTTTTTGTTTGGTGTCACTTCTGCACACACTAACACTTTGCTTGCACATTAAAGCCAAAAGACATGCACCTGCAAACCAACCCACTTTGCAACCACAAATGCACCACACACACACACACACATCACATCCACACACTCTTGCACATGCACACTTAGAAAAACAGCCAAAAAATACAAAATGCACATTCTTATAAGATATCTTTTTGTTCCAATTGCAATTTTTCACTGTCTTTCTGGTCAATCGACAGCTTACCGGGCTACAGCACCAAAACACTTATTGAACGATCTGTTTGGTTTTGGTTTAGAGCGGTTTCTTGGAAGCTTGAACCGAGAACACAAAAAACAAAGAAAACATTGAACAAAAGCAAGAGAAAAATTCTTTTCAGACGGGCGAAGGCAATTTGAACTGAAAAAGAAAGTGTTGCTGTGCATGAATCTGCTGCTGGTTCTGGACAAAATTGTCTAGGTTTCACGACTCTGGTCCAAAGTTCACAAATAAAAACCAATGTTTTTGCAGTTCTTGCTAACAAATCACACTGACCTCTTATGATGGCCAGAACGACTTGAGAGTTGGCCTCGATTTCCATTCCATTCAACTTTTTTTGACAAAGCTTCAATTGCGTTCTCTTGCCTTTAATTTTCCAAAATGCCAAACAGAAATTCAAGCTTCAATTGCGTTCTCTTTGATTTTCCAAAACAGAAATTCAAGGCACATTGAAATTTGACAGAAGATTGAGCAAAAAAGAAAACCTTCAGACTGGGTGCCCTCACTTCTTTATCTTTCGTTTTGCAATTCTTTTCTGGATTCAGCACCATTCAACGAATTTTTAACATTTCTGAACTCTTCGAAAATGTCCAGAGCACCTCCTAACAGCTGCGTGGAGCAACTTCAATCAACAGCCAACATGCGGCTCAATTATGTGTTCCAGCAGAGCCTGGCATTGGTGGAAGTCTAACGATCCTTGAGGTCAATGGACAGTTCATGGAATCTTGGGCCAGCCGATTTTTTGCTGTTCTTGGAAACGGCCTGCGAGCAACAACATGCTTGGTATTCAGCTTCTTATAGTCAACAATGCACTTTCAAAGCCTAGCCGAAGGGTCAAAGAAGGTAAGAGGGGGGCGTGCTGTTGTCCACACACGCTTTGATCCACCACAAGGTCGGCTTAAAGGCATTCAACTTGTTAGCCACCGGTCAGAAGCTTGACAATCTTTTCATAACGGTCTATGGCCCGCAAGAAGCTGCCCCCGACGCTGATCGGCAGAATTTTTCCAAGCGGTTCTCAAAATCACACATGCTGTTTCTTGCCGGATTCGTGTGTGGCTTCTAGGCAACTTTAATGGGCTTGACTCACACCGGCCGCGAAGACGGCTCCGCTGCAACGTGGGGGTTTCTTGCAGGTTAAGTTGCAGTCTGGCGTGCTTCAAGCATCCGCATTGCAACTGGACGCAACCTCTACAAGCTTGCCAAGAACATCGCTGCAGTGCGCACCACAGTCAGAGACTGCGCACGTCAGCTGGTGGCGCGAACTCAATCACACGGGAATCAAGCATCAAGCAAAATTGCCAATCCATGCGACCCCTAGTTTGGAAGGGGGATTGGCTCTCAGGGGAGAGTCCCTAATGGGCACTGCTTCTGCAGATGCCAAAATGCACGGGAACAAGCTTATCCTACGACTGACGATCGGACCTCGCTAAGTGGATGTAATGCAATGCAAATGCCTAGCGATGGCCTGGATTCAGTCTCTCTCAGGCAGGCACTGGCTTATTAGAACTCAGTGCGTCAAGATTGGAGCTGTCGAAAGGTCGGTGCACATGAAAGTGAGTCTTGGACCCGGAAAGTTGCCTCTGCGTATGATATGCACATGCTCGTAAGCATCGAGGAAGTCAGAAAACCAGTTACTGCCTTTGAACAGAGCAGATGTAGAACAGATGGTATGCCGGCACAATTCAAACAGCATGTCATGGGTGTGGACATGTTCGTGCAGCCGCCTACCAGAGATGTGGGTGCCAACTAACCGCTGGTTCTTCATTCTCTTATCCGCTGGCAAGGCTTGCTTGCTCTGGACGAAATCCGCAAACAATGGTGTGTGGACGTGAAAAACCGAAGGTCCCTCTGGTACCTTTTCCCTTGAAAGCACGAACCCTGACCTCTCACACAAGTGCGGACAACTCTCTCTTTTTCACAGTCAGAGCCACTTGAGCCAAAAGTCACGAAGTGCACAAACTAAACGAATTCTCTCTTGTGAGCTTAAACTCAGCTTCAGAACGAAGTTCCTACACACTGCACACTCACTTTAAATAGCGTATTGGGCAAAAACACACTCGTATGATTTCCTTGGAAATCAACGAGGCATAAACCATCGAGGATGGGATCACACGGATTCCCAATCACTCCGAAGCAAAACAAACCTATACAAGCTGATCCAAAACATGACAAAAACATCACTGATCAGCCACAATCTTCCACCCCCCGCATTTTGCTGAGGGTTCATGTCAAAGATCTGAAGTCCAAGCCCAGCTCGGCACTTCAACACTAAGGGGATGCCCTGGCCACATTCCCTTGGTGCGTACTCGCCACCAAACGAAACAAACAACACACCAGTCGATCTCTGACATCAAACTTAAAACTCATGCAAGATCCCACCATCAGGCAGGTTGTCCTGGGTCCACATCACTGGTAACCCAAGAGTTCGTTGTCCAAACACGTGAAAAACGAATTAAACTTGCATCCACCTGCACTGGGGCAGGGTTGTCTTGGAACGAATCCAAGAGTTCGTGGTGACAAACACGTGAAAACGAATTAATGCAAGCTTCAGATGTTTCCCACTCAGCACTCGACCTTGTCGTGGTACTCCTCCTCAGTCTCGCATCTTCCAGGTCACCAAACTCACCAACTAGCATCGGCTAGCTGATCCTTCAGGAAAAGATTGGCTTCATAGTTTCGCTTCTTCCAGCGTACCATCAGCCAAAAACGTCTTCAGAGGTGGCAATCAGACGCCTTGCAGAAGGGGCTATAGAGTCCCTCGTTGAGTTTCATCATCATTTTGCCTCCTCTTTGCAAACTTCTCATGCACTGAAACAAGGGCTCACACTAACCAGAAAAATCGCGGGCGCTCCATGGCGGCAACGCGGCCATGGCTTCCAAAAAAATGGCTGCGGGTTTCACTCACCCACCCAACCACTGAGATCACTTAGCATCTCAGTTCATTCTTCATCCTCTTCGCCCTTCTTCTCGCCAGCTCCAGTTGACTCCATCAACTTGGCGCGGCGCTCCTTGGCGGCTTCCTTCATCTCCGCCAACTCAGCCGTCCTCGTTTCCATCATCACATCCTGCGAAGATCGGCTAGGCTCAGCTGGCGTCTCCGCAGGCCTCTCAGTTGGCTGGTCTCCAACCTTTCTCTTCTTCTCTTCCAACATCAGCTCCAAATCGGCAACACTAAAGCTTGCCTTCACACGCTCAGCAATCTGCGCGATAGCTGCTGCATCCAACTCAGATGGTACAACTGACACAGGCGAGCGAACCGCTTCGCCTTCCAGCTTTGCTCTCTTAGCAGCTTCTTCCTCGGCAGCTGACAGGTCGGCGATGCGCTTGCGCTTTCGCTCAGCTTCCTCGAACTCTCGGTCTTGCTGTTCCGCTGCAGCCTTGAGGATCCGCTTCAGGTCCTTTTCCTCCTTCTCGAGTTTCCCAACATTCTCACCCATGATCCCAAAGGCTTGCTGCCACATGTCGGCAGGCAACGTCAAGTTGAACCTCACCACATAGTCGGTCGGCAAGTGCCACTTACACTTGCAGATCCACACAACACCGCTTCGAGTCTCACTCGCAACCACCTTCTTCCAGCTTGCCGCCCTCTGCGTGTCGGTGATCTCCTCTTTCTTTTTCTCCAGGTCCTCCAAGAATCCTGCAACAGACTCCATCACGGATCTGTAGTGGCTGTAGGCCACAAACGACCACTTGGGGACTGGTCTCTCCCTCAGCTCCGGCTCGTGAATCCGAAGTGTATCACACGACAACATCGAAATCACTCGCACTCGCTCCACCAGTTCCTTAAACACCAAGGATCCTTCCTTTGCACTTCTCTTCCAGCGCAACACCCATGGGGGATAATACGAGCTCTCAGCTTCATCCTCCATGATCCTCTCTGCTCCCAAAATGGGTAGCATGCACAACAGATCCACCATCCGCAAGACTCCGAGGTCCTGGTGCTCACCCAGAAGCAAAACAGGGACTATCCCTTTTCTCTTCAAGTACCTCACGAAGCTCAACATCGCCAGGCCACACGTTCCCGGCGGTACTTCCATGTACAGTCCTCCTTCATTCACTGCCATCTCCCAGATGATGGCCTTGCCACCAATCTGTCCACGGACATCCAAGATTCCGAAGATCTTCGTGGGTTTCTCCTGTAGCTCACACACCTCCTGGATGGGCTTCACCAGCTTCTCGTATGAGCTTTGATAGCGCAACATATCCTTGTCGGATAGCGTGCCTACCACGTCCTTGAGCTCTAGCTCATCCACTGGAGTTCCGCGCCGGCAGATACTCCATGACACATCACCGAACCACTTCGGCGGCTCTGGATCCGCCAGCTCCGGAAACACGTCGACCATCCGTTCAATCACCTTCGGCATGGCCTTGGGTTTCGGTGCAGCTTGGCCTGAGCCTCGGCTTTCACCTTTATCACCCCTTTTTCCAGCAGCTCGGCGCTCCTTCTCTGCCTCTCGGAGATGGAATGCATGGCTTGCATCCGTGCCAGAGACTGTCACAGTCTGTTTGCACTTTTCGCACTTGGGCTTGCCACTTTCATCCCAGCTCAACCCGGCAGCATGCTCGGATCTGAACAACCATTTGCAAACCTTACACCAAAAGGGGCTTTTCATCTCAGCACCCTGCTCACCCTTCCTGCTGTCTTCAGCTGCCATTTTCCTGTCCTTCACCAAAGGTACAGGCTCCAGGCTAGGGCTAGCTTCCGTGGTGCTTGAACCAAAGCTTTTGCGGTTGGACCATAAATCCATTTCTTGAACCTCAGGGGAAGAGTCTTCACGAAGGGTTTCGGGACTTCTAAGGTGGAAATTTTCAAAAACTTCGCCACACTTTTTCACACTTTTCAACGATCCAACTTGCTCCACACTGCATCCAGTTGCCTCGGCACACTGGCATGCCTGAACTCCAACCCTTGGTCGGATTCCACAGATCCTCCACACCTGCTGCACATCTTCACCAGGGTATATACCCATAGCTTGCTGGTGCTGACAGAATGTCACTTGACTCAAGCACTTTGTAAGAACGTCAGCGATCATTCCCGCTGTCGGGCACCAAATGACCTTCAAGGTCTGAGCTTCCTGTATCCGCTCCTGAAGATAGCAGACAGCGATGTCTAAGTGGCGAACTCGCCTACTCAACCCACGGTTTAGCAAAACCGCTCTCGCTGAGGAACTGTCAGTGTGCAATCGGATCGTGACATCTGACTCGGCCAACTGACCGATCAAAGTCGCAAGTCCCTCACTCTCCTGTACCGCAGTCAAGATGGCTCTCAACTCGGCTTCACAAGAACTCAGCGATACACACCCTTGAACTCGAGAGATTCCCTTGATCAGGCATCCTCTATAAAAGATGGCTATGCCCGACACAGATCTTCGTCCTAACGACGCTTGGGGTGCCCAACTGGCATCCGCATACACTTCCAGCTGCGCCGGCCCACTGTCCGGTACATTCCCATCAGGGCCAAAGTACTGCCATGCATGGTATTGTCCCTTTAGGAACCTAATCACTTGTCGCAATGCTTGCTCAAAGCATGCTGTTGGCTTGGACTGTCCTTGCGAAAGAATGGACATCCACCTACTCAGGTCAGGTCTCGACTGACCCCACCATGCAATCCGGCCAAGTACTGCTCTGTACCTCGCAGCTGCAGTGTCACTCAACTCAGGATCCGAACCACTTGCTCTGCCCTTCTCGACCGTTTTCACGATGTCCGGAGGAGCAGTAACCACCTTCAGGTCCTTACAGAACTCTGTCTCGAACAGGGCATCTAAGTATGCCGGGGGCACTCGCATCCTGAGATGACTCCCTTGTCTCTCAATCTCTCGCCCCAAAAAGGTGATCTTTCCACCAGTGGAAGTGATTCGACCCGTTTCCTTGATCTTCAACTCTCCGTTCAGGGTGTCGGTCACCAACCGAATGGCATCTCTAGTGCCACACAGAATCAAATCGTCCACATAGCACAACATGAGGAATCTTTTCCCTCTCACAGTGCCCTCGAAGACGGAAGGTTCCGTTGGGCATTGCTTCAACCCAACTTTCTTCACAACTGTCGCCAGCTTCAAGTTCCAAGCTTTGGCGGCAACTCTCAAACCATTCATGGCTTGATCCAGAATCATAAACACCGGGACATAATAGTCCTTGCAGGCGGAAACATCCTTGGGCAATTGGATAATCGCCTTCGATCCTTTCGGAAGGGGGGAATGCAAGAATGCAGTGCTAACATCCAAAGTTGCGATATCCATAGCATCTACCGAAGCAATGGCCAAAAGCGTCCGTAACGCTTCTAAAGAAGGAGTCGTAGCACTCAGTCCTAAAGATGATGCTGTGCTCCCCTTTGCGATGTCTTGCACCACACACCGAGCTCTCACAGCTTCCTTGCCATTCACCACCTTTGGGCCTATGACCCATCGGGTTGGGATGATCTTTATCCCATGCTGACGAGCAAACTTCTGAGCCTCGTCTGCTCCAACCACTCTCCCTGCTTTGTGAGCAGTCATACTCTGCAGCTCAGTTCGCCGGCCTTCCACTGTTTTATCCACATCTAATGGACATCCATCTATCTCAGACAGAACACTCGTGGGTCTTGCCAGCCAAACTTGGGATCCACACACCTTCATGGACTCCGGGAAAGTGCTATTCTTGTTGAGCAGAATCGAATTGGTCACATGTACCAACTTCGGACTCTCGTCACTGCTTACCATTTTAATAGGACCTTGAGGCACATCGAGTCTTGGGTCTAAATAAATACGATTGATCAGCCGGGGAACTCGATTGGACTCATCTGGAACTGAGTTCACATCTGAAGTTAAACTCTCTAAACGCCGGGGAACTCGACTGGACTCATTTGGAACTGAATCCACATCCATTTGAGGTTTTTCTTCCTCCATTGGGATCGCTTCATCCTCAGCGGGAGTTTCTCCTTCGAAGTATCCAGGTTCCATTGCCTCATCTGGAATCCCTTGGTAAGGCAAACTTGGATCCTCAAAATCCTCCATGTCAACATCCACAACTTCTGTCGCAGGTGTTGGGACGCTTTGCCTCTCCTCCAACTTGGGATCTGGTCGACTCTCATAGGTGATCTTCGGGCGTTTCAGGAGTGAAGGCTCACTTCCAGACTCCATCACCCCCGCATCCTTTGAGCTTCTCTGGTCCATTTTTGGAGTTTCCTCTGTTGGTTCTTTCGATTCCAACCGTTGTCGTTGAGCTTTCAACCAATCATCATACCGTTTTCGGCATTCAGCATTGTGGTTGGCTTTTCCTCTTTTTGGACCACACGCAGGACAGTTCGCTGTGCCACCATGTTCCTTCACCCATGCAGCTGGAGGTCCAACTTTGCTCATGTCGGTGGTCGGTCCCTCAGACACTCGGCCCTCAAAGGCCTTGTCCGCTTCACCTTCAATCCGATCGGGCACACCATCCTCTTTCTCCTTCAGAATCGGGGGAGCCAATGTATCCGATGGATCATGCTCCTTGAGCAAATGTTGACAATGCTCCAACCCAATCTTCAACGGAACGATGTGCTTGATGGACTTTGCTCGAAAGTGTTTTGGACAACCATCCACCATGGCACTCACAACATGAGTCAAGCCACCAACTTCAGGGTACACATAGGCTGCTTCCACAAACCGGGAGAGCGCCGTGGTTTTCATCGAATCCGGTAGCTCAGCCAGAACTGTAGCACCTATCAACGACGATCCACACTCATGGAGGGATCTCTGTAGTACCAACTCCTGGGGTGATTTCTTCCCATCAAAGGCAGCTGCATGGTGATTGTGCATTGCAGCACAGTAAATCAGACCAAACTCAAACGCTCGAGGACTTCTTTTCAAGTCAAAGCCCTGCGCTCGTAGATCCAACCTCACCGTGCTGAACAACTCCTTGAGTGTTCTCACTGCCCTTTCCACACCACCAACCGCTTCATGTCCCTGCGGAGGTGCTCTTTGGGTCACAATCCTAATCCCCAGATTGGCTCTCTTGATGAGGGCGCTCACCGCTGTCTCGCTGTCTGTCCTCAACAGTACAGCAGACCCTGCAATGTCCAGTCCGAAAGCATTCATCCAATAACGAATCCAGCTGGAGGTATTGTCAGCATTGGTCCCTACCAACAGACATCCAATCATTCTGGTTGACATTTCAGTCATGACCAGTACTTTCATGTTGGGAGCCGTCGGCTGGTCTTTCGCAAAAGTACCAGTTACCAGGTTGATGAAGCAGAAATCTGCTTGCAACGCCACGGGTCGGTCTTGAGCATCCTTGGTCCGACGATGCTGGGTTGTTCCTCTTGTCATCCGACAATGAGGACATTCGGACGAAAAAGGAATGTGGCCTCGCATCCGATGCAGCTCCATTTCTTCTTGCTTTTTCTTGGTCATTGACTGCACTGACTGCATCTGATCAACCTCCATCGGTCGTTGGCCATCATCCACATCCATGGGTCGAACCTCAGTTCTTCCAAAGGTTACTTTCTTTCGCTTTCCAGCATCACCTTGCAGGTAGATCCAAGGACATCCAGCCCAGGATACTCCATATCCCATGACTCCTTTCTTCTCGTGTCGCAGCGAAATCTCTCTTCGAGTGAACTTCACTTCCCAACCAGTATTCACCATCTGCTCGGTGCTCAAGATGTTGTGAGCCACATCTGCTACAACTCCAGTCACACACACCGATGTCAAACCAAGATACTGCTTTCCTTCATACATAGGCAGCAAGGCTCGGATGCGAACTCGCTCGAAGACATTCACCGGGGTATCGTTGGCTGCTGAGTACCTCTCATTAGGTCCCAACGCCTTCCGATCCAAGATCTGGAACTCATCCAAGTATCTTTTCGCAATCACAGTCACCGATGCTCCTGAGTCAATCAACCACCATTTGCTTGCATCATCCTTTTCCATGCTTTTGACTTGATTCATCGGAGGTTTCATCAAAGACCGAACTGACTTAGATGGCAACATCTGAGATAAATCGGTAGAGATCCGATGCTCCAACTCGGCAATCCGGACTCTCGTCTCAACTTCCCATGACCAATCTATCTCATCAGTACTCCGGGGAATCCACTCTTTTCTCACTTCATCGAGCAATCCTTCCAGAGGTTGCAACACAGATTCCACTCGGGCCTCTGACTCAGGTTCATTCCATTCACCTCCAGTTAGCTGGTAGTCACTCGACTCACCCTCTTGGGAGACTTCAGCAACTGTCTTCCCCTTTCCTTTGCCTTTTCCTTTGGGCTTTCCCTTTTCGGGCTTCTTCTTGGGATCTCCTTTTGCCTTGGCTTTCGCCTTAGCATTGGGGGAATTGGGCTTCTTGCCTGAATCTCCCTCCTTATACCAGCAATCGCGGGCATAATGTCCCTTTCCACCACACACATAGCACTCCACATCCTTCTTGTTCTGGCTTGAAGCTCGTTTGCCAGCACCTTTGCTTGATTCGCGCTTGCCTTTCTGTTCCTTTCCTTTGCCTTTTGGTTTTCCTTCGTTGCCCTTTCCCTCATTGGGATCTCGAAAAGGTTGAAGCTTCGTGCCAGGGGCTTCTGACCACACCCTTTGTTGCACCTCAAACTTCAGAGCAACTCTTTTCAGATCTTCAAACGATTCACTATCGCCATGCAACAAGCAATGGCTTCTACACCGATCTGGCAAACTGCGCAGCAAAACCATAACCGAATCCGCTTCTTGGATCTGCAAACCACCAGCATGCACATCGGGATCAAGACTATTGAGCAGCTTGGTGTACTTGTTCAACTCATGCTCAATCTTTCGAATGATCTCCGGAATACTGGGTGCTTTCACGGTTTGATTCACCAGCTGCGACCGAAAGAACAGGCATTCAGCTCGCGACTTCAGGCAAAACTCCTTCGCCAGCAATCTCAAAGCCACAAAACCAGATTGTTGATAAGTGCTCTCACTTTCAACATATGTCTGCAAAATCAGAGAACTCTTCTCATGATTTGCAAAAGTCTGTCGCAGGATGTGCATCAGCCTCGTCGACCTCTTCTGTTGCTCCACAGTAAGTCGATCCTGTTTCAGCCGAGACTCTTCTTGAGTCTTCACCGCATGCATGAGCTCATTGGGAAACACTTCTGAACCCAAACCAACCCAACTGGTCAGCTTCTCCATCCAGGTCAAGAATCCAAGAGCTTCAGAGATGCGATCCTTCCAAGACGAAAAGTCAATGGTCGGCAAACTGGGCAACCATTTGTCCGATCGAGCAAACACATCCCTTTCCCTTTCTTGCTCCAGAGGTGGAGGTCTCAGTGGGGGACTTGGGCTCGCCATCCGAAAAAGCTGGGTCCCCTTCGCAGGAGTACCCACTGGCGATGCACCTTGACATCCCGAAGAAGAACTGGGCATGTTCTCAGGAACACCATCCTGAGGTAAGGGGGGATTCACCTGTTGCTGTTGCTGTGGCTGCTGTTGCTGATGCTGCTGTATCATCCACTGCTGATGCTGCTGCTGTTGCTGCACCATGGACGAAGTCATCGTTTGCATAAACTGCTGTTGCTGCACAACCAGTTGCTGCATCATGCTTTCCAATTCTCGCACTTGTCTCGTCAACCCTTGCACGTCGGGTGATGTTTGTGATGGTGTCACCACAGGTTGAGGAGGTCCAGTGGATAGTCCTGGTGGTAACGAAGGACTTCCTACCGCTTGCTGAGGCAAACCAGGGGGAAACGAAGGGCCTCCCATTGTCTGTTGGGGTGCTCCAGTAGCTACCCCATGAGGGCTTCTGGCGGGAGTTCGACCTCTGGGCACTGGGCCATACACAGGTTGGCTTCCTTGTGCCAAACCTTGCACCCACAGTGGGTTGGGATTTCCCAAACCCGGAAAAGGGTCTACCCTTCGCCTTGTCTCAGCATCCATGATGGGCACAGAGCTTCCACGCTCTCGTCCACCTCTTGGACTCCTCACATGAGCTCCACTGGTATGTCGTGGGGATGTATTCAACATAGTTCCTGAACTCAGGCTCCAGCCTGCAGTCTCTCCACAACGTCTTCTGGCGAAAATTCTCTCACCAACACCAGATGGTCCAGGCTCCTGAAGAACCTTAGTTCTACTCTACCAAGCACCGTATTCCTCCAAGATCGGTCACAACCAATCCAGTTCCAGACAAACCACCTTGCCCGGGCTCCAAAGTGCCTCAACAGCCGCTGAACCAACTGCTTCCAAGCCTGATGAGTCCGGATCCGCCTCCTCACAGGATAGGCTTCCCGGTACTCACTTACACGGTCCGAGTACAAGAGATTCCGGTCCACTGGCAGTCTGGGCTCCAAACCCAAACTTGCCTCCAGGCACTCACAGAGTCCTGACAGACAACCAAAGACCATACACGGGCTCGTACCACAAGGCACAAGCTCCGCTACCACGTGAAAAACCGAAGGTCCCTCTGGTACCTTTTCCCTTGAAAGCACGAACCCTGACCTCTCACACAAGTGCGGACAACTCTCTCTTTTTCACAGTCAGAGCCACTTGAGCCAAAAGTCACGAAGTGCACAAACTAAACGAATTCTCTCTTGTGAGCTTAAACTCAGCTTCAGAACGAAGTTCCTACACACTGCACACTCACTTAAATAGCGTATTGGGCAAAAACACACTCGTATGATTTCCTTGGAAATCAACGAGGCATAAACCATCGAGGATGGGATCACACGGATTCCCAATCACTCCGAAGCAAAACAAACCTATACAAGCTGATCCAAAACATGACAAAAACATCACTGATCAGCCACAATCTTCCACAGTGGATGCAGGTGGAGTCAAGATTCACATGAATGAAACTCATGCTGCGTGGTGAGATGCAACCAAGTCTTCACAACATTGCCACTGTTTTTCGCAGAGGTATTGTCATGCCATGTCGACACCACAATTTTGATAAATCCAGACATACCATAAGATGCCCTGTGATCACCGCTAGCAGACTTTTGCACTATGTTATCATCCGTTCAAACGTTGCAGGAAAGCGGAAGAAGTCTTAGCGACAGCGACATGGCCACCACAACAGACCTTGAAGGGCAAAGGAAAGGGCAAACAAAGATGTTCCACAAGGCTCTCTGGAAGCCACTTGACCACCCTGCCGCTGGTCGCTCTCAACGAGATGCCATCTTGCATGTTGAGTTTTTGGGTGCCTGATCATATAGACAGGACAAGTTGCAGCAAAACAGCCCACCTGGACTGCAACAGAAGCCGTCAGGTTCTTTGACGGTGTAAACTCTCGGACGCCATCCCAAAGTGGCCCCGGCGGCCGTGGATCCGTGGTTGTAAAGAGAAGCAGAAGGATCGCTGGACACTGAACAAGAAACTGGAACCGCGGGAACTACAATATGAAGAAAGACCTCATGATCCAAATCGCCAAATTGGTTCTGAAGCACGAAGATCAACTAACAAATTGGAGGAAACACTCAGTTCTCCACTTATGGTCAGAACAGAGGAGCAGAGTCCATTGTGGTGATGCGACACCTGACCGGCCCTCTGATATAACCATTCAACAGTGCTTGGAGGCTTGGCCTTCTTCAACAAGTTTCAGGCCTTCTGAGCCCTCCAAGTGCTTTAGCCTTATACTTGATGCCAACTTGCCCGATGAGACCTGTGCATCATCTTTTGATGCCCCGCACCGATTCGGGATGCAGCTGGATGCGTCCCTCTTCATGCCTTTCCTGGAACTGGAATGACAGCTTGTGATGGAATGATGCAACCCTGAGTGCTCATGCCGAAACCCGTCAAGTGTTGCCGCTGAGTGGCACACGGCTCGGATGCGAATCTACTTCTCAAAACGTCTTACTGTGCCCGCGCATGGCTTGGACAGTCTGCTGATGTGCCCCGTGCAGTATTTGCCGTGATCTGGGAGGGTAGGTTTTCGCTGGCTGGCTTGTTGCTCACACTTTTTCCACTTCATCACATTCTGTACAGGATAGGATAGTGCGTTGATGTGTCACACCCAATCAGGATTGCCGGGATCCACAGTGATCCCGAGTGCCTATGGAATAGGCCGGTAGTGTACATACCGTGATCTTGATAGCTCGCTAGGCAAGGACAACTTTGCTGCGTCTCGAAAGTCGAAAAAGAAGAAGAAGTAGTAGTAGTCGTAGTAGTAGTCGTAGTAGTAGTAGTAGCAGCAGCAGCAGCAACAGCAGTAGGAGTAGTAGCAGTTGTAGTAGTAGTAGTAGTAGTAGTAGTAGTAGTAGTAGTAGTAGTAGTAGTAGTAGTAGTAGTAGTAGTAGTAGTAGTAGTAGTAGTAGTAGTAGTAGTAGTAGTAGTAGTAGTAGTAGTAGTAGTAGTAGTAGTAGTAGTAGTAGTAGTAGTAGTAGTAGTAGCAGCAGCAGCAGCAGCAGCAGCAGCAGCAGCAGTAGTAGTAGTAGCCATGCGCTTCCTGGCGCCTGGTCTTTTCCAGCCGCGGGGGGGGCGGGGAGGGGGAGGGGGGGGGAGGGGGAGGGGGGGGGGGGTTGGGTACGTCCCGGCCCCGTGAATTTCCCTGACTGAGCCATGATGTCTCTCGCGCCGCTGCCAATGAAACAGTCCATCCTTGTAGGTGGCAATACTCTTGCGAGTGTTTCAGACAAGACTGCGTGAGGAAAAACCCTCAAGTGCAAGCCCATAAGTCCTTTGACCTTACACCCTAAACCCCAAACCCCATGGAAAAAACCCAAAAGTCCTTTGACCTTACACACTAAACCCCAAACCCCATAGAAAAAGCCCAAAAGTCCTTCGACCTTGCACCCTAAACCCCAAACCCCATAGAAAAAGCCCAAAAGTCCTTTGACCTTACAGCCTCAACCCCAAACCCTCAAGTGCAAGCCCAAAAGTCCTTTGACCCCATAGAAAAAGCCCAAAAGTACAGCCTCAACCCCAAACCCTCAAGTGCAAGCCCAAAAGTCCTTTGACCTTACACCCTAAACCCCAAACCCCATAGAACAAGCCCAAAAGTACAGCCTCAACCCCAAACCCTCAAGTGCAAGCCCAAAAGTCCTTTGACCTAGGTTTTACGGTTTAGGGTTTAGGGTTGAGGGTTTTTTGTCGGGTTTCGCGTTTCGGGCTTCGATTTCGGGCTTAAAATTAGTTCGCGCGATCTTCGCGTTTTGAGACTTTTTACACACATGTCCAAATACATCGCAAAAACCTGCTTTCCAGCACCTCACACACCCCGAAGCACCAGGCGCCCTGAGGCGCGCAACCCTAGTAGTAGTAGTAGTAGTAGTAGTAGTAGTAGTAGTAGTAGTAGTAGTAGTAGTAGTAGTAGTAGTAGTAGTAGTAGTAGTAGTAGTAGTAGTAGCCGCCACGGATCAGACGGCCGGGCACTTGCATCCTGGAAACCGGGCTGTGGGCGCAACTGCTGTCCTAGAGGTTCAACCAGTCCTCAGGGGAACGTAACAGCTTGTGCCTTACTGTGAGCCATGGTGAGCCGCGTTCTTTGAGCCGTCTGATCTGCCGGGTCCCAATTCCCGGGCCTCCTGTGCTCAGACATTGCAGCCACTGCAGTCTTTCAGGGGGTAGGCGAGAAGGTTTCCACTGCTCCGCGAGGTGGAAGGAGTACCCACAAGAAGCAAACGCAGACTGTTTCAGGTGGGGAAAAGATAGCGGATGGTGGTACCTTCGAAGCACCAAGACAATTTTCGGAGCATTCGTAAAGTTGCATTCAGGAGAGCATGTACCTTAGTTTCACGCACTCAACAAAGTGTTCCTTACAGGAAAGGGATCTTGACGCCAGAATATGTGGAGAGAAGCGGCCTGCGTCCTCCCAACTTGCCAATAGCGACAGAGGGGTCGACACAGTCGACGCCCCCCGCTATGCGCGCAGCGCCCAGACCCAGAGGAGGCAACATGGTCAAGCCACTGAGGGTATTGACTTGGAACGCCGGGCACTTAGGTCAACAGCAATGGGCTGAGCTTCGCACCTGGTTGCGTACTGCTTCAGATCAGTATGACGTGATTGCCCTGCAAGAGACGCACTGGCAGGAAAGCACTGAGTTTGACGTTGAGGGGTGGCATTGTATAAGCTCAGCCAGCAAAGGCAAGGCCAAAGCCCCCAAGGCAAAAAGCAAACCTGCGCCAGATCACAACTCCACGGCACAGCCAGGCACACAACCACAGGCTCACCACGTTCATGATGACAAAAGGGCAGACGGTGTTATGATATTAACAGCCCCGCACATTCCCAAAGCCACCATTAGATGGAGCGAGCATCAAAAAGGCAGGGCTGTAAATTAGCTCCTACCCTGTTCTCCCTGCTGACAGGAAAGCTGTTTCGTGAACTCGCTGAGGTTGTAGGCTGGGATCGCGTGATGCACTGCTTGACAGGATACGCAGATGATTTGACTGTTCATTGCAACATCACCAGCTGGAAAGACCTAATGCAGGCACACACCATGATAGCTGATCTCCTACGAATTGTGAGGAAATACGGCTTCAAGGTGAACTCTGACAAATGTCACTTGATGGTTAAGTTGATGGGCACTGCTTCTGCCCGAGCTCAAAAACTCTTCAGTAAAATAAGCATTGACGCCCAGGGAGTCAAACACCGCGCATGGCGAATAGGGAGTACCAATGCCCAAGAATCCTTTCCACAATCTTCATCTTTCAAGTATCTTGGAGTGTACGTGTCCTATGGTAACCAGGAGAAGGCGACGCTAGACTACAGATTGCAAGAAGGAAACGCTAAGCTGCAACAGGTCCGAAGATACGTACACAACCGAAGATTCTCGGGACCAAAAAGAAGATTGAAGATTTGGCAAACTACCGTCTGGGCAACAGTCTCAGCAGGCCTGGTTGACATAGGACTCACAGCGGAGACAGCTCAGCAACTGCGCAGTTGGTATGCCAGAAAAATCAGAGCGGTCCTCAACAAACCCGTTCATCTCACGGGCATATCGACGAAACAGTTGTACGCTGACTTTGGAATTAAAGATCCAGTCCAACTGCTGTTGGAACGCCAAAGCAATCGAGTCCGATCGCTAAGAAAAAGACAGGAATCCCAAACAAGTCCAGCTGCACAGCAAGCGGCTCACAAGGATGCACAGCCTCCGCTCAGCAACCAAAATGCAGCGCTGCTCCCCAAGGCTCACCAGTATGCGCAAGAGGTTCTCACTGAGTATGAGACCTTGCTGGCGGCAACCAACGCTGAGGCAGAAACAAAATATTGCTGCAGGCATTGCTCCTTTCAAACTTCAACCGAGCAAGGGCTACGTATACACGAAGCCAAAATGCACAGAGACAAGTTGGATCGATATGTCCCAACTGATTTCCTGCCAGAGCATTCGAAGGACGGACTACCAACATGCGCAGCGTGCCACAAGCACTTTGCTCTTTGGAAGGGACTGAAGGACCACCTTCTCTCCGGAGCCTGCACAGAGCCGGAGACCTTACGCAGAATCGATGCCCAGCACTCCGAACTGCTAGAAAAAGCAGGTCTGACCGAATCAGTGCATCCCTGGTCACGCGAACACTTGACCAGCACAGCTGGAACGCATACCGTCACGCAACTTGCTCGGCAACCAGCTTCTAAGCGCTTTGTGGACCATTGTGTGCTCTGTGGATTCTGGACACCTGATCACACCAAGGTCAAATCGCACTTGCATCAGGAGCATCGCAGGATCTGGGATGCCCTGCAAGAAAGCACCACGCTACAGTGCCAGAAGCTCGGGACCGAAATCCTCAAAGATAGACCATGCCCCTACTGCAGTAAGAATGTTACTGATAGGCGTAAGCACCCGGCGCAGTGTGGAGTACTCTTTCAAATCCTACTAGGCGACTCAGTGTTGCAGATAACCAGGACCACTACGGGACCACTGCAGTCATTCTTCAAAGCAGCAAATTCCCCAGTGCCATCAGCTGCCAAGCCTAAATCTCTGCCCTCTGCCGGAACAAAGCCCTCCCCCCTCGACAGGACTGCAGCGTGTGCTTCTCCTCCCCTCTTTTCCTCTTCCTTGCCTCCTCTCTCCTCTCCTCTCCCACTTGGCTCTCGTGCTTCAGTTGCCACGCAGGAAGCGATCCGGAGAGATTCTTCCCATGATTCGAGCTTCTCCCACTCCTCTTCTCTAGCCGCTCTTGCGCTCAAGAACACCTCTAACTACTGCTATGTCAATGCAGCTATGCAGGCTATGCTAGCCACTACCACTTTGGATCCATCACTGCGATCACTTCAAGCGCTAATGAGCCTACTCTCTAACTCGGCACAGTCCAGTGCCGCATCCGCCCTCAACCTTATCAACTCATTCCCGCTTAGGAGCCTGCTGCCAAGATGGAGATTTGATGGCACGCAGCAAGACTCGGCAGAATTCCTGCAAAGCTTCCTGGCAGCTGCTTCTGAGCTCCCTCTAACGCGAAGATGGGCAACAGTTGATCTGACCACAGGGAGTTTGGCGGTGGAAGGCGGACCCCTCATCATGCTATTGCAACACTCGGCCAGCAAAGCCACTGCAATCCTTGATTGACGAGTGGGCTTCGGTGCTCCCAAACACAACTCTGCTGGGGCAGCAGAAGCACGCTATCTTCACAGTGGCAAGATTTACAGGTTCGGGAAAAACACTTCCCCATCACGGCCAACAGTCAAGAGCTCCAGGTTCCCGTACTGTATAAGGGCTCCATACGCACCGAAAGGGCATACGTGCAGTCCTGTGTTTTTCACATTGGCTCTACCCCGCACAGCGGCCATGACCGCACTATCTGGAGGTCAACACCGACGTCGGAGTGGCACCGACCGATGACCACCGGCGATCACTGAAGGCAACGGACTCAGATCAAAGACAAGTCCGTCATGGTTCATACATCTTCTTTTTGACATTCCCTGAAGCATCAAGTGAAGATGCAGTAATCCTCTGAGCATCACTGGTCGCAACTGGCCAGCACTGCGACCAGAATTGCAGCACAGCTGCTGCCCCCCCCCACTGTCAGCGCTCGATAACCTCTCACCGCAGATCGCTGACTCAAAGACAGCTTCTCTGTGAGCTTTTTGGTAGGTTTTGGGGTTTCTTGGGGTCTTGGTGTTTTTCTTTTCGGGTTTTTTTGGTGCTTGGGTTTGCTCCTCCAGTGCAATTCCCTCTCTTTTACCCTGGCGCCTGGCCCGTAGCCCACCGTCATGATCAAGCAAGAGTTGTACGCTGCGGCAATAGTGAACAGCACGTGGTATAGCAGGCTCCAGAAGTCGTCCTGGGGAGTGCGCGTGTTGTGGTTGGTAGTGAATGACAGACCGCACCCATGGTGCAGCGCGAATCTGCAGAGCTTTGGCTATGCATTTGCCTCCACAGTCCTGCAAGGCGATTGGCCGACCTTGCCCGCTAAATATAGGACCTTGCCCGCTAAATATATGACCTTGGCCACAAAGTCATAACATTTATATTGTATATGAAAGAGTGGTTTCGGGTTTAGGGCTTAGGGTTGAAGATTTCGGATCTAGAATGCCTGGCAAAGAGAGGTGACCTGAAGTCGCCACCAGTTCCATGTTGGGGCTTGTTGTCGCTGCTCTGCCATGAGGGAGTCGGGTGCAGGGTTTAGGGTTTAGGATTTGGGGTTTAGGGTTTAGGGTACCCTCAGGGAAAACCTTTCCGGGTACGGGGTGGTTTGGATGGCTTTGGCAACCACACAATCCATGCTTCCGTCCATAAGGTCGGTATGAGACCTTGCTCCAGGTTTCGTCGGTATGCCTGCAGTAGCGGGCCTTGCCAGAAGATGTAACAAATACTTCCAGACAGCTGCTGGGGCTAGGTGCGCAGTGCAGCCTTGGCCGGCTTAAGTAGCTGCAATGTGCATCGCAATTCGTGTTCCTCCAATCGTATCAGCGGATCTTTGCATGGAAGGGGCACATCTAGCGGCCTTGGACAAAAACCTCTTGGCAAAAAGTGGATAGAGATGAAAGCTCCTGCTCGTTGGTGAGCACATTGGTCATCTCCGCGTAGCTGCACGCGTCGTCTTTCCTGCTTGGGTGCAAGTCTGCGAATCACAGCGCACAGTCCTTTCTGGTCCCCTTTTGTCGCGGCTTCCTCCGCAAGTTGGATTTGGTCCAAGTAGAGGTCCCTACGCCTTCGTCGACCATCTTTCCTGAACTTGGAGTGCAACTGCTGGAAACGACATTGGTGACGCCAGACCCCTTAAAAGATACTGCATGTGGTCAGTCATCTGATACCATGTGGCCTGTTTGCGTGCCGCTCTTCTTTCTCGCCACATTTGTGCAACTGTTACCTTGGATTCCGTCATTTGCCACGGCTTACGTCTGTCGTCTTGCTCAACCGGAAAGAATTCTTTGCAACGCACTGACAGCATGTCATTGCCTCCGGCGAAGGATTCTGCGTACTGAGGGATTCGGTGACCGCATGCTCAAAACTCTGGAACGCTGGTAACTTGTGCTGCGCGGCATGCAAAAGGTCTTGTCGCGCATACGAATGTTTGGCTGGGGGGGGCGGTTGGTAAACTTTGCACGGGATAGAGCCCTGTAGGCACAGATGCTTGCCTCCTTCCCGCCACTCAAAAAGCTTGATTTTTGGGTCAGGCCACAAAGTTCTCGAGCGTGGATCAGCTGCTTTTCGTCTGGTGACAAAGTCAATCTGGGATTCCGCAATATCCGAATAAAAAGTTCTGGATTTCTCTGGATCTCCCCACGTATTCAAGGCCACGAGGTTGTGTGTTTCCAGTATGGCATCAAAAGGACGCGGTGGCCGCAGTATTCCAGGGGTGTTGGTACACATTTAAAAAACATCAACATGGTGATTGGAGAACTCCAGTTTGACGTGTAGAATTCTGCCCGGGATGATGGCCGCATAACGGATACGATCAGATGGAAGAAGTCTGCGAGCGATGAGCACCATAACGCCGCTATTCCTATCTGTCGAGTGTCCCGAGCTAACCACGTACCATGGTCCATTCACGTATATGTGTTCCAGGGACCACCCCGTTTCTTGAATGCAAATCACATCGTACTGGTGTTGTTTCATTTGCAACCAGGACATCAATTCATCGTGTGCATCTGTTGAAAGCATGCCAACATTGTGCGAACAAATGCGTAGCCGATTGGACAAGCTCTGGGGTGAGCGCGTTGGACTGGTTCGCGTTTTCGGTGTCATCGGTGTGGTGGCGATGGCTCCTAGGGACTGGGCAGTATGCCATCTTCCGTTGTACCATGTTCCTCCAGAAATGCCGGCTCTGTGCCTGGCTCTCCGATAAGCTCGCTTGGCAGTCCACCCATGGGTCATGCCATCTCCATGTTGAGGGACAGCGGTGGCCGCTACTCCCATTTGTTGACACCTGTACACAATGCCCATTACTGGTAATGTGCTGACAGCTCTCCTCAACATTGCCCTCTGGAACAATGTGGAAAAATCTGAGTCGCTCGCTTGAAGTTGGTGTCTGGCCCCTGGCTTCGCCCGGAAGCGCTCATATTGGAGTCTGTGAACAGGCTCCCGCGACAGTGGGGCATCTGTCGCAACCCTCACCCCCGACGCGTCACACTTGACACGTCGTCCGGACTTGGGACCGGACAAGCTCAAGGAATGAAAATCGAAAAGGTCGAGAAAAAGTGTTGTTTCCTGCAAGTGGGGATTGCGTGCTGGTATGTAGGATGCTACGGTGTCGCTCCAGACAGGTTGGAGGGTGGCCTTGAAGGCGTGTGAGCATAATGACCTCACGAGTGAGCCATGGGAATGCATCCATCGACAGGTATGGGACCAAAAGCACATAAGCAATGGCAAGAAGGGACTGCTTGCCCTCGGCCTGCGATGCCATGTCCGTATTTTCCATCGGTGCGTTCTCCATCGAGACCTGTCAGGACTAGGAGCTACTCGTGGCTGGAAGTCATGGTTGTCATTGTGCATTCTGGGCCCCCCTTGGTTATGGCAAGGCTGTTTATCCAAGCACGCAGGGTTCAGCATCGATAACGGATGTACGGTGGGGAGGTCTGGTGTACCAGGTACCTCAGGCATTCGGCGGGCACGCCCCCCTCTTGCTCCCCCTCCGCTGCAATAGGTGCATCGGGTAAGGGCAGTGCACATATTCAATACCCGAAACTGGGCGTCATTGCGCCTTATGAAGGTCTTCAACCAGCTGCTCGAAAAGCAGAGCTGCATTCTTTGACACAAGGCTGGGCTCATTCGAACTGGCGTGCGATGCTGATTTCCCTGTTCGGCGGCTCCTGATGGTGATATGGGCGAGGGTGCACGGCACACACAACGTTTTTTAAAAGGTGCACTTACATACCCAGATGTCGCAGGTACTACACAGCCAAGGCTCACACCCGCGACGAACACCACTGCAGGACCGCTGAGAGCTGCCGACATACACGCCGGTATTTTGAGTCAGACTTGCGCTCTGCTTCTGTCTAACCACCCATTTGCCCAGTCCGCACCCGCGTGCGCAGCTACTCAATACAATCCGTTTCGAAGCTCTGGTTCAAAAGAGCGCTATTGTGTGTTGTGCCACCTCGGCCACTCTTGGCTACAGGGGAATCCCCCACCATGGCAGAGGAGGACGAAAGCAGCCCCGAGGGGGCGCATGAGCCAATCGATGAGGAGGACGATGACGCCGACGGCACCATGCGGGAGATCATGGAGACACCTACCTCGCGGAGATCTCGGACACGGACTAGGTCCCCTGTGGCGGAACGATCTTCCTCGGCAAAGGCCAGCGGCAGTGCTGCCAAGGCAAGCGGAGTGGGAGGCACTACCAACGACTCCAGCGTGGGAGCAAAGGCCAAAACCTCGGCGACTGGCGCGGAGACGACAACGAGTGCGCCGGCAGTGCTGCCAAAGACAATGGGGGCTGCCAAAGACAATGGGGGCTGCACCATGCATGCCGGCCGGGCCTCCGCCTCCTACACCACACAACCCACCGGGGATGGGCGGAGGAGGCCGACCGCCGCTGGGAGCAGGCGGACCGCCGCCACCTACCCCGGCCAAGGGAGCCTGTGGGGTGCTGCAACAGGGGATCTACACCGTGGTCTGGGACCCCAACACCAGCGTCACCTGGATGTCCCTCGATGGCTTCCCAAAAGGCAGTGTGCCGCATCAGGTTATGGTGCCACCGCCAACTCCTCCGACACAGGGTGGGCCAAGCAGGCCAGGCGATGCAAGCACTCCAGCTGCGTGGGACTGACCAGCATGGGCCGATGCTCCTTACTCCTTGCTTTCCTGTACCGTGCCAGCTGGAGCCAAGAGAGCGACAGTGGGCTGCCTCACAGGGATTGAGCACCTCCGTGTCAAAACAAGTCAACAGATTGCAGATCAGTCTCACGACACTTTGCTATACCATGCAACTACACACTCGCCAGTGCGCGCGCAGGAAGATATCAAAACATCAGTCCCGACCTTGGTGGCCGCCGCCATACACAGAGACAGTCATTGCGGCTGTACCTCAGTGTGCACCCTTGATTACTCAGGCTGGGGATGTGCGGCCCACCGCGCCCCGGAGCCGGACTCCACGATGGATAAGAACAGGCACGCCACGCCTGCTCACATGTGTGCCCAGTTGCCTGCCAGAGATTGCAATTCTCCAAGTTCAGACAGCATACCACCGGACCCTCTGCAGATTCTACTCAAGCCGGCCCATCCCTGTGATAGCTTCACGCGTGTCAATGGGGAAATCGCCTGCTGCAAAGGCACGTTCAGCGACGAGGCCACCTACGAGGTTTCGCAGCCCGGCACGGACACCTGCCTGGGAATACCCCGAGCCGATCGAGGAGTGGCAGCCGCTGCCATATGAGGAGCTCCGACAATGGTACCAAAACCACTGGAATCGGCGAAGGACACCATGGAAGCCCCGCACACAGACCTCCTACGGCAAATCATCCAGCTCGAGCAGTACGTGGAGACGAGTGCCGCCTCAGCCACCCATGCCTAAGAGACGGGGGGCGGGCCACTACGAGAAGGACCTGGAGGGCGACGTAGGTCAGCCCGTTGGCAACCCGGACTCGGAGCCCAAGGTGGCAGATCCCCAACGAGCAGAGCCAGAAGCATCGTCATCCTCGACACCCGGGAGCAAGGAGGTTTCCGTGAAGGTGGACCCGGCACCAAGCAAGGAGATGGAGATGGGCGAAGAGGAGAGTGACCTTCTCGTGGACAAGATGATTCAACTTGCGAAGACTACGGCGACACGTTTTGGGGTCACCAGCGAACAGCTGCTGGATGCCATGCAGATGACCTGGCTCCCAGCACTGGAGCAAAAGCTTTGGCGGACTACGGAGACGTGCCTCTTGTGCTCACACAGTCCTGGCAACCTGCGGGAATGGCAGCGGCATTTGCTCACCAAATCCCACTCCCGGATCGCCAATGAGGCAAAGATGACGTGGTACCACCTCTACTTGGTCATGAGCATACACGATGATAGAATGCACCCCGGTCTCTCTATATCCAGGAGACTTCCATGCAAATGCCAATGCGAATAACCAATCAGCATGCTCTTTCGGCACTTAGTATCGGTCGCAGTTCTCGGCTGCCTCCGGTGCAGGAAACGCTTGCGGCTGGGAGCATACATGAACTCAGTCTGAGATTCATTACACACTGCAAGCAGAGTAGCGGTGTCCGCTGACCCCGGCCTGTTCCATGGCGAGTATCGACCCGCTCCCATGTATGGTTCAGAAACGACGCATGATTCGAGAAAGGCTGGCGGATGTGCATGGGGTGAAGACAAAGCTCGATGCCACAAGAGGGAGATTGTCATGCAAGCACGCAGCAAGGGCTTGGGTTTTTGCTGTCTGAAAAAGCGACCCTCCATGTCAATGCTATGTGTCTCCCGTACAGCGACATCCATGTGTGCAACTCCATCATATAGGCCAGTATCGCTCTCCTCAGCGCTCAGGGATTTTGCGAGATCCTGCAGCCACAGTGGGTAAAAGCACAAATGTAGAGCGGCCCAACAGCTACTGCATTCCGTAAGCTCGTCCCGCCTGGTCGCGTTCTCCGGCAGTTGATCCGATTGCAGTATTGTGGCGATGTGCTCCATGAACTGGGCTAAGGCTTCTGCTCGATCCGTCCCTCCCCGTTGTGTCAGCACCGCATGGATCGTGGACAGGACAGTGTACGCCGGTATTTGCCGTGCAGTGTTCCTAAGTGCAGAATGGAAATCTTGCTCCGACAGTGCTCGCCCCTCACCGGAAAAGTGGATCCAGCATATTGCTGTCAAGGCATGTAGCGCCCCTTGAACATGAAAAGTGACCATAGGTGCAGTCTGCGTGGGCGGGGCATGTTCGGTGGAAGTCTGTGTGTCTGGTACCGTAGCGTCGCGGCAAGTGTGTGATGTTGGTGCCGTAGGTGTGTCTCCCGGGCAGATCAGCGGGATGGGTGCCGCAAGCTGTTCTAGGACGGGAGTACTGAAAATGTTCGGCACATTGTTCTGTCCTCCCGGGTGCGGTGTCCGCCTACCCGGGTTGTCCCCCACTGCTGTCTTCCCTGGAGCCGCATAAGCCAAGGTAACATAGAGCAAAAATAAACTCACAGCCAGTCTCCATGTGTACAATCGAGAGAAATGCATTTGGAGTTTTGCACTCATGGCAAGCAGCTACAGAGCTACGAGAAAGAAGCGAGGACACTGTGGCCCCCCAAGCAACACACAACAAGAAAAAGATTCACTTGAGCCGGGGGCTTCTGGGATTCGGGCGCTCTAACCGAATAGTGTCTGTGCGCGGCTGCTGCATTGCTCGGAGCGACTCCTCCTCACAAGGAAGGTCCTGGCACCAATGGTAGCTGTTCAAGAAGATAGTTAACATAAAGACAGGTCCCGGCCAAGGAGCAGAGCGCTGATCATGTAAACTCTATCGGCTATGACTGTGGTGTTTCGACTATGGCTGCATGGAAGGGTGTGCTGTCAGAGTCTCGCGGCAATTCTGGCATCCGCACTTCTGTGGATTACTGACATTGGAACATTTTGGGCCAGCCACAGTCCCCTGATTGAACCAGAGCTTGTTGTCGAACGCTTTAGCCATTGAGAGTATTTGAACGGCTGCTGTATTGCTCAGAACTGCTCCTCTCCTCAAGAGAGAGTACCGGCGCCCGAAGGTGCACCCTTACTGCTTAGAAGTTTTAGCTGAATGTTGGGCCAGCTTCCAAAGCAAAAGCAGCTTGTCTATGGCTCTGCTTTCCTGGTGAAATTGGTGCGGCACTCGTATTGCTGTAGCGCAGGCTGTGCCCGCTGAGATGAGCTGCAGTGCAGTTCATGTCACGACGGCCTGACACTGATAGATTTCAGCAACTGCCTTTCCACCGTCTTTGGACCTGAGCGCTTTGCACCTGCGCACCTGGCAGTCCTACTGGCATAGCTGCTTGATTGGGACCTTAGACCTGGGCACCTTGCACCTGTGCACCTGACCTGGGAGTCCTGCCAGTCTGGCTGCTGGATTGAGACCTTGGACATGTGCACCTGGGAGTCCTGCCAGCCTGGCTGCTGGATTGGGACCTTGGGCCTGGGCAGCTGCATTGTACCCCCAAACCCTAACCCCACAACACTTGCCCTGGATATGAGCCAGGCTTTCGATAGAGTGGACAGAACCAAACTCAGCGAGGCACTTTGCCGCACAGGAATGCCAGCTGAGCTGATCAATACGATCATTCAATGGCACAATACCATCCAGTATCATCTACAGGTGGCCGACCTCACGGAGACCGTGCATTGTGGAAGAGGACTGAGGCAGGGTTGTACACTATCCCCCACATTATGGGTGGCCATCACAAGCCACGTAATGTCAATGATTGGGCAACATGTGCCGGAGGAGTGGGTTCGAGATCAATTGACTCTCTTCGCAGATGATGTTCTTGGGCAATGGACGTTTCATTCCGAACGGGACTTAACTTTTATGCTGCAATGCATGGATGCCATTTTCAACGTGTTGGAAGCATTTGGCATGAAGGTGAATGTCCAGAAATCGTCGCTCCTCATTCAAGTCAAGGGTCGAGTGGCAGCGGAATGGTTAAAGGCGCGGACGCGAACGGTGAAGGGGGTCAAGACATTTGTCACGGCAACACCCCAGGGCAGAATTCTGTCTATCCCAATCGTGCAACAGACCAAGTATCTCGGCATCATGCTAAGCTACCACAATCCAGCGAAACACACAGTTGCTTATCGACTGAGACAAGCAGAAGCGCAACGTCGGCGACTACAAAAAGTCCTACAAGGGAAGCATGTTCTGTCGATTAAACAGCGTGTCCAGCTATGGAAGGCGTGTATCTGGACTTCTCTACAACATGGTTTGAACGCTGTGGGAGTTGGATGGGAGGAGCTTAGGCTGATCCGTTCATGCTGTGCAAGGCAACTCCGTGCGATTTCGTCCAGCCCAGTCCACATAACACATGAGAGCACGGAGGCACTTTTTAAACGACTTGGTTTTGAGGAGCCGCACCTTTTGTTACAAAAGCGGATGCATACACTTTCCACCACTTTGACGAACAGCACAGACCCAATGATGAACATGACTGCGCTCATCAATACGGTTCAACAGAACCAATTGCAACTTGAGCAGGCCATTCGACATTGGCAGAATTTCAAGATTCGACAAACACCTGATGCCACACCAGACCAGGGTACACTACTACTCCCTGGAGAGGGCGGGATGTGGCTGCAACCTGTCGCTACATCCAAAGGTGTTTTGCCCGCTCAGTTCATGTGTCCTCAATGCCTCCTGTTCTTTGTGGATATGAGAATGCTGAAGAAGCACCATGTCGAGTCGCACGGCGTCCCCCTTGAACCACTCCTCCGCAACTTTGACCGTTTTCTGCACAGCAAAGATGACATGCCCACATGTCGACACTGTGAACATGAATTCCAAACATGGCAGGTGCTACAAGGTCACATCTTGGACAATCACTGTTCTACTTTTTGGCTGAAATGCCAGGACCCGCAACGTGAGATTGAGGACACCTCGTCTCCAGGCCACCCGACCTTCGAACAAACACAGGCGGGAGATTGGAACAGGACCAACAGAGCGGACCCTGTAGCGTACCATGAAGACCTGCGCACTTTCCTGGGAACACATGGATGGCCTGCTATTGTACAGCTCAGGTCCATTTGCATGCACTTGAGGTCGCATTGTGCAATTTGTGATCAGTGGACACATCCATGGAAATTGAAGTTGCATTATAGAGGCAGCCACTCCACTATCTGGCAAGACTATGGCATTATGGTTGACCAGGACTGCTCACTGGTTCGAAGGCAAGCTGTGACACCTTGTCGCTTCTGTGGAGCGCAAGTCCGTAATGTGGTCTCGCACACATCTAAATGCCCTACTATTTGGCAGGTATGCTTGCTGATGCGTTTATGGCACGATGAACAAACTATGCGGCCTCTTGACGCGCAGCAACAGCGACGACACGTGCTACGGCTTGCCAGAGAGCGCCAACGCCGACAATCGAAGGCGCGTAAGATGCAATTATTGGCGGCAAAAGAGCCTCTGTTAAATCCACCAGTGAGCAGTGACTTCTTTCCGCATACACCCGAGCTTGAATCAGCCCTGGTCCTAAGCGCAAACTGGATGCATGTGTTGGAGGACGTCTCGTGGTGTGAACAAGCTCGACACCAATGTGTTCAATGCAAAGTGCCCACTGCAGACGTGCGTGAGTTCATGCAACATTGCGCTTTTGCACATGAAGGGTTCTGGCAACACCGACCTGATTATGTTCACAATAGCATTTTGCTCAATCAAGCTGCGACACCTTGCTGCTGGTGCCACGCTACGACGCACAGGCCAACATTACATTCACAATATTGCATGCCAGTGTTGAACGCGGCCCTGCTGCATTATACGTCTGTTCATCTCTTGCTTGAGGATGGAATCCACACCGATGGACGAACTCAAGACCATGTACGGCGAAATGCTGCCGTCCTTGAGCAGCACCACATGCACTCCGGAGACCACACCGTCGAGGTCAACAGGAAAGAGATCGGCGTCTCCGACACATCCACAAAGCCACAAAGGACAGGGCCGGAAGAGTACAAAGGGACGCGGAAGGGGACGCGGAGCACCGCACCCGAAAACGTCTCTCTTTCGGGAGACCTCAAGCCTCATGGACGACACGTATCACCTGGAGAAGGACATGGTCAAGGAGCTGGTCCGCCTGTCTCTGAGGCACGAGCAACAGTTGATGCGATTGGGCCAAGACACTGTTTTACTGTTCACGTTCCAGAACAGGCCAGGCGAGAAGGAAAACATCCTGCCCGCGTTGTTCAAGATAAGCCAGGCCTGGAAGCAGAAAATGGAGAGCGAGACCAAGCCAACAATGTCCTTGCGGGTCACGGTGGTGCAGTGCCTCTGTGCGGAGCTCCTCGACCGCGTCAAGAAGGTGACTACCACGGAGGCGTTCAAAGCAGTGGTGGTGCGGCAGCAATGGCTAACACCGGAGGGACACTGGAACTTCCTACGCTGGAATGCCGAGACGGAGCAGCTGGACAAGATCGAGGGACAGGGCATCACGCAAGAGGAGTTGGAAAAGTTGATCGAAACCATCCAACAGAGTTGCATGCTGCCTGGAGCCCTCTACAGATTTCAGGCGACCAGAAGGCTGGCAGCGGAACTGGCGGGACACCAACTGACCTTCGTAGCGGAGGTGGGGCTGAGGCAGCCTGGGGCACAAACACTGTACCAGTCTCTCGCCAGGATCCAAGGGGTAGCGGCATTGCAGCTAGTGGGTCTACGTGTTCATCACCCGCGACTCCAGATGTCACCGCTGGCGGACACCCTCAGCCGATATCTCAAGTGGTCACTACCTTGGCGTTGCGTAATCCCACCAACCTTTGTTATCTGAATTCCGTTGTCAGTGCATGGTTGTGGCTTGCGGCGAAAACTCAAGGTGAATCGAGTACACTCTTTGGACGAGCTTCCGCAGCTTTTCAACGTATCCTGGCATCAAATAGCACATCACCATATATAGCCGGCATGCTTGCATGGCGCCACATACTCTTGACATGGCCCCAACTACACCAACAAAACGATGCTCATGAATTCTGGATATATCTCCAGGATTTTGCCAGAGCGCCTGTCTTCGAAGGAGTTTGGGAGGCGAGGACTGCAGTTGAGGGCCCCGGACGATACATCCGAGAGCTTCAGGGCACACTCTCTGCAGGAATAACTGTTCCTTTGCCACAACGAACAACGGACCTGGATTCCTGTCTTGCAGCTTGGTGTAGACAGCCCTTCATACATGCCCTGGTGCAGGCGCCTCTTTGGTTATGCATACACTTGCCGAGATATGTTGAGCAGGCCGGAAGGATTCGCAAAAACAGGGTCTGTGTTCGCATTGATCCAGGGAACATCACATATGTACCTGTATTTTGCAGAGATGGTACCACGGTGCAATGGATGCCGTACCGAATCCTTGCAGGTATCACTCATGCAGGGCGCGACACCAAATGTGGTCACTACCGGGCCTTCTTAAGTGATGCACCGCTGAGCACCAACACCTGGTTTACCGACGACGGCCAACCAGCAAAAAGCTGCACAGATGACCTTCTGCACCACATTCACCATGAATGCTACATGTGTTTCCTTACACGCATGTGAGGGTAATCATGCAGACAATGCCAGCATATGTGGTCGAGGGCACCTCCCACAACTGCAGGTACTTACATTTACTTCCGCTACAACATGAGTTCGCGAAGCACACCTGATCTGCTTTTTCACACCACATTTCTGAACAATGTGTAGGCTGTACAGCTTTAATCTGATGGACTGCGAGGTTTAAGGACCGGGTCAATTGCTCGTTTTCTGACCTGCTTGCATCTCGATGCGGGGTCTATCCCTCACCGAACATGTACATCAGAGGATTTTACTTCTCACCTGCCATCACGATTGGCCGCATGCTCTTGGCATGTGCTTTTCTGTACATTGTGTCGCGCTAGGCTTCCTTACCCGAAGCTGCGTATGCAAATGCAAAAAATGCCCGAATCCCAGTAGTGGTTCAATCAAGGGATGTGGCTGGCCTGAAACGTTCTTACGTTCATAATCCACACAGGTGCGGATACCAGAATTGCCACCTTGAGTGGTTTACCCTGGTGGACCGCCAGCGGGGTCCACGAGACGCTGCGCAGCACATCCTTTCCAAGCAGTCATAGGGGAAAAACCGCCGTCATAGCCGATGGCGTCTACACAATCAGCGCTCTACTGCCTGATTGGGACTCGCCTACATGTCAACTTTCTCCATGTTGAGAAGAGGAGCAGTTCAAGCTAAGTAGCCGCGCAAAGATCCCAAACGGTAACTGTGTATTAACCCCACTCATTGAAGAAGGGATTGTGGCTGGCCTCAACCGTTCCTGTTGAAATAAAGCATGAGGTGCGGATGCCGGAATTGCCGCATTGAGCGGTTTACCCCGGTGGACCGCCGGCCGAGTCCACGAGACTCGGAGCAGCGCATCCTTACACGCACATAAGGATGGGACTTACTGCAGTTCTAACCCCTGGGGTCTGCATGCACAATGCTCTGCTTCCTTTGCTACGAAGCGGAACTCGCAGAGCTGGAAAACTGCTCACCCTGCATCAACGAACTTATACCGCAAAGAGTTGAATCGCATTCCCCTGCATCCCAAGGTGACATCAGCGTGCTGCCCTCCCGGCAGCAAGCCCACTGCCCGAAGCTCCACATAAATGTGTTATTCCAAGCCAGCTGATCCTCCTACGATCCTCTGCCTTTCTGCAAAGTGATCCATGTGGGACGCCGCTAGATGGACACTATGGGCGACGGCCAACAGGTACGACCCAATTGCAGATCGGTGCGTGTTTGCTGGACGCAGTGAAACACATTAGGACGACGGGGAGAAGACCTTTTCACATCTGAGCGCTAAGCTACACCTTGTCTAGCTCCAACCCAATTTTCGGTGCTCGGACGGTGCAAATCGCCCGCAATGAGCAGAGCCCGCTCGCTCAGCGTTCAATAAAAAATAGTAGTAGTAGTAGTAGTAGTAGTAGTAGTAGTAGTAGTAGTAGTAGTAGTAGTAGTAGTAGTAGTAGTAGTAGTAGTAGTAGTAGTAGTAGTAGTATAGTAGTAGTAGTAGTAGTAGTAGTAGTAGTAGTAGTAGTAGTAGTAGTAGTAGTAGTAGTAGTAGTAGTAGTAGTAGTAGTAGTAGTAGTAGTAGTAGTAGTAGTAGTAGTAGTAGTAGTAGTAGTAGTAGTTAGTAGTAGTAGTAGTAGTAGTAGTAGTAGTAGTAGTAGTAGTAGTAGTAGTAGTAGTAGTAGTAGTAGTAGTAGTAGTAGTAGTAGTAGTAGTAGTAGTAGTAGTAGTAGTAGTAGTAGTAGTAAGTAGTAGTAGTAAGTAGTAGTAGTAAGTAGTAGTAGTAAGTAGTAGTAGTAAGTAGTAGTAGTAGTAGTAGTAGTAGTAGTAGTAGTAGTAGTAGTAGTAGTAGTAGTAGTAGTAGTAGTAGTAGTAGTAGTAGTAGTAGTAGTAGTAGTAGTAGTAGTAGTAGTAGTAGTAGTAATAGTAGTAGTGGTAGTAGAGGCACCTTCGCATGCTGGATGAAGAAGAGCAGTGGGCCGTGTCGCGTCAGGTGTCGAATTACTTTACCGAATGAACTATGAACGACTTCCGATCTGCAGGCCTTTTCTACCTATGGAAGGTGCCCTTAATTCAAGGCTCACAAATTTTTCGGGCTCACTCATAGAATCGTTTTCCCTGTTTAAGGAGACCGAAGTATTGTTATTGATTTGATTGAAATCTTGGTATGATTGTGTGGGTGTTTAGTTCTGCCAGTGTCTCCGAAGAGAATATGGCTCAAATTGAATCCATCTTCTGCATTTGGTAGAGTCTCCACTCGTGCAAAAGCAGCGGCCAGCTTTGTCTTCGAAAATTTACGGCCTCTCAGATGACGAAGACATATATCTTTTCTTCGTCAGAAAATGTTTAGAATAATACGAAGAACAAAATACTGGAACACTCATAAATCGGTTCAATAGTGCCAAGGGAAAATTTTTTGAAAAATACAAACACTATATGAACTCCAGCAATTTTGATAGTTCCAACATTTTTTCGAAAAGAAGCAAACCCCGAGAGCTTTTATGATACAACATTTGTTCTTGAAATGCAGAAAATTCGGTTTTTCAATTTTTCCCATAGTTACAATCTCCGAATAAATTTTACGTAAATAGAGCATGTAGATCAAACGAATGGACAAACTTAGACAAATGAATATTGTAAAATACACATATAATGAACATAGTAGTAATCTTTTCCCTTGAGTACACTCATGGAGTAGCATTTGAAAAAGAATACTTAGTCGAAATCAAGAAGCCAAAAAATCGAGAAACAGAAAAACACAAGCCGAGCAAAACCATTAAAGACCAACAAATGACAACCAACAAGTCCAAAAACCACGAAGCCAACCTATTCCAGAACCAAAAGTTGGGCTTGCCTTTACCGTCGGATATTTTGTATTGATACTCTGTTCTCGAATAGAAGTCTATGATTTTTTGATCCCTGTCCCTCCAAATGCGCTGGTCACGCCCCTGCGCCCAGCTGCGCGGCGTAAACTAAGTTTCCCGGCAAGCTGGCCCAAAACCACACGAAACCAAAAAAGCTGAGGCTGCCCCAAGCCACACGAAGCGTAACAAACTGCATGTACCCGGGGGCGCACGAAGCTGGTTTTCTTTGGTTTTCTGCATTTTCCTTGTTTCTTGTCTTCGTAGAGCAGTCACGATTGACAGCTGAATCCTTGTGCCTTTAATTTGGGACTTCGCTTGAAGCAACAACCTGGCAAAACATGCGGCATTTTCCTGTGGTGGTTGTGAAACTGGTGGGAGTCAAAGTTCCAATGCTTTCTTGATCATGCCAATGCTCGTGACGAAACTCAAAACGGGCCATTCGCAAATTTTTGTGCCAAGCAACGAAACATTCTTCTATAACGTTTGCTTGAAGTCGGTGAGTAACCTTCATGATGTATTCTTTGTGCCTCCCCACATGAAACTGTTGTGTGGGCTTGCTTCAAATTTCGTCAACGGCGATGGGGGCGGAGGTTTTGGTTCATGCCGAAAAACAAGAAAGTCCAGGTATCCCATGTACTGGGAGGGCAGGCAAGTAGTGTGTCACGTGATCAAGGGCTGGAGAGCGGCTATGTTGATTTTCGCACGAAGACGTGAAAGCTTTTGCAAGCTGTTGACGTTGGTTGCACCACGGCGGGCTTGTCGCATTTGCTTGGTATGTCTTCAGGGTGGGCATTGTATTTTGCTTTCTATTTGTCTTGGAACTTCGGCATCTGCAGCATGCAGGTTGAAAGTTTGAGCCGAAAGATCCATAGTCACCGCACGATGTCTACATGGTTATGACGATTCATGGGAATTGTGGTGTGCGTGTTCTGGTACTTCCTGGTTCACATATGCAGGGTTCACAGCGGCGGTTGTAAAGGGCTTTGTCAGTGGGATTCGCCATGGAAGCAGCGCAGCCGCTGAGCGCTCGGTCCGAGGCGAAGACTTTAAATGACAAGCGCATAAACAATTCCAAAGAAGCCAAAAAAACATTGTCCAGCTGCCTTCGTGTGGAAAGGTTGATCTATGTGTTGACAGGTAAATTTCGTTCGATCGGATAAGCTTCAAGGAAGCCTTTAAATCCCCCAAACTCCTGAATGACGGTACGGGGGGACAATTTCCCTCGAGAGCTGACAAATCCCGAAACCTTGCCTTCGGTGGTTGCGAGGATGCTGCCTCCATGCCGAACTCTGCACGAGGGCTCCTCGAGGACGGTCTTCGCTTGTTTGTCGTGCAAAATGGACGCAAAGGTACGCAGGCTTGTTGTTTGTGGGGTTTCAGGCGTCAGCGAGGGGGGCCTGGGACATAGGAAGAAGGTCCAAGGCATACAAGATAGCGGTGGCGGATTGAGATCTGCTGAAGCATCGAGCCCTTGTCGTTGCAGTGATACAAGACATCCGAGCCGCCGAGCCACAGTCTTGGTTCAGGTGGAGCAGCCGGACTTGCAGATGCCCATGAAGGGGTCCCATGAAATCTCCGAAGAGGACCCCGTTGAACCTCTTGCCCCATGGTTTTTTGGAAGCTTCGGGGCATCGAGTAAGCATACATTGAGCCCCAGCTGCCCTTTACATCGTCCCAACCCCTTCGTTGAACGCTTGTCACGTGCTGGATGTTGAGTTATGGTCGTTTTGGGGTGCGAGAGTAGGAACTGCGATTAGGTCCTCAACGTGTGGTCTGGTGCAGATCTTACCTTAAGGACCGGCGGTTTTGAGGTTTAGGGGTTTTATGATTTCGACACGGTGTGGACTTCAACATCACAAGCAGTAAGATAAGGACAGCCACATGCAGGAGTTTCAACAACTGGATGTCTTCATCAATCAGATGATTGGCTGCTTGCAGCAGTGTGAGCCGCACAGACTGCACAAAGAAAACGAGTCAGCGAGTCTGCATGTTCTCCCAAAGCCAGTCCTTGATGCAGGCGAGTTGTGGATTACTGCGAGTTGGTTTACCACGACAAGTGTCAGCCGAGGCTGATCTTCTTCGTCGGCCTGCCTCTGATGGGCCCTCTGACCCTATAAAAAGTTGAAGGTTCGCCGAAGGCCCCGAGGTGGGAGGAGTGTTTTACGGTGCAGGGATCTGGTTCCATTTTGGGTTGCCCAGTGCAAGCGCAACATTATGCCACCTTGAAATTGCCCAGTGACGCAGCATGATGGCCTAAAGTCACGCGACAGCAGAACAGCTCAGGCATAGCCGGTGCTTTCTTTACAACGAAGGAAGCAGGCCCCGAAGAGTTTGGGTGGATTCCGTTTCGAATACCCACAAAGGAACACGTGCCACACAGTGAAGCATGTTTTTTTGCTGTTTGTTGGAAATGCGTACAATGGATACAGTATCCAAGCAACCGGATGGCTGTATGTGGCGATTTGGGTTAATTTTAGGTAAGTTTGAGGTTCAGGGTGTTAGCACCAAAAGGCGCAACTAGGCTGTCAAGGGCATGTGCATGCTCCGAGTCGCTGCTTTGCGTTTGTGGGGGTGTGTTCTTTGGACGGGATCCTCAGGGAACTAGAAGGACCGAATTGACAGGTTTCCCAATTCTCTTTTACCTCGGGTACGTGCCCCTCCTGCTGGTCAACAAGGGCATCGAGCTTTATTTCCTCCAGCACTGGAAGAACATGGCTGGCAGCTCAGACGCCACATGTTACCACAGCCAGGCCTCAATCCCAACATTCCCAACCCTCAAGCTCTTTTCGTTCTTTTCTTCCCGCCCCGCTTCTTCACCTTTGATGCCCTTCTTTTTTCCCCCCGAAGTTCACCTTTGGGGACCCCATTCTGTGAGGATCCGGTCGCCAACCAGATCCAGAAGGAGCCTTGGGCCAACTTGGGCCAACTTGGGCCAACTCCCGAGACGCCAGAAAGATGCCTCTGAAAAGGGCGGGTCCACCCAGCAGTCACCTGCAAACGTCGGTATCATCATTGTATGGCTCATCGTCCATGCTGCCCAGAACACTGAACTCCGCCTCCCACAAATTCCAAACTTGCCGGGCCCGAGCGGGTCTCAGCGGAAGGAGCAGTGGGGCCTCTTCTTTCAGAATCCCGTGGCTTGGCTTCAGGGTTCTAGGGCTTCGGGGTTCCAGAGGTTCTGTATGGTTCTAGAGATTTGGTTCTTTGGGCGTGGGTTTGGTTCATGTCGGTTTAGAAAAGGTGGTTTGAGTAGTGTCGGGAAGTCGTAGTGACTGTTATCACCGCTTGCAGAGCCATGTAGACCCGACCATGCCGTGATTTTGGTATCTTCGATGCCCAACTATATAGTTCCCCTAGCCCACTAATACCCTAAGCTCGGTATGGTCCCAACATCACTCGAGATATCAAGGTCATGCTCCTCTTCAACGGTGTCATGGAGCATTTGGCACCTTGGCCGAAGCTGGTTGAGTCAGTTGAGCAGCCCTGGGTCCCCTGCCAAGTTGAGTGTCAAAACATATCACAGTGTATCGTGCAGATCCTAACCTTACCGCCGTGCCTTGAGCCTTTAGAAAGCTGCCTTGCTGCCTCTTCAAGGATCTCTTCCTGGATGTGGTCTTCGTTGCCACGGCCTACGCCACTGGCTACAAGATTCTGGCCGCGGCCAGCACTGCCACCTGGCGATAATACGATGCCTCTGATCCCAACCCTTACTGACCACAATAGGCTTTGAACAAGGGGACCTCGGTGTGACGAGAAGGCTGAAGGCTTGCTACAGAGCCTTGAAACCTCCGTTTGCCAGCCGCAAGCCGGGGGCTTTGTGGATTTGTGGCCTTGGCGGAGGTCAGTCTAATCCTGGCTGTGGTGGTGCAACTGGGCTGCTCCCAGGCTTCTGCCATGGCTATGGCGGCTTGGCTGAAATGGGGTGCCAAGCTTTCGAACCCAGGCTTGGTGGATCTTGGCGGCTTGAAGATTTCTGCTAAAGTGCTTCAAAGTCCTGTACTGAGACTTCCGCGATGAACACGGCCCGCGGCATCAGCAGCCAACACTTTTCTCGGACAGTTTCGGTTGTTCTTGTTTGGATCCTTTGAACCCAAGGGGTTCAGCCGAGGCGAAAGGCCGCAATGTCTACATCCCACTTGTCAAGGACGCCCAATCTGGGTTCAGTGGGGTTCGGCTTCTCCTTGGGTCGGAGGGTCCTCACCAGTTTTCGGATTTGGTGCGAAGGCAAAGTGCAAGTTTACAAAATCCTTGGGCCTCGAGCCCCGAACTCGGCAAAAGCCAGCAGCTGGTGCCAAAAGCATCTTGACCCCGCCATGCCCGGCCTTCCTGAGGTTTCTTGTTTGGGTCCAAAAGCCAACTGAAGCCCAGCTGAAGCCCAGCTGAAGCCAGCAGCGACCCACTGTCTAATATGAGCCAGGTGTGGATGGCTTGCGAGCTTCAAGGCATGGCCTGGCTGGGTGACACGTGCTACGTCGCACGCTTCGGCGGCCCGCCAGCTTTCGGGGGGTCGGTTCGGGGCTTTTAGGGTCCCAAGATCTGCCTTTAACTTGAAGGTTTCGAGACACAGGGTTCAGGTTCCTATGTCTGCCCGGTTTTCTTTTTGATCTTTTAGGAACCCAGTGCCTTGCCATTCCCAACAAAGCACCTACAGCTCTACGCGACCTCGCGGTCGATCTCGTGTTGCATTTCGCTTGAGCGTGCCGTTTTCCTGTTAGGGCTGAGGATGAATACCAAGGCCCCGAAGCCGGAACTTGCGAGACCCGCGTTGCCCTATTGTTGTTGCAATTTGTTGTGCCCTTGGTTCCTGCGCATGAGGCGAGGCACCCAAAGACCAAGTAAGCGCCTCCTTCTAGCCAATTTGGGACAAGAGCAGGGGTTTCACTGATCCTGAACCTTCGACGCTTGCGGAGGAGGGCGAGACAATGTGAACGACAATGGCCTGGCCAGCAACCGAAACTTTGCGACCACCATCGCCGAGCAGCTCCCGCAGATGGTGTTTTGGCTCACTGTTGTTTAAGCTCACGGCGCGGTTAGCGGCCGTGGGCGAAACGCTACTTTTACAACTTTTTCGGGTTGTTGGGGAGGGGGGGGGGGGGGGGGGGGGGGGGGGGGGGGGGGGGGGGGGGGGGGGGGTGGTTGCGGGCATGTCTTCACGCTTCTTCTTCCTTGCTTCTGGTTCAGATAGCCTCTGTTTCTTGCCGTGTTTTATGTACACTCTTCCAGTCTACAGTTCCAGCCTTTTACATGCACTCTTCTAGTCCAGCCTTGACAGTTCCAGCTTTTTACAAGCACTCTTCTAGTCCACACTTCCAGCATTGACAGTTCCAGCCTTTTACACGCACTCTTCTAGTCCACACTTCCAGCATTGACACAGGACATGCACTCTTCTAGTCAACACGTCCAGCATTTTCGCAATGCCCCCTAATCTCGCCAAACGCTGTGGGTTGTGCGGGAAATACTTGGGCGAGGCTTGGCGGGTTTGTAGCGGCCAGGTCTAGAAGGTTTGAGGAAGGAAGTAGAGGCTTGCAGAGCTTCTGTTCGACGGTTGCGTGAATCTCTATTTTGTACACCCTCTGCATCGGTGCCGCCTCGAATGGGGCCCATCTGGTGCGGACCTTGAGGTGCGCCGTCGAGGAAAACCACAGCACCCCAAGCAATACCACAAACCCTTAACCCTATACCCTGACAACCCTAAACCTTATATGCTAAGCCTGGGGAAGCGGTTAGGAGAGCGAGTGCGAGGACCCAAGGACCCAAACAACCACACAACACAGAACCGCAAAAACACAGCAAACGCGCAAAAAACCTACTCATAATACGATGATGAAAAATACTCAAAACACTGGCAGGCGTGGTAGTTTTGACTACAACAATGCCTAAGATTCACTGCAAGTTAACAAAAAAAAGACGTGTCCGAAAAACACGTTTCAATAGCGAAACACTGTCCTGCGTGGGTTCAAACCACAGTTTGGTGTGCTTTTGGCCCACGGCCGCTAACCGCGCCGTGACCTTGTTTAAGTATCTTGTGAAGGTCTCTGCCTGACCAGGCTCCCACGCAGCCCTGGCTCTTGCGCAATTGTTTTGTTTGCTGAAGTGTATCGCTGCTGGGTCCATTATTGCCGTCCATCGTGGAGATGGTTTGGTTGCCAGGGACTCTGATTTGGGGATTTACCTCGAGGGTTCGCTTCTGCCCCTACCCGAATTGTTGGGCTCCTGGGCCTCGCAGCACGTGCTTCCCGTGTCGTGTAGACCTGAAATACTGTTGTATGGTCGACTTTCCGAAGCCGGCTGCAAGATGATCCCTCAGTAGAATATTTTGTGCGTTGTAGCCTGGTTCAAAATTGGTCACACACTGAAAAAAAACCCACTGACGCAAACGCAAGGCCCAAACCTTTTGGCTGTACACTGTGCGCACTTCAGAGTTTGATGCGTCGCCCAACTGAGATTTTGCAATCGCTGTACTTTCGCTGGACCCTTGAAGACCTCAGCACAGAGGCTGGCCCGGGTGGAGCAGGAAGTCTGGGTTGCCTTTGTGCAAAACCTATGGCTCTGTTTCCGCATCTAGCTTTAATTGTAAACGCTTGCGCGCGCCGCCTCGGCAGCCGGGCCGGCCCCAGGACAGGAAAGGAGGAAAGAGGGTTTCGCAAAAAAAGGGAGGAAGGGCAGAGCGGGTGGGGGGGGGGGGGGGGGGGGGGGGGGGGGTGGGGGGGGTTGGGGGGGGTGGGGCGGGGGGTTTTTGAGGCACTCCCCCTGTAGGAGCCACCGACAAGCGGGACCCTCCACGGCATCGGTTTGCAGCTCCTCCAAGGGATTGGGGGGGGTCCCACAGGGCGGGGAAGCCGAGGCGAATTCTTTTTGTTTTTGCCTTCGTCGATGGGGCTGGTCTACTGCGTATCTTCAGCTTCACTCGTGAGCAGCCCAAGTGCCTGCAAGTTTAAAGTGGCTGTTTTTGAACCCACCGCATTCGTGAGCCCCAAGCCAAAGCCCTGCAAGGATGCACGTTGAGGTTCCGCCTCCTAATTTCCTCAGAGCTTCATGTGTGCTTACCAAGAAACCCAGTAGCCAGTCAAGTAAGTGTACAGGGTTAGGGAGGGTCAGCGGCTTCTTCCCCGCTTCCAGGCGCGTATCAAGCAGTGGGCCTCCGTAGCCGTCTCTATAGGCCGGGAGGTTTTGGGAGTTTTGAAGTGCAGTATGCGAGGTGTCGGACTTTGTGGCTTGAGAGTCTCAAGACGTCGGGTGCCGCTTGTGGCGTACAAGACTCGTACAAGTATGCCCGAGATGGGGACACGGCCGTTGTGACCGGTTTCATGACTCAGACTTCGAGCCGGCTGGGTTCTGCTTCGCTGTGTCCTCCACCAGGCGTGATGCTCAACAAGGCCCGGCAGGACGCGTGGGTGTGCTGTGACATGTGCCGAGGCAGAAGCCCGAAGAGCGCTTGAGAACAGCGCCATGTGAGCCCATCTGGCTGCAATCTTGCAACAATTTCGGCTCGAACTAAGGGCCGGGGACCATAAACGAAAGCGGTCCTTCTAAAGGGTTGCTTTGTGGCACATGGCGGAGCCAACAATGAGCCCTCACTCCGGTAGCTCGAGAGCTTAGAGCCTCTTCGAGCCCTGCCAGGAGACCTGCCTGTTCTTCATACCCTGCTTGCTTGTCAGCATCGCCACCATCGTCCTCATGCGGGGGGGTCAACCCTCAACACCCACAGCAGCGAGAGAGAGAGAGAGAGAGAGAGAGACAGCGAGGAGAGCACAGTAGTATATAGCCGTTTTCGAGCCGCTGCCCTATAGCAGGTTCCCCGCGGAGATAGTGGACTCCGAGTTTGTGTGGGTCTGAGGCAGCTGCGCGATGAGGCTGACCTTTTAATTGCTACCCTGTGCTCTCCCCCCCAAAAAAAAAGAAAACACACAAGCCCTCTTTGAATTACTCTGGCCCTGAATATCGGGGCGCAGCTGAAGGCCAAAGGTATCCAAAGGCCCTTTTGTGCAGGTAGGAGGGTATTGGCGGAGAGAGGCTGTGGCCTGTACGACTGTATGACAGATGACCCATACTGTAATTGTTGTCAGCATGCGTGCAGTCTTATGACTTAGATATCTAAGCGCTGTAGATGTTTTAAGTTGTCGTTGTTTAGGCTGAGCCCAAGGCAGTTTCTTGCAAGAAGAGGTCACCTTTTTCCAAACCAAGTTCCAGCCCTCCTGCCCGAAGGCAGGTGACAACTGCCTGACCAACCCAAAGCCCACAGCGCAAGAGCGAACGAAGCTTGCGGCTGCAGGAGAAAAGAGCAGTTTTGTTCAGTTGATTTGGGGCTTCTGGAGCTGGGAAGTTGGGGAGCTGGTGCAGGGGTCCTTTGTAATGCGACTCGCTCTGCTTTGAGGATGGTATCAAAGGTCCTCCCTGCAACGAAGACATCTGCACGGGCACCATTGGCCATGACACTCTCCAAAGATCTGGATCATAGGTAGACTGCCCTAAGCCCCAACCCTGAACCCGTTCTCCGCAACTACTACTACAACTACTACGAGGACGGCGACTGTGACTACTCCTCCTACAACATCAAACAAATGCTCCTGGTACTGCTGCTGCTGCTGTACTACTACTACTACTACTACTACTACTACTACTACTACTACTACTACTACTACTACTACTACTACTACTACTACTATTTCTACTACTACTACTTCTACTTCTACTACTACTACTACTACTACTACTACTACTACTACTACTACAACTCCTACGACTACGACTGCTACTGCTACTCCTACTGCTACTATTACTACTACTACTACTACTACTACTACTACTACTACTACTACTACTACTACTACTACTACTACTACTACTACTACTACTACTACTACTACTACTACTACTACTACTACTACTACTACTACTACTACTACTACTACTACTACTACTACTACTACTACTACTACTACTACTACTACTACTACTACTACTACTACTACTACTACTACTACTACTACTACTACTACTACTACTACTACTACTACTACTACTACTACTACTACTACTACTACTACTACTACTACTACTACTACTACTACTACTACTACTACTACTACTACTACTACTACTACTACTACTACTACTACTACTACTACTACTACTACTACTACTACTACTACTACTACTACTACTACTACTACTACTACTACTACTACTACTACTACTACTACTACTACTACTACTACTACTACTACTACTACTACTACTACTACTACTACTACTACTACTACTATTACTACTACTACTACTACTACTACTACTACTACTACTACTACTACTACTACTACTACTACTACTACTACTCCTACTCCTGCTGCTGCTGCTGCTACTACTACTACTACTACTACTACTACTACTACTACTACTACTACTACTACTACTACTACTACTACTACTACTACTACTACTCTTACTAAGACTACGACTATGGCTACAACTACGACTACGACGACGCCGACGACGACGATGCCACTACCCTAAAGCTCCAACCAAACCCTGAGCTCCTTCAGATGGCTCCGCGCCGCATCACCGGCTTCGCAGCTTCGGGCACCTCCCCCAACCTTTGTCCGGGTCAAGGTCTCCGGAGCCCAAAGATTGAAGTCCTGAGCCCCAAAACCTTACTTGGTTCAGCATAGGTTGCCCGTCAAACTCTGCTGCTGCATGCATACTGATGCATATACTGCATACAGGTGCCCACTCCAAGCCCCTAAGCCCCCTAAGCTCCCCAAGCCCCCGAAGCCTCCAACCTAGACCCCCTTGAGACTTACACGGAAACCCCATGGCGGCACCCATCCTGGCGCAGCAGGTGTGAGGGGTCGGGGCTCTTTCGGCTCCTCTTTCCTTTGGGCTTCTGGAGGGGGGGGTTGATGTTTGGCTTGGGCTTTGAAGGTGGTCCGGTAGTGGGATCTTCTGACAAGGGCTTCTGGGGCCGGGAGTCGGGGGGGGGGGGGTGCGGGGCATTGCGGGGTGTTATGATGTTGCGTCAGTGGCGGGGGCAGTTGCGGTGCGACCGTGTAGGCCTAAAGCCTGAAGAGTCTGCAAGACATGTGTTGGCTTCGAGAGTTTGTGCACCCTGTACTCTGCAAGCCTCGATGCCCGGCCAGGGTTGTTTTCAGCCTTGAGAGCACAGTAGGAGACGGACGTAGGACACAGGAATTCCGTTCAAGACCCCGACGTCCCTACGGAGGCCGAATTCCTTTTAAGTCCCCGAGCTTCGTGGTCTTTGAGGCCTCTCCGGTCGATGATGTGTTGGCCGCGCTGCAGAGCCCGAGCCCTTTTGGCGTTCTGACTCGCTGCACAAGATGTCCTAGCAATGTTTGGGTTGGCAGTTCTTTGCTTCCTTTCGTCTTCATTCAATAGGGCTGCACGCTGAATCTTATGAATTCTGAGCTGAGGACCCTTAAATCATGAATCCCCGCCCGGGCACTTAGGTCCACGGACAGCTGTCAAGATCTGGGCGCTGATCAAGATTGCTAAGCTGTCGCAGTTTCATCAAGGTGTTTTGTGAGAGCAGTTTAGGTTTGAGGACTTAGGGCCGCATCCACAGTGAAGCATAAACCACGAACTCCATTCTCCTGGCATTCGGACTTGTCGGATGGTTAGCGCATGCGAAAGCCTTGAGGTTTCGATTGAAGGGATGGTGACGATGTTCCACGCGTATCCCCTAACGCTGAGCAGAACCCAACTCTGGAAGAATCTAGCCTGAAAATGCCTGACATCTCTTCAGCGCTCAAAGAAGCCTGAAGTCCAACAAACAAACGACACCGAAAGCCCTTCAAACCTCCGGGATTGTCCTGGGACCTCCTGAACTCTCCTACTTATCAAGAAAGGCATGGAACCCTCTTGGAGAGTGTCCATTCGACCCAAGCACGCTGGCCAGGCTCAGTTTGGCGCCGCGCGGGCCGCGCAGTTTCAGCTCGACCTCCAGGCACGTCGAGAAGGGTTCCTAAGGAAAAGGCATCCAGGTTGTTTTTATTATTGGGAGGGGAGTTTTTGAAGGAATGAGGTTGAGGTGCAGAGTGGTGTTTGGGGGTGTTGACAGGGTTGGGGATGTTGCTGAGAGCTATCTTGATTTGACTTGGCGCGCGTTGCTTGGTTTTGCCGGGTCTCAAGGGTTTTTGAGGGTGCTCGACACAAAATCTGGGTAGAGCTTTCGGTGCACACGCTTTGTTTGACGGAGAACTCTGGCCTCATGAGTCTGTTTCGACAACAATGCGGATTGTTCTTTGGCTTCTTTAGCATTTGATGTTCGGGGGCGGTACTAAGATAACAACTCAAGCAGTCTGTGAGCGAGCCTGACTCGGAAACCCCTCATCTCTTCACAGTACTGTCGGGTTTATATTGTCTGAGCAAACATCACCTAGGTTCCGTATAGCAGCCTTGCGGCATGCCAGTGGGGCAAATCAATCAGTCCTGCGGGTGTTCAGGGCACGAGACATCCGTCTTTTTTGTTTCTTCAGGGCTTAGGGGGCAGTTTAGGGTCTTCCGCTTTTGCATATGGTGTTCTGCCGTCTGGAGTTGAAAGGTTGTGCCTCTGCTTGACGATGCGAGCATGGAGGTTCAGGAGCAGGCTGGAGCCACACATGGCCGCCATGAAAGGATGCTTGATTTTAAGGTCCAAAGGCAGCGCAGTCACACCTTCCACTTGACAACATGACTTGTAGGAGGCAGTGCAGAGAAGTTTGCGGAGGGCGCCGGTTTCACAAAGTCCTCATCGAGGTTATGGGGCTGTATTTCAGATGGCCTGAATCAGGGTCCCGTTTTGGGCCCATAATGGCTCATACTTAGATTGCTTTGGTTGTGCCATGTAGCTGAGCCTTCAAGCCGACCGCACAAGGTGCTGCGAACTTTGAGCCATCAAGGCCTTCGATTCTGCGGCTGCTTCTTTGTGGGCTCTATGGAGTTCGGCTGCAGCCTCCAGTTTTCTCAGCCCCGCAGTCTTTGCAGTAGGGAAGAGCCTTCGAGACTTTTTGCGTCAAGGGGGGTTTAGGTCTATTTTTGGTGGCTCGCTCTGAGTCTCTGAGCATACTTTTACTGGAGCCTTTATCCCGAAGCCATACACTACACCCCAAACTCTGAGCCTTTGGGCAGGTGATCGCGGTGCACGCCACTGTTGCTGGGCTGGCTCGACACACTTTTTTCAACGTTGTTGAGGAAGGGTTAAGGGTTGCGGCCTGCTCTCCTTTTGAAGAAAAGCTGCCCCCCTCAGAATGCCCTGCCGGCCCAGCCGAGGCTACAGCATGGCCAAGAAGATCCGGAGCCCAGTGAAGTCAGTGGCCCACCCGGCAATCCGAGCCCCCTCAACCCGAATATTCCACTGTCAACTAGGCGCCATTTTTGGTGGAGCCCCAAAGGTTACTAGTCGGACGCTCCGAACCCCAAAAGCATCCTAACTCCCAACCCCCAAGCCCCAACCCTAAACACCCTAAACTCCGAAACTCCATTCAGCTTTTTTAGCTCCCCCCAAGCCTTCCCAAGCCCCCAACGAAGGTAAAGCTGGCGGCCGTCCGTGCCCTGGGGAACCTCCGCACGCTGGCCTCCGAGCCTCTCGGGACAGAAACGCCGAGAAAAGGAGGGATACGTTGGGGTATGATTTTTGAAGGGCTTGAAATGGCCAGGGTCTAAGCTGCACGAATAAAAGAGCGTGAGCTCGCCCCAGGTTCAGCTCCGACATCCTGGCCTGCCTTGATCAGAAGGACGTGCCCAGCTTGACCTGCCCGAGCCCATAACCCAAATCCCTGAGTTGCCCGGACTGTCCGAACATGCCCGAACCGTCAGCCCGGCTTTCAAAATCGCGCACCCCGTCCTAAAGCCGCTTATTCTGAAGCCTCGAGCCGAAACATCGTGCCCACCAGGACCCAGACCTCGAGGCTGAGGCTTGCCTTGCCCTAGGCAAGATGAAGGCAGCGGGGAAGTCGGTTGATACTGCAGCTGAACCCAGAGAATGACCACTTTTATACAAGGTACATGCAAAATGCCCAAGCAGTGTGGCAGCACTATGGGGTCCCAACGTTGAGAGGTTGAGAGCAAAGAGGGCTAGGTTGAGGTGTCTGTGCAACGCGCTGTCCCGGGCGAGCGGCTCTCGCCTAGGCGTGGCTCTCGTTCTGGGCCCAGATCGCTCTCTCGCCTGTGGGCGATGCTGCTCTTGAGGTGTCAACTTGCCGACCTTCTAGTTATTCGCGAGGATTGTGAAGCAAGGCCACCTGTGGGGTTAGAACCTATTTGTGGGGTTCGGGGCTTATAGGGGGACTTGTCTGAACATTCTGAACCCTACGCCACCATTGTGAAGGCCCAAGCCGGAGGAAGATGAATAGAATATGTATGGAAGGACTGACTCGTTGCTCCCCACCCCTCCCCAAGAAAAGGAAGACAACAAGGAGAAAGAAGGAGTAACCATGAAAGGAGGTCGCTGCCTGTGTCCGCTCTCTTCTCTTTTCCTTTCTGCTCGGTCCTTTGTGTTCACACCAGATAGGTTGGGGAAGGGGGTGCGTTCCTTTTCCTAGTTTTTGTTCCCTCTGCCCTTCATCAAGATGAAAAAAGAAGAGACGGATGAGGGGGAGGGAGAGGGAGAGAGGTTTGGCCCTGAGTCGAAGAGTGCCTTGGCTAGCTGGCCAACCAATCTCGTTGAGTGTGAAGCAGGCCAGAGATGAAGGTGCGGAGATGCTGGCCTGTGCCTGGGTCGCTCTCCCTGATTCTTGGCCAGGGGGTAAAATCCCACAGGAGATGCCACCTTGCAGAACTTGGAGGTGTTGGCAATGGCTGAAAGTGCAAGTTCCTCTCACACCAGAGGCCTACAAATCTCGTCTAGATGAGGGCATTCCGTGCCCCAAATGCCCCCCCCCCCCACCCCCTGCCCTGGTCTCCACCTTGTGAGCATCGACACGGGCCGCCAGCACGCTTCGCATGTTTCGACGTGTTGCAAGTGGCACTGTCGTCTCGGTCCGGTGCGCGTGCTCCGCGTGAAGTGCAGAGTTGTCGTCGCTGTTGCCGCTGAGTGCTCTTGGTGTGCGCTCGAGTTGGGAATACACTGTTTGGGGTCTGTACCTCTGCATTTGCAAAGGCCGCTACCCTGCTACGCCTCTTTGTTCCAATTGTGGTAATTGGGGGGTTAAAGCACGCTGGATCCTGAGCAAAGCCGAGCCTGTGTCTTATGAACTGCTTCAACCCTATCCAACCCCAACAGCCCTCCCATATGTATGTATATATGTATACCGGGATATATACATATACATATATATATATATATTTATGTATGTATAGTTGTGAACTCCCTTGTGGCCCAGAGATTTACACAGGCCACAACCTCAGGCAACAGGGTCGCCGCGAAGCTCAGCAGACGCTCGACGGAACCGGCCAGTCGCGTTTGGGGTCGAGGGTTTTGCTGCAATGTAAGGCTATAGGGTCCAATAGTATATTGGGGTTTGGCGTGGAGTTTCGGAAGCCAATCGCAAAATAGTGCATTCATTCGCTCAGGGGCTCAGCACGTGACAACAAAACCCACACCAGCCTTGATTCTTTGAATGGGAGATGGCGGTGGGAACCTCGAAAAGGCACCGAACTGTAAGGCCCGGATGCCGAAGTTGTGGCCGCCGCTTGTGGTGGCCTTGCCGAGATGGACCGTGAGGCGTGCCTATGTTGGATTTGTGTTCTTTCTTCTTTTGGCAAGTCGAAGCTCGGGACTGTGAAAGTGCAACTCTGAACCCGGAGCCCTAAACACCCCTCGGCTTGTCTGCTCAGGCGGGTGCAGTAGCTGAGTTGCTGGGGCACAAGGACGGCCGGGTCAAGGCCCTCGGTTCAGAGCTCAGGGCTGAAGCACTTTGAGGTGTTGGGTCTGTTGATGGCATGATTTCGCTGAAGTATACGTCTCAGCGCAGCAGAAAGGCATTTTGCTTTCTTCGCGGCAGTTGGCGAAGCCAAGAACCCAGGGCCCCAGCGGTACTGGTCTGCCTGAGACAGCGAGCCAAAAGCCTCGAAGCCAAACCCCGGAGAATCCTCAACTCGGAGAGCCCCCACCCACTTCAGCCTTGGCCCCTCAGCTCGGACGTCTTGAGTTCGTCAGGCAGGTCTTGGGTTTCTTGTGACTCTGAGCTCAAGAATCTAATAGGCCCTTTAGCCTGCATCGATTCAGGCAGCTGCGGCAGAGGCGTTGAAGGACATGACTGGTGCCGAGGATCGTGCAAAAGGTTTTGCGTGTGGTGGGGGCTCTTTCGTGGGTGTCCAACTGTAGCAACCATGCCATACCTTGGACGGTCTTAATGGTGTTAGAAAGCCATGATTGGAAAGTCGCAAGGCGGCGGGAACGAAAGGACGAGCGAGCAAATCCTATCCAGTTGTGCTTTCAGGTTGATTTTTCTATGTTGCGAAATGATTGCGTGTGAAACAGATCTATAAAGAGTTTCCTTTTGTTTCAAAGTATATTTTCATCATGCATCGCTAGTGCCGCTAGTAAAAGACAACTGCTAAGCAAGGCCGCATTAGACTGAAAGAGCTGCAGCATGCACTAGTAGTCACTTTCAAGATGCTCCCTACCTGTTTCTTTCAACGGACAACGAAAGCCCTTAGCATCAAGAAAGCGATCCGGCCTCTAAACCTCTTAAACCTATAGGTGTCGGAGAGAAGTTTCGAAACCCGAAGCTCTCTATTGTTTTGGTTCTGGTTCTCTCTCTCTGCCTCTCTCTCTCGCTCGGTCTCTGTTCTTGGCGGGGCATGAGCCCGGAGTTGCAGGTACGGGGTGGGTTCGAAGCTAAGGCAGAGACTCTCGTACAATGCCAGAACCCTTGCTCGAAGACATGACTAAGCGGCGAAATCTTCGGGAGTTTGATGCCCCTCTGCCTGCGTTCCTCTTTGGAGGACTTCGCGCCTGGTCTTGTGAAGTGGCATGGCTGAAAGGAGAGTGCAAAATGCTCGGCAGTGGTTAGGGTTTGGACGTCGAGCGTCCTATGCAAAGTTCCCTAAAGCCTGTGCCTAGGCATTGTTTTTTCCGAGATAAGCTCAGGACTGTAGTAATCTTGCAGGTGTAGTTAGGCTGTTGCAGGCTTCTGACTTGCACAGGTGAGCGTTGGCTATCAGATTTGACAACGCATTCTGAGCAACTTGCGCATCATGCGTGAGCGGTGGCAGCATGAAACCCTTCCCTGTTTCCGTAACGCGCGCCGTTGATAGGTGGATGCAAGCGGGTTTCTGTGAAGAGATTGCAAAAATGGAGTTTCCAAAACACATCTTCAAACTAAGCACCATGCCGTAAACCCTACTCGGTCCCAACCGCGTTCTGACTCAAAGGCTCGTGGGCGATTCCGAAGGCGCCGTTCGCCGTGCTGCGGCCGTCACGCTGCGGAAGCATGGCGAGGTGCCGCGCGAAGGAGGGAAAGTTCGGATGAGGCTTTCGCGCAGGTGCGGTCGAAGCAGGTTGTATCCCTTTCCTAAACGAAGGTCTCTCCTCTGAGACTTTCGTTCGCTTTCGAGCTGCTGGAAGCGACCTCAATCCCTTCACCCTGTGACCAAACAAAAAACTGTGACTACACGTGGGGGCCATTTCCCCTATTAGGTCGATGCTGACGGCTGCAAGCACAGCAGCATGCGGTGTGCCAAAAAAGAAGGGGTTCCCCCTGCGATGTTTTTGGTATACACTAGGTAGTGAACCCGCAAAGACGGTATCCCCCCCAAAACATCCAAACCCGACAGCGGTGACTCTTCGCAGGCCGTCAGCAGCCGGAGTGGCGACTTAGCAGCGCTGCTGAAAGGAGCGCCGCGAGTCAGGGCACACGAGCTTCAAGACTTTTGAGTCTTGGTCCAGGCCTGGGTTTAAAGGAGTTCTTAAGGGCGAGTGTTGCAACGTTTCGAGGGCTTTGAAAGAACTGTGGTTTACGGCTGGAGAGGCTTCTTTCGGTCCAAAAAAATAGGGGCTTCGGGGCTCCAGACTGGTCTGACAGTGTTGACCCAGAACATCCGTGACCATGAGCTCCACAACCCAGAACACCCTTGAAGCCTTGAACCCCACCAGACGCCCTTCAAAGGCTCCGTTTGTACTCTATGATGGAGTCCCTGTATACCTAAACTAGTCGGAGAAAACTCTTGGATAAGAACAGGGTCCCTTTACCTCTAGAAGCAGGAGCCCCCGGCGTGGCGGCCTGCGCCGCCCATGCACTGGCCGGGCTCGGGGCGCCCGCAAAGGCCGGCAATGTAGTGGCAGACGAGCCACCATTAGCGGTTGGGGGTTGAAGGGTTTTGTCCGCATTTTTCTGAGGCTTACAGAACTGAACCTTGGAATCTGCTAGCTTTCGGGCTTGGGCCGACCAACTTAAAGTACTGTATGAGCCAGGTAGCATGAAGAGCTTCCATCCGCCAAAAGAGCGTCCAAAAGCCCGATATACCCTGAAGAGAACTATCCGAGCCTCTTGAGCGCCTGGTCGCCTCAATCTGAGTGCAAATAAAGCTGTGTTAGGAAAGCTGTGCTAATTGTGACCCCGACGCGTCACGAGGCACTTGTGGGTAGAAAATCACCGGAAATCATAGGAGGGGGAAGGAAATTGGGGAAGCCTGCGCGTCTAGCCTCCATGTGACCCGTGGCAAGCAAGCCCTGAGAAGGTTTGCTCCCCGTGCTGCAGCTATTGCCATAGGTTGCCTGACTTCGGCCTTGCAACGCCACTTCCAAAACAAGCATAAAATCAACCTCGAACAAACCTTAAACAAAAACTACAAAGCCCCAAAGACCCATGCAAAACCTCCACAGCTCGCCCTACACGGCCAAACCCCACATTCAAAGACACCAATCTTACAAACCTAAGCCTTGTATGAGCCCTGAAGCCTCTAGGTCGTACACGGTCTCAGCCACACCCCACCAAAGCCACGAAATCCTCGAAATCCTACGCCGCTTGTGTCCAGGGGCATGCTGCAGCTTTGGAAGCTCTGCTGAAAAGCGATGCGGAGGAGCAGGGTTGGCGCAAGGGGCCTTTGGTTTCTGTATACGTAGTATACGTGTATGTGCTTTTTGTTCAGCAGTACCAAGGAGGGTCAGCCTCGTTGAGGGAATGAAGGAGGGGGATGTGTGCCTAGTTTGTCGGTCAGTGGTTCCCCAACCAATGAAAACTAGGCAAACTAGGCAGAGCTGCCAAGCTGCTTAAGGCCCTAGCGAGACATCATCGCATCTCCAAAGGCCCAAGAGCCAGAGCCCAAAAGCTCTCCTGGGAGAGCAGGACGCCTCCGCGGTCTGCCTCTGCGCCTCGGGTGCGGGTGCCGAGGTGCCGAGGATGGAACATGTGGTGAGATGTAGGGGGTGCGAAGCTTAGGAGTTCAGGTGTTCGGACCCATGGCCCGGCGTCCGGGCCCTGGACCCAGGGCCCCGACCCAGGGCCTCAAGCCTAGCAACCGTCAATCAGGTGCCTGCGTCTTTGCGGAAGCCTGCAGTGGCTGCCGCTGAGGCCCTCCCACAAGCCCATTCTGCATTAACCCTTCACCGGTTCTGCGAGGTTACGCTCCTCCTTCAGGGGTTTCTAGTGATGGCTGCTTTCTTTCGTCGAGGGGGTGGTTGACAGTTGATCTTTCAGCTTCTGGTCGAGAGGTTGTGAGGTCCCAGCACCAGCTTTTCAGATGCAAGATGCTTTGAGGCGTAAGCGGACATTTGCCATTCGGCCTACAGCAAAACCTGTAGCTGTAGCTAAAACCCTGAAATGCAAGAGTACGGGCATCGGTTCAAGGCTCAAGGCTGTTGCTGCTTCAACCCCTCACTCCTCAAAGACATCGTCTCCGTCTCAACCCTGAGCTTTCCAGGCCCTGGGCGCCTGCGGCGACAAGGCGGCCGCGCCGCAACTGGCTGAGCGCCTCGGCGCCGCCGACGTGGAGGCACGGGGAGTGGTTGGGTGTGGATGGGGGTTTGGGGGGGTGGAGGGGCTTGATATTTAGAGGCTTAGGGCAGTTTAGGGGTTCAGTTCAGGCTTTGGGAACTTGACTTTGACTCTTAGAAAGCTTCGTCTTAGGCATGTATAGGATCGTGGATTTGGGGGTTATGGGTTTCAACGTCCTCAGCCCTAGACCCGAGCTCCCCAACATCCCAAACCCGAAAACTCCAAAGCCTGCCCAGTCGAGCCATGCACGCTCACACACCAAAACCCCAGAATCCTAAACCAACCTCAAACCCTAAGCCCTGAACCCAAAACCCTCAGCTCCACGTTTTTTATTTTCTATAATTTCATTTTTTGCACTCTCTCACCTTCCCTCCCTCCACCTCTCTCGCAGTATGTAAATAGACGTCGAGATAGGCAAAGAGTTTGTTGATGCTAAACATCCTGTGCTGCAGCAGCTCGCTCAGATACGCGTGGCCTCCGCTGAGGCCCGGTGGGCCAAGACGGACGCCCAAGCAAGCCTGAGACGAGGGTTCTAGATCCTGCTTAAAGCTTCCAGACGTATGCAGGATTGTAGAAGTTGTTTTGTGTCTCGGGGTTTCTGATGTAGGGGTACGAGCGTGCCGGGGCTTTAGGGCTTGCGGGGCTTGCGGGGCTTGCGGGGCTTGCGGGGATTGAGGGGTTTGAGGGGCTCTTGGAGCATGAGGGTCTTAGGGCGAGCTCTAGACCCTTGCGAGTTTCAGGCCCTTTAGGGTTCGTAGTGTTTGGGGTTTTGGTTTGGGGGTTTTGGGAGGAGCGACTTTCAGGCTGAGGATCCCCCACCTTTGTGAAGACTTGGACCCCAAACCATGAGCCCCAGCCCTTACCCCTTACCCACCCGAGCCTCGTTCTCCCGCTTCCGAGATATAGGAAAAGCAGCGACAGGCCCTGGGCCGGCTGGGCGCGCTCGAGGCTGCACCGGCGCTGCGCAAGGGGCTGGAGGTCGGGGCTGGGGAGGGTTCCTTTTGGCTTGGAGGGGCTTTGTGGGGCGATCTGGGGCCTTTATGTACGTGATTTGGCCCACATCGCAGGGGCCCGCAGTTCGATTCAAAGAGTAGGCCGCTCAGCCTGGAACAAGCTAACAAGCTGGCAGGGCTTTGCCTTGCCTGCCTGTGTGGCATCAAAGCTTGAGCCCTTTCTCCTGCAACTCACAACTCACAAGCCAGGACCCCTCGCCGTTAATGGTGGCCGCTTGCGCCCTCGCGCTCTCCTTCGCTTCGCCGGGGTCTGCGTCTGCAGCGGCCGTGGCACCACTCTTGAAGGATAACCAAAATGGCTTGAGAATGTGTGAACAATTATCGGATTGCGACTGTGACTGGTGGTTCGCCGTCACATGCAGCCGCCGTAGTGGCAGCACTAATGTTTCGGATCCTTCGTATGGGCGAATCCCTGGCTGCCTCTCGACTGCAAACTCCAAATACACCTAAGCCCCTATAAAGCCCCCACCCAACGCATCCTTGGCATCCGTCAGTGGCCCTGCCAGGACCCTCGGCACACGGTTCGCAGCGCTGCGACCGCGTCTCTTGGGCAGATGGGCGAGCTGGCGCAGGCCAGCCCCAAGTCAGCCCAGGCCCAACTAAAACATTTTAGCGAGAACCAAGTGAGCGTTTTCAGGTGCAAAGGGGGTCTCAAGGTTCCGGCTGGCATGGCTTGGAGTCTGTGCTTGGGATAGACTCGGCAGGAGTTCGCCGCGCCTGTCAGCCAGCTCCTGGACGACAAGATGCTCCCCGTGCAGGCCGGGACACGGGATTTGAGGGCTTAGTGCGACGAGTTTGATTTCCCGTGACGCTGAGGGTTTGGTTTTGGGAGCTTGGGAGTTGTGGAGTTACATGCAAAGAGAGGTCAACAGTAGCTCGCAACCTGGCAGTTCTCACTTGTTCGACATGCTTGAAAATGTTTCGCTTGCAGCATAAACGATTCCGATAGCCGATTGAGGTCACAAGCTGACAGAACCCTCCCGCAAAAGCCCAACACCTTCAGTCCCAAGCCCTAGAAAAAGCCGCTGGGGATGTGGACCGTGGCGAACTTGCCCTCGCAGGCTGCCACTGCTAGTCACCGGTAAGCACTGCACAACTCCTCGGCTCATGGGATCCCCGACACAGCGGGTCAACCCCAAACCCATGAAGCATCAACCCAACATGGACCTCAGCCCCGAGCACCGAGCCAGCGCAACCTGCGAAGCTCATGAAGATCTCATGAAGCTCCCAAACATCCTGGAGCCGCCAGCGCCCCCTTTCTGCCAGAGATCTGAGCCCCAAGCCCAAGCCAAAGCCCAAGAACCCTCACCCCAAGGGATAGGTCCATGCCCAAACCCCTAAACCCCTATAAGCATCCGCAAGCCCTTAAACGCCTCTAAACCCCTAATACAGGTGGCGGCCCTCGAGGCCCTGCCGCGCTTCGGCGCCGCAGGGCACCGCTTCGCCGCCGAGGCAGGAGAAAAGGGGGCTGTGGGATGGGGTGCTAGGGGCTTGCGGTCTTCGGGCTCTAGGGTACCTCCATGGTGAGGACTGCCCCGTGGCTTTAATGGGTCAGCGGCGAGAGGAGAGGGCGGGGTTCGGGGTTTAGGTGTTTCGTTGTTGGCAGGGATACTGGATACGCTCTGCAGAGTGCTGTAGAGTGCTCCTTAGCAGCGGGGCAGCCCAATCCGTTCTTACATAAACTGAAGAAAGCTGAATAGAGTGCTTTCAGAGTTCACAGAGTTCACAGGGTTCAGGGTTCTGTGCTTGGTTTTTGAGGTCTGCCGCCTCACTGCCGGCGGAGAGGACAAGTCGCCCGGATGGATTCGCGCAAGACGAGAAGACACCCATCGTTGCAAGCGTGAAGCCTTCAATCCTTCAAACTTAAGCCTTTATCCTGAAATCTAAGTTTCAGCCCCAAACCAAGACTCCGCCTCGCGGCGATGGAGGCACGGGGGCATACAGAGACGGAATTCACGTCTTTCGGTGGGATTCTGGCAATGACGTCTTTGGACGGCAATCTAGGAGCACTTGAGACCTTCGGATGATGTCTTGTCGTTTCAAGCGGCTACATGATTTCCATAGGATGTAGATTTGGCACGGCAAACCAAATGCCAGCACTTTCGAACAAAAGGCCCCAGAAGTACAAATGCAACTCCAACATAGCAAACACCCAGCATCAACCATGTAATCTGTCTGTCAGCATTGTCCAGTGTACGCAGAGGGAACCGCAATGTCTTCTTAGACGCAGGCGCTGGCATTGTGCCTCTTGAGTGCTTTTTTACAGAACAGTATACTTGCGTGTACGCATATGACACAAAAAGACATAAGAATATGCAAGCCCCTTACAGCCCGACGCCCGACAGTTAACTATTTGATCCAAAAAAGGTGAAAAAAAGCACATCCCAAACCCATACTCCTCAACCCCCATGCCCCTGTCGAGGCATTGACGCAAATGGGCCAACGCGGCGCAGCCTTCGCTGAGGTCAGGTGAGTCAGATGATAGAAAGATGGCCCGAGACACACAGACAGATTTGTGGATAGACGTTCTGGAAGAAGAAGGTGTTTGTTTTGAAGGTGGAAGGGGGCATGCTGGCCTTGGAAACGGCCCATTTCAATCTTCTCAATACATCCCCCGAAAGAAGCTCATTTGAGTCTTTTTGGGGAGGGTTCTGTGAGCCTTGAGACCTGAAGCAAAACGCCGACCCAACAGTTTGGGCTGGACATGCACCCCAGAAATGTCAACCATCGAAGGCTGGGACTTGAAAGGAGAGGGTCTCGGCAAAGGGCATGCAAAGGGGTTCGGGCACCTTCAACCCACGCGAAGGAATTAGAGGCCGTCTTGGACGATCCGATTCCAGATTCTCGGCTGCACTCATCTTAGCGGTTTCAGGCTCTGCCTAGGGAGCCGAAGTTTTCGGAACTGTGGAAGAACCCTGTGCAGAATCAAGCCCTTGAGCTTCAATGGCTTAAGCCTTCTGGGTTCAGAGTTTTTTGGTGTTGGAGCAGCAGAGCCGCTGTGGGCCCCATTTAAATTTTGCGTTGAATGGCGCCGTGATGTAACGGGCTTCTTGCACTCGCCGCCGCAGCGTTGATAGCTTTGAAAGGACTGACAAAGCACAATAAGGCACCTTCCTTCAGAAAATGTTGGGGAATATTCTCCGAGCTCCAGCTCCCAAGCCCCGAGCCTGAAGCCCTGAAACTGTGGAACCTGTTTGGTGTGTAGGGGTGGTGCTTCGTCCCAGCCATGGCCGTCTCGCCAAGTGTGGCTGCTGGCATGGAGCTGCACCGCCGCCTCCCGGACGGCGTTTGAGAGAGTCTTGAAGGTGTTGGGGGCTTCACAAAGTTCATTCCAGGAGCAGCGCCTCTACATGCCATGCACACGCCTCGAACCTATCAAAGGCTACTGGTGGGATGTCGTCCTTACGGCCTTTTGTTGTGGCCTCGAAACCTCGAATCCAAACCACAAGTAACCCTCGTCCGTTGAGGGGTGCCGCCTCACATGTGGTGCGTGACCTTCGACCAGCTGAAGCGTGCCGTGTCGGCATCAGTGAGGTTTGGCATCCTCAAGGAAGCAAGTGATTTCCCAGGCTTCGTGATCGAGGTCCGCAAAGAGTGGCATGCAGGTGCCAACCGGGGAGGGGCTTTCCGGCGAGCCCAGACCTTGAACAGCATCCGACTGGCTGGTACAGTAGGGCCTTGGCTGCTTCGCCCTGATAGAAATGGGTTCATCGTGCTTGTTGTCATTATTGTTACTGGTTAAAGCCCTTGCCACCGCTTGGCAGGCCGCATTCCGGACAACTCCTTCCACAGCAATGGGCGGCATCATGACCCGCGGCACGGGCCCAACATGTGGCTTGCCTCTCTTTCGTAGTCTGGGTCATTGTGGGCATTGGTGTGGGAGATGCCAGTGCTTCCTGAGACGCTCGCAGTCGAGTTTGCTGTTGTTAGTGCTTCCGCTTGTTGTCAATTTCTCTCTTTTGTCAGCATGCCACCTGTCTGGTGTGAAACACAAACTTTCCACCTTGCTGGCCTGCGGAATATCTGTGGTCCAGGTGGGGGGCTTTGCTTTGCTATCCTTATTGAATATCATGTTGTCGTTTTTGCATTGGGGCTGGAAAGCTTCCAAGCGCAGGGTTTCAGGTTTCAAGGGGTCGGCACACCATTGCCGAAAGCCGCGGACCAAGGTACCAGGTGAACGAGTACTTTGTGAAGTTGCACGGCCGCACTTATATAAAGTGACCCAAATCACGGGCAAGTGAAGTCTTTGGAGCTGAGTTGTTTTTGGATCATCCGAGTCATGTGGTTTTGCGGCACCTGCAAGGCCTCTCACGCTTGCTGCTGGCGGCATGAGCTATGCCCTGATGCTGCATCCGAGGGGCTTGCACTGCGACCTGGCCCTACCCGGCGTTTCGGAACTTTTTCCATCTTAGCTAGATAGTGACAAAACGGTTCAACACGGTGGCTTGCAGGTTCGGCTTGCGCACGTTCAGGCTGAGGAAGGCACGGAGTAGCGTTGAAGAAGCGGCCTCAACCCTTTCATCTTCCTGTCTGTCTCTTCGCCGCTCCCCGAAGACATGGCCGAGCCTAAGGCCTAGGGCAACCGCAGAGAAGTATTGGTTTTTCGGGCTTACTTGCTGAGTTTCGCGGTCACTCTGGATCCTTGACTTCAAACGCCTATGTAGACCTAAAGCTAGTCTCTACGGCTTGACGGAGTCTCGCACTCCAGAAGTTGCCCAGGCGAAGTCTTCATCTCCCACGCCTGGGCCGAGGGTGTCTTCGAGCAGCTGGGCCAAAGGCCGACTTCCGTCGGAGCTTGGGCTTCAGGCTTACTGTGTCCGCTCAGGGTTGTGCCTTCTCGCTTAGGGTAGCCACGAGGGCTCATAACTTAGATCCCCCCATCCAGGATTTTTGGGGAACTCTGACAGTGCGCAGGGATGGAGGATGATGGAGGGCTGTGGCGTGAGGCTTGTGCCAAATTCCTGTTGGGATTGGGGGTGATATGGGGGCTACCTCCGCCCGAGGTTCGCGGATGCGGTGGCTCGCGCCTGGCCAGTCGGGAAGCGGAACCTTTACTGCTGCACCTCGTAACAAATTTGTTGAAAGAAGAGTTCCAACGAGAGCGTGACTTCAGCGTTCAGGGGTGGTGGGGAGCGCCCTAAATCCGAGGCCTCTTGGCCAATCCGCAGAACCTGGACATCTCGGAGCTGTTGGACGTGGCACCCTCGGTGCCTTGGGCTTGGGTTTCTTTCAAGTGCTTCCTATTTTTTGTGACCTTTGCAAAAAAAGGGCTTGGGAGGGCAGCTCAAGCTCCGCCAGGTCAGCCCCTTCGCAGATGCGCTGAAGGTTGCGTCGCATGTCGTGGTCGTTCCCAACAGCACGGTGGCGGTGTACTCACGCTTGTGGTGCGCACCTTGACCATGCAGTAGTGTTGAGCGGTGCCGTACTTTTTTCACTAGCTTGTTCACTTCCGCCATTCAGGCATGTACTTGGGGGCACTCTTATTATCGCATTCTCACTTATTTTCTGGTCTGTTCTCGTTTCCTCCGCTTCAGTGTATGGTGCGGCCGGGGGTGGGTGCCGCGGTGAGGGTGGGGAGTTGTGGCACGCAAGAGGTCTACGAGGCTTACCTGGCTACAAGGCTGCAGAAGCTCGGCTTGGATTTCTGTAGCAAGAATATGTCAAGCATGCTTTCTTCAGGCTCTCGCAGTCAACCTGAAGTGTTTTGCATCGATGTATCGAGATGCGTCTCGTCTCATGCTGGTGATGCTGTAGGTGTAGAGGTGTCAGGCATCCCATTGAAGCGACCCTCCTAGACTTCAAAGATCTCAAGCGCACACATGGGTTGCCCAAGCAAATGTTACCTTAGAACCCATGAATCTCCAAATGCACGCTGAGACATGGCAACCCATGAGGAAGGTCTTTCTGATGCCGGCTCGTGCAGAAAAACACAAAGCCACCAGAGCTTTCTGCAGCTGGGCAGCACATTGCAGCACTTTGCTGCGTTCCTGGGGCCCTAAACTTCCTAACAAAAAGAAACAAAACGTCCCCTACGCCTCCAGAAGAGAAGGAGCGGAGATCACAAGGGTGGTTCCCAAGCTCCTGTAATCATTTACTGTAATCGGGGTCCTTAACGGTTCTCACAAGATCTGGTGTCCTCCCTGCGTTCAGGCTACCAAAGACATCAGACCCCCGCATCCAAGCTCTTGATGCTGTGGACCCCTGAAGCCCCCAGCCACCAAACCTCCCGTCTCTCGAGGCCCCTTCGAAGAGCCCGAACGAAGCCCAGAACGTGCCGCTATATTGCCTGTAGTGCCTTTTCTTAAGCCTTATGCTCTAGAACAGCCCAGAACTCGCAGGTCGCTGGCTCGTGGCTCCACTGGCCCTCGGCGCCGCCGTGGGCTGCGTTTTGTCGCTGCTTCCTTTCGCGCAGACCCCGGAGTTCAGGAGCTCTTCTAAGGAGGGGGGGGGTTTACCGGGGTTTACGGTGCTTTAAGGACTTCCCGGTTCCCCCTAAAGATGTTGCAGGAGTGACATGGGCCACGCATTGGCGGTCACAACGATCTGCAGCTTGGCTTTTTGGCCCAACTAGCTAAGGTGTACTTCTCTCTATCGTTTTTCAGAATTTCTGAGTCCGTCTGAATGCAGAGAGTGCTGGGCTCCTCTTGACTAGAAGCCTTAAGATTCGAGGGATCCGGGGTGCTCGGACGTCAGGCTTTCGGTGGGTTGCAGGGGACGTCTCGCAGTTTAGGGCCCATGGTGGCGTTGGCCCGGAAGCCCTCCAAGCCCTCCAAGCCCTCCAAGCTCCGACACCCGCTCTGGGCATCGAAGGGTTTGGAGGAATTGGCAGTGTTTGTAGTATCCCCTGCTAGTAACTGGCTTTGGTGGATTGTTGAAAGGTGATACGCAAATTTGGGGGTTTTTTTCAGGCTTTGGGGGAATCTTCGTGAGTCTGGGGCACGGCTTGAGGCTTGGGGATCGATTCTGCCGCGCAGGCAACGCCTTTGGCGTGTTGGCCACAGCCCTCTGGCCTCAGCGGTGCCCGAGACGCAAGTTTACCATTTAACGCCTCATTCTGGACCTCAGATCTGGAATTCGCCAAAGGGGGCCCTAAGCCTCTGAAAGCCCCAGTTTCGACAGCAAGGAGACTGCGTCCTCCCTACGATCTGAAGCCCGAAGCCCCCAAGACTTTCCCAGCCCAAGGTGCCTCAAACCTTTGCTGCTTCAGTCACTGGGCAGCGCTGGGCTTTGTTTGATTTGGAGGTGAGCGGCTAGGTTTTTAGGACTTATTTTGTTATTTTGTTTTTTTTGTGGTGGTGGGGGGGCTGCGTGAACCGGCTTACACGCTTCTGGACGGTTCTGGGCGACGGAGATATCATCATCGCCAGTTTCAGAGCGAATGGAGCTTACTGCGTTGTCTCACGTGCCCGGATTGTCAGCTATTCCTATCGCCTGCAAGAGGGGACATGCAGAAGAGGATTTCATGTCTAAAGGTGCACTTTTGTTTTTTCGTTTTTGCAAGACACCGCGTGCTAGCACCATCTGACCATCTCTGTCGCAACTGCAGAAATGCCCCATGCCAGTGTCTGGGAGATTCGCTTGAAGCACACGAGCCTCACTACAACCCCAAATTGGAAAATCGCAGCTAAAGTCGCAGCAAGCAGAAGGCAGATGCCTTTAGGATGACGTGAGAACCGTGAGAAAGTGTCTGTCGCAGGGGCATCCCCGGGCGGGACGCCCCCAAGGCATGATTGGATCCTCTGGGTGCCCCTTTCAGCCCTTTCTCGGGTTTTTCTGGGGCAAATGTGTTTGGGAGACTCTCGAGGTTGATAGATTCTGGCTTCGTCATGCTGCAGCTTGGCCGAAAGCCTGTGACTTGAAGAGGGCTGGGGTTTTGGGGATGTTCGGGAATGCTTGGGATGCTTGGGGATGCTCCGGGTTCGGGGTGTGAGTCACAAAAAAACCCTAGGCCTCTCAGATGCCTGGTGCAAGGGAACATCCTGAGCTCCTGGCATGAGACCCTGTCAATCTGGCCCGATGTTGCTAGGTACTCCATCGTGGGCAGCAGCTTCTTCATCGCCTCCCTCAAGGCCCTCCAGTGCGTCCCAGTGCATCCCGGGTTTGGTGTTGAGAAGGTTTCCCGGGCTCCAACAGAGCTCCATGGCTGTAAAGCCTGCCAGCCACCTTCCCGATCTTCTAGCTAGCTCAGAGCCAGCCCTGCAACATTTAGGACCCTCTGAAACCCACCTCCAGGCCGGCCCGCCCGCCACGGAGCAGGAACTTGAAGCAGGAGCTTCCCTCGGCCATGGTGTGATATGTTAGGCGGAGGTTTTCACCAAAAGGGATGTCGGACGCCGTTAGGCTCGGGAGAGCTGCCCCTAGGTGCTTAACTCCACGACACCGGTGGTGCAGGAGCTGGGGCTCTGCTTGTCCGATGGCTGCTGGTGATCAGCGTGGTGGCCCTGAACTTTGGAATTGTGGGCCAGAACGTCATGTGCTTGTGCCTGGCCGCACTTGGTCTAGCGGATAGCTCCTTCGTCTGGTGCCGGGTGTCGTCGGGGCATCACAAAGATTGCTAGACCTGAACCGTAGATATGGCAGGACTGATAGTTGATGCTTGGCCCTTGGCGATTCTTCGATACTGGTGGGTTTCCTTTGCCACGGATCTTCACGTTGTGATTCCCTGCGAGGGTCATCGCCCTAAACTGGTTGCTTTTCCCTTGCTGGGTTTTTGCCCTGAGTTGGAGAGCGCCCTTCGTGCGTCTTTGCCTTTCGCTTTCTTTAGTTTTGAACCAACTTGTCCCCAGTACACGGCACAACAGGGTGGAGGTGCAAGAGTTTGCGGAAGTTCCGAGCATGTGGTTTAGCGCCGAAGGAATTCCGTGCGTATTGCTGACGCACGCAAAAAACACATGTATACAGGAATACATATACATATATATAGGTATCCACACATCATATATGTATAGATATATTTCTTCTGTGTATATATATATATATGTATACAGATACATTTGTACATATATGTATACATGTACATATTTATAAACCTGTGTGTGGGGGGCATAAGCACATCTTCTTGGGACATTTTGTGCACCACAGATCAGCAAAGAAAAAATCAGCATCAAAAACAACGTTTTGATCCCTGATGGGGTCTTTCAAGTGACAGAGAGAGAGAGCGAGAGAGAGAGAGAGAGAGAGAGAGAGAGACAGAGAGAGAGAGAGAGAGAGAGAGAGAGTGTGCTCGCAAGGTATGCTGGATCGTGGGGGGCCGGGGCCTGGGCCCAACCGCAGCAATCGTTCTTCCAACAGCCAACCGAGGGGTCCCGAATACCGGGGCAGGCGACAGCCGGGGGGCTCTGCCCCCATGCCCCCAAGAAAGAAAGAAAGAAAGAAAGAAAGCAAGTGTGTGTGTGTGAGTGAGAGTGAGTGAGTGAGTGAGTGAGTGAGTGAGTGAATGTGGAGAGCGAGCACGTCGAAAGAAAGCTTTACATGCAAAGATGCAAAACAATCAAAGCAAGCTGTCGCTCTTTTGGCAAGGTTGGAGGACGAGTCGCTGAAACTGCAGGCGCCAACACATGATGCCTGTAGTCCTTTAATGTTCTCATTGCTAAAATACCTGTTTCCGCTCGAGATTCCTTAGCCCAAGGTCCGAGCGTTGCGCTTAAGTTTTCGTGGTGTCCCTATATACATATTCCATTCATGCGTGAGGCAACTTAGGGCTTAGGCCTTGGAACTTTTGCGCCGGCGTTTTGGGGCACATGGCTTCGGGCCGCAGTCTCGGTCGTGTAGTGGTGGTCCCCCTTGAGAGCAGTAGCTGTCCTCGCGTGCTCTGAACATGTTTTCGCTCAAAAGGATGTTTGCGTTCGCTTTGCGGATTGGCCCAAGATGCTAACACTTGAAAACCTCAGACACCAAATCGCCTCCCTTGGGTCCCTTGACGCTGATCTTCCACTATAGCTCTTCTTGTGGTTTTCAATTTTTCAATGTGCCCCAAAAGGTCCCTGTATTGACCCCGCAATGCAGACGGAGCGCCTCCACTTCGACTCTGTGCGTCATGCCATTTGCTCCAGTGAGCAGGCGCCAGTCAAGTTCAAGATTTAAGAGGGCTTTGAGGCGGTGTCAACGCTTGGGGTTTTGGGGGGGCGAAGCCCAAAGTGTGGTGACTGCATGGGCAAGCTGCGGGAGCACTGTTGGATCACTCCCGTTGATTGTACATGTTGCAAAGACGGGTACTTTTCCCGGGCGCGAGCTTGGACAGGTCGGGGGTGTGGGGCTAACAGGGGCCTCGGAGGGCTGCATTGTTCTGGACAAGGTGGTCGGGAACTCACCTTAACACCCCATACTTGACCGCTGTGGTCTCAGAGAGGGAAGTACACTCAGCACCTTGACCCCCACTTGGAAAATTTGGAGGACAGCAATCGAATCTGGGGCGAGATCTCGGGCGCCGAGGAGGATGCACCCTGCGGCAATTCAGCTTGGGATTCGTGGGTTCAGGGGCTCAGGGTGAAGTGTTTGTGGCGTGCATCCGCTCGTTCTGGCTTTCTTTTTGGTCGTCAAACTCCTCACGACTCCTTAAGGCCCTTACTTTGGAACTTTTCGTGGAGTCTAAGCCTCAACTTCTGATCGTCTCTTGGAGCTCACTTCCTCCCTCCAGGTGGACGCAGCAATTCAGATCCTCGTGAAGGCAGGTGCCTACACCAAGAGCTTGAGCAAGCAGTTCAAAGAGGGCCGCTTGGCAAAGGCCTCCGCCCCGCTCGCCCCCGAACATCTCCCCCTGTACAGAAACTCGAAGGGGCTTTGGGATGTAGGGTGTAGGCCCTAAGGGGGCATGGAATCTCAAACTCCTTCCCTGCGTGCTGTGGGCTTAGGGCTCACATTGGTCTGTTGTGGGTCGTTGTGGGCTGAGGTGTGGATATCACCCGTGCCGGCTACGCTGACATCCACTTCCGTCTGTTTCAGGTGGTCGGTCTGCGCTATGTGCCTTCTTTGAGTCTTTGAGCCATTTGCCAGATACTCTTGTACCAGTCTCCTTTTGGGATCTTTTGAGTTCAATACGAAAGGAAAAGGGGCCGAGAACCAGAATACTTTGAATCCCCAAGGTTCAATGCCCTGATGCCCGGAAGCTCGCTTTCTTTTTTAATTGAATAATTTCTTTCTCTCTCTCTCTCTCTCTCCCTCTCTCTCTCTCTCTCTCGCTCCCTCTCTCTCTCCCTATCTTGTTTTGTTTTTCCTTAGAACACTCCGCTGCTGGGAGGGCTTTCAGATTTGGCTGACCACCGCGCTCGTCTGCGGGGACCGAGCAATTCACCTCCGGGATCCGGTGGCTGGGCACGGAATATCTGAAATCCTGAAAATTCCTGAAACCCTCTGCATACGACGACTTTGAGACCTCCGGCGAAGTCCCGAAGAGAGATGGTGTTTAGATCTGGTCAGCCGCCCGTTTGAGATTTGACATTTGTTTTTGTCTCCAGGAGATAGGTGTGTAACGCTGAACGAGCTAGACATTGACTCTGCGAGCCGGACATACTGTGCGTGCGGCTTGCAATTTGGCCAACCCTTTTGATATCCAACATTATCCAACCCAGATCCTCAACTCTAAGACTAAAAGAGACCTCAGGCTTCGCAGACTCATCTGGCCCATGCTCTCCCAGCATGGCTGACTGCACTTCCGTCAGCCGCCTCTCGCCCACGTTAGAAAGGAATAAAAGAAAGGGAAAATTCGCAGTGAGATGGCTGAGATGGCAGTGTTATGATGTGTTGTGTTTCACGCCGCGCTGCGCAGTTTCCTTGCTGTGACAGGTGTGCCTGATGATCGCCCTGGTGAGTCCTGCCCTGCTGCTGAGATGCTACCGAAAGGCCTGAACATGTTGCACGTGCCACAAACAAGTTGTTGAGCAGTGCTCTGCAACGCAAGGGCCCAGACACGGCGATCTTCTCTGGCAAGATCTTGGCTGTGGCAGGCACGCAAGCGGCGTTTCACATCCTTTATGCACGACACAAGTAGCTGCCTACCCAGCAACAAATGAAAGTACCACCACTGCAGGACTCAGTTGTGTTCTGTTTTTTTTTGTCATTGTTGTTGCCATTTCCATTGCTATTGTTATTGCTCTTGTTGCCGTTGCCGTTGCCGTTGCCGTTGCCGTTGCCGTTGCCGTTGCCATTGCTGCTGCTGCTGCTGCCGCCGCCGCCGCTGCCCTTCCCTCAACAAGCCTCCGCAGGCGTTCTGGGATTGTCGTCTGCCCTGCTCCTGGGCTGCTCTTGGATTCCCCTCAAAGCTCCCAAGCATCAGTCAAACATCCAAAACGTCTGAGCTCTAAATGCTGCAAGCTGCAAGCACCCCAAATCCCTAAAACCTTGCCCCAGAAACCAAACAATCCCGGAGCCCCATAGACCCTCAACCCTAGAGCTCCCAGAGCTCAAGAGACTTTAAGCCCATTCGACCCTGAATCCCCGTGAATCTGTAGACCCTGAACAGAGGCTCGTGGTCCAATGGGGCAGTGGCGATGCCTTGGAGCACGTGCTTGGGGGGACCCAGGATCAGCTCGCGGAGTGCCTCGGCCTACAGGGGGGTGGAGGTTCAAGATTTGTTTTCCTATGTTGGCACTTTCTTTGTGGGGGCCGGGGGGGAGGAGGGCGAGAGTGCTTTGAGCTTAATTCTAGAGGGGGCTTTCCTAGGAGCTAGACTCCAAAGCCTGCAACTCGAAGTCCTCCTGCCCTGCCCCTGCCCTGCCAGAAAAAACCCAAGATACATAGTTGGGATTTTGGAAGCTTCAAAAGTATGCTTGGGCCTAATGCCACCCCACCTCAACCTTTCTGAACCCTTGGCCCTTACTTAGCCCTTTCTTCAGGGTTTCGAGGGAGGGCAACCAACCACCAAGCGGCGCCGCGGAGCTGACAGTTCGGCCCCACACTCCAACACGCCTTAAGCGCTGCACCAATGGCCTTGAGCCATATTGACCCCGCATGAGCCCCCGTAGAGAGCCTGTTCCTCGAAGGCTCTGGGATTGCTCCGCGCCCGTCCTGGATGCAATTGTCCTGCTGCGGCGACGGCACATAGGTTTGTTGTTTTATTGTAGGCTTTCAGGTTTTGAGGGCTTTTGGGGCCTTGGGAGGCCGTAAGGGTTCGCTGAGCAGGGGATGTTCTTCAGGTCCTGTACTTCTCCATGTGGAGGATGAGACCACCAACCCTAAAACAAGCTCTGAGCTGTAATTACCACAAGCGGCGTCATGGCCCAACCGAGCTTAAAGCCACCCTGAGCCGCTGGCAGAGGTGTGATGGGGTACCTGGGGGGGTTCAGGGACTCCTGCACCGCCGAGGGTTTGCCCCGTGCTGATGGCACTTTTGGCCGCCGTGGCGATCTTCCACGGCATCCTGGCTCAGCCCTACAGCCCCTCAAGCCCCTCAAGCCCTAGCACGCAACATCCCAAATCTGTGAAGCCACAAAAGCCCTTACAAGCGCTAAGCCTAGAGGAAACCCCGCAAGGCCCGGCAAGGTTTTTTCAGGAAGGGAGGGTTAAGGGACGGGCTGGAGGTTTTAAGGCTGCAGCGGCCTCAAACTGCAAGATCCATTCCGAGGATTGTGGCCCGAAGTGTTTTTCAGTGAGTGAGTGGGTGGGTGAGTGAGTGAGTGAGGGTGAGTGAGTGTGGGTGAGTGAGTGTGGGTGAGTGAGTGTGGGTGAGTGAGTGAGTGAGTGAGTGAGTGAGTGTGTGTGTGTGTGTGTGTGTGTGTGCATGTGTTCTATTGACAGGTGCGAGCACTCCCCTCCCTGCATTCCCTACCCTCAACCTGGTCGAACCCCTGGACCGAAACCTTGCAAAAGAAATTGTGAACTGCGCCGCAGGTCGGGAGGTCGTCTGTTCGAAGTGCTCACCTTTGATGAACTTCCTTTCCCGGGTGGGCTGCCGAGGCGGCTCATGGATGGGCATTCCTGGGCCCTCTTCACCCTAATGGCCTGAGAGCCCTGTACCCTCTCTGCAGAAGCGCTACCCCCAATTGAGAAGGCAAAGAGGCGGGGTTCAGCAACAGCATCGACTCCGAGCCGCATGGCTGCACTAGACCGGCTGGCGCTGCTGATAAGTTGTGCTTCTTGTTGTGAAGACGCTTCTTTGGGGCTTCCCCGTGAGGTTTTTGGAGTCGCCCCATGAGCTTTAGAAGTTCCAGAATCTGAAAGCAGTTTGTGCATGATTTCCCTCAGCTTAAGCTGTAAGCCTGGACACGTAGGCATCCTAGGACCCAAGACTTTTGCCGGGTGCCACGTGTTCAACTGAAAAGCGCGGAAAAGCGGAGCGCAAGCAAGGCCATGGCTTAAAACCGCAGCACAGCAGGGCACACGAAGCAGAGCGCTCTGAAGCTGCAGAGGATGTCGGGGACGGAGACCGATCCGGAACAGTGCCTCGGCCGAAAACCCTCGAAAGCCCAAAGCGAAAGCTAAGGCGCAGTGTGTTGTGTTGTGCTGTGCTCCAAGCACGAATCATGGATCTCAGCTCTTGTATTGTTTGGGAGCCAGCCACATAACCTTCGCAAAGCTGGAAGCCCTTCGCCCCGAAGCCTCCAAACCCTCGGTTCAAGCCTAGGACTGGACCTTTGCAGGAGTTCTTGGCGCCTGAATGATCCCAACACCCGAGCTGAGGTCTCGTGAGGAGCCCATGGCTCCGACACGCTCGGTTGACATCTAGGCTTGCTCGTTCCAGGGCTTCGGATGTTGGTTCCGGGTTCGCTGATCAGGTGAACAAGGGGAAAGAGAGGGCTCGAATAGGGCCTGGGAATCTAGGATATTTCCCAATCGGAAACATTTTTCCCAGGGTCTTTTGCAAGCGAGAGCCTGTTTAGCATGGGCTGTGGCGCATGAAAATGTAAAGCTTGGGGCCCTAGGTTTGTTTGCTACCGACCCCAAGCCGCGACCTTCTCAAGCTTTCCCATGTTTTGGACAGTGGTTCTGCACAGCTGCACACGCAATGATCATGCCCTATCAAAGTACCTCCCGATCCGAGACCTTTCAGTCGAGGGTCGGAGCACATCCCGAGAGATCCCTGGCAAGGCTGCGCCGTCCACTGAAATCAATTACTTTTGCTGTCGGGCGTGTGCCCGCGATGGCAGTGACGGCAGTGCTGGCAGCCTTCCAAGCGTGGCTGCCAACATGTGTATAGTACCGTGCATAGCTTTTAGTTTTATGACCACAGATGGAATATGGAGACCCCTCAAAGGCCAGGATGCAGGACGTCCTGAAGCCCACTCTCCACACCGACCCTCACCCTTCGGAGAGGGTTTTGGCTGTTATAAGCTTGAAGGGTTTTTGAACGCCCTCTCTCCAAGTGAGGGGTTCCTGAATTCTGGTTGCTGGTCCGGATTCAAGCCTTACATCTGCGGGTTGCTCATCGCTAAGTTGCTCCTGCTCCTGGCACGAGCGGCCACTTTTATAGCGCTTCTGTAGGTTGTAGGTGCACAGAATTCAAAGGCTGGTGGAGAGCTCGGGTGGCCCTTCTCATTGGGGGTTCAGGAATGTGCCTGCAAGCACCTGGTCTAGACGTGTCAGGATTCCGACTCCCCTGAATTTGTCGCGCATTGAGGCTCGGGTACTGACGTCCCCGAATTTCTGGTTAGGCCATGTTCTCGCCATGTTCTCACGAATTCTGGGAGTTGAGAATTCTAAGAATCCACTCGCATCACCATGGGGTTTCCATGGGGGTTTCATGCTTCAGCTCTTGGAGCAGCGTGGTAAAGCCGGCACAGGGGTACGCCGCCAAGCTATCCTCAGGTGGCAGATCGTTCGGCCTTTGCTTATTTCACTTTTGCATCATGATGTCCGGCCACGGAGCTGGAGTGATTTGATATCTTTCCGATGGCGAGGCAGTTGTTTTGCTTATTTGGTTGGCGCTTGGGCGGTTGGGTATGACTGTTTGGCTTGGAATGGAGTCCTTTGATGTTTTGAGACATCTTCATAACAACAGCTTCAGAAAGTCCCCGTTTTTGTGCCGTTTGTACAGGAAGTCCTCTCGTGGCTTCGTCTCCTGCGAAGGTCACTGGCACCTTTGCACCGGCAGCACAGATTCAGAGGATGGACTGAAAGAAAGCTTGCATCTCCAGAAGCCCTCGATCCTGAATCCGAGACATGCGCAGGACCGCTGCCGACTAGAAGTTCATCCAAGCACAGCTCTTGTGACGCCTTCCCAAGCATACACGAAGTATAATTTACATAGACATGACTTTGAACATAGAATCAGCAATACTAGTAGTGTGAATAAAATTCCAACCATAGTGAACAAAAGACATTGAAAGTCGCCTGAATCGAGTGAGCACCAAATATTGCGGAATCAAAGATGCCGTAAAGGATAGTGTAAACAAATTATGAAATGATTTAACAACAAATATCACCCCAGATCCCAACTTCAGTCGAGCTACGCTGACTGGCCCCCAAACATAAACATGCACCAGTGCACCACAACCCAAACCCTAAGTCGAACCCTCAACTCCTTGAACCCGAAACCCCCCCGCTCCCTGACTTCTCCCCTCACTAAGGAGCTAAGAAACGCCGCCCACCGGGCGCTGCAGCGCCTGTCGGGTGCAGAGGTGGGCATGGTGAGCGGTTTCAGGGGGACCCCTTTGGGATGGATGGCTTTGGGGTATGGCTCAAGTCTATCGAGTCTTGTTATGTGCCGAAGTTTGCGGAGTGCTTGGGATGTGCTTGGGATGTGCTTGGGATGTGCTCTCAGGGTTTTTGGGGATTGAGAGCTCAAGGTTGCTCTGTGCTCGATGAAAGGGTCAGGCTAGAACAGTGCAGACTCTCCCCGAGCCTCACATAGACACGGGAGCTTCTAAGCAGGGCACCCTTTTTGGGGTTTCTTCGTTATGCGAGGATTCCGTGCACGTGTTTCGCCTTCAAAGAGCTTGTAAGCTCTAAGCAAGGCGCTGCCCTCACTCCCCGATCTGCCGAAGGCTGGCTGGGGCCGGGGGTTGTACTGCAGCGTCCTGGAATCGCGATCTAAAGAGAACGCAGATCGGGGCCACTTTACCTGAAACCCTCGCACTGCCATCGCACTGCTCAGTACCCTGGTTCCGAACGCCCGCGGGCCGGTGACAACCCTGGAACCTCGAGGCCACCGAGGTGGCGGTCGAGGCGGTCGAGACGCCCGCGCCGGCCTTGCCAGTTGCAGGCAGACGGGGTTGGGGTTGGAGCTGAGGTGGTTTGATGCCGAGGGCTTGGGGTTTTTCGGGCCTCTTTTCATCTTTTGGGCTGAAAGGTTTCGAACTTGCAGGCTGGGGCCGGGGCTGCAGGAACTGTGGGACATGTTCTGGTGCTTGTTGGTTGCACCCCTTGGAGCGTCAACGTATTGCTCTTTGGGGGCTCCAACCCTTCTGCAAGGCCCCCCTCCAATCTTTTTCTCAGAGTTGTTCTAGGATTTGGTTTGGACCAACCTGTGCAGGACTGCCCGTCGCTCCCAAGGCCGGCCCAGAAGATGGGAGGGGCTGGGGCGAAGTGCTTTTTTGTCATGAGGCATTTTGCCTGAGGCATTTTGGGGCATTGTTTAGTCGCAAGGTGGCCCGGCCCATTTTCCAAGGAGAGGGCTTCGTCCCCCTTTCGAGCTGAATGTTGGCGAAGCCTCAAAAGGCTTGGGAGACTTTTCAGGTCTGCCTGCTCTTCCCTGGCCAGGGCTCGCAGCTCTCCGGCCAGCAACAAGGGTCATGACTTGGGATGTTCCCCCTTCTAACAGTCATTCATAGGGGTTATAATTGGGAGGGTACCAGAATCCCTATCAAGGACTGTCAGTACAAGGGCGAACATCACAAGTCATGACGAAGAGGATCTGTTTGTTGTAGCCAGCAAGTCAATCCGAAACCGCAGCCTGCAAGCTAGATTGATTAGGTATTCCACGCAGTTTCTGTGGTGTTCCGGATTTTTGCGCCACACTTACCGAGGTATGTGAAGATGCTCACTGAAGTGAAGGACCCGAGCTCCTTCCTTTGTTGAGATCTAGGGCCTCTCCCCCCCTCCCAAAAACATCCTCCTAAAGCATCCCAGAGACCTGAGTCCTGCGAGTCTTGAGCACTCAGCCCTACGTCAGCCACTTGTCCAAAACATCTCATATCTGATCTCAGGCCTCAAACATCGAGACCCCTATAGTAGGCCCGACAAGCCTTAGCGATACTGGGCAGGACCTGCCAGGTGTCAGGGCTATGCCGCTGGACTCATCTATTCTGGGCTGGATGACCTTCTGGTTTGAAAGTACGCATGCTTCGGCATGGGGAGAGCATAGTGAATCCACGGAGATGCGGCGGTTCAACAGGAATGCGCTGAGTGGGTTCGCTTTGACTTCCTTTTTGATGCGACTCGTACGTAGTGAGAGCCGCAGTCGGCCGAGGCTGCAGCAGGCGGAAAAGATCCTGGACTTCGATGTGCTGAAGCTGTGCATGGAGGGGCCAGAGGCCGTGCGGCTGATGTTAAGGGCCCTTGGTTCCCTTGGTTCTCTTGGTTCCCGGCGACAAGGTCTTTTGTAGAAGCAGGTGGTGTTGACCATGGCACCAGCCTTTGGCAGGAGCAGCTTGAGGACACCAAGTACTGCCAGCCAGCCATGTGCCCGGGGGAGTCCGACCGCCCCCAAGAACCCGAGCGGCTCAGGGGTTTAAAGCTATCAGCTCCAGGGTCCTCATACCTTCAAGCCCGGCTCCTGCTTTCCCTGCTTCAGTTGAGGGGAGCGTCCGACCCTCCGAAAATGAGGGGCCTTGGGTTTCGGGAATCACAGGTCCAGGCTTTGCGCTGGGTCGGTGCCGGCTCTACTAGCAGCATCCCCAAGAATATTTGGCGGCCCATGTACCAGCAACCTTCCAAGAGAAGGTACATCGCCGGCCTGGCAGGCGGGCCTCCGATCGATGGCTGCGAGACTGCAGGGTGTAGGGCGACAGACCCAAGCCACCCCAGGCGTAAACTTTTCAATTCAGTATCAACGACCCACAAAGCCAAACAAAGCTCAACTGGGTTCGCTTGCTCCTGTGCTTAGTGTCGGTGCTATGCCTGTAACATTACCGGTATCTGGGAAGGACTTGGAATGGTCTTGTGCTTGTGCGTCGATGTGTTCTTCAACCGCGTCATAGTCCTTATAGAGCATCCCTTGTGCAAAAGCTCGAATCGCACCGGGACCCCGTCTCTTTGCTTGCAGCATGCGTGTCGTTGCAGGGGCAGGCGCATGGCATGTGCATGCAACACTGCAGGGCGTACAGTGGCTCGAGACGCGAACATTCGTCTGCAGCCCCCGCTGAGCATCGCAGAGCATCGCAGCCATGTCCGAGGCCGAGGCAGTGATCCGCAACCAGTCCGGCTATATCAACCACACGGCCAAGAAGGATTACGGGCCCTTGGAGTTTACTGGGAAAATTGCTGGAGGCCTGAGGCTGGACTTGCGTAGGCGGCTGCCGCTCTACGCGAGCGACTGGACGGATGCGTTCAAGCCGGAGAACTTCCAAAAGTCTTTGTCGTCCATTCTCTACCTCTTCATCGCAGCTTTGGCGCCCGCCATCACCTTCGGAAGCCGCTTCTTGGACGGCACCAATGGCCAGTTCGGAGTGCTGGAAATGATTATGTCGACAGCCGTCTCTGGCATGATCTTCTCCACCTTCGCAGGGCAGCCCTTGTCCATCCTCGGAGCGACCGGTCCTTTCCTGGCTTACACCCTCGTGGTGTATGACATGGCTGTGGGTGCCGATGTGGAGTTCATGCCCTTCTACTTCTGGGTTTGCATGTGGTGTTCGCTCTTCACCATTTTGGTCGCGGTCTTCGACCTCTGTGCTCTCATGAAGCATGTGACCATGTTCTCGGAAGACATCTTCGCGGGCCTTATTTCTTTGATCTTTATCATCGACGGAGTTAGGCCCGCCCTTAGCTGGTGAGCATCGCGAGTGTTGTGTTGTCTGTGCGCGCATGCATGCGCGCGCGAGCGTGCGAGAGTACAGGCCAGAAAGCAAGTGTGAGCGCGTGAGTGGCTGGGTGGCTGCGTTGCTGGCTGGCTGGATATCTGTGTGTCTGTGTGTGTGTGTGTGTGTCCTGTTGTGCATACGGTGATGGGGCCATGCCCACACGTTTTTTGCTTGCGCTCGTCACCCGTTTTGGATTGCCGAAATCTGCAGCAGAGGCCAGCACAGAGCATTGAATCCTGAACGATCCTGCACGATAGTCATGTGCATGAGATTGGGCTCATGATATACCTGTCGCATGAAGGTGAAGATGCTGTCTTGTCGAACGAATCCAACTGCGTGTTGTTTTTGGTTGTGCACGAAGGTAGGTCAGCAAGTGAAGAACGGCCTAGTTGACACATCGCGGCGTGCCTAATCAACCGCTGACCACTTAAAAAACGGGAAGCATGCACATTGGCCATGCCGGCTGCAGGCCTATTATCGAGAACTTCTCGGAGAACAAGATGAGCCTGACCAGTGCCATGTTCGAGGCCCTACGTCCTCGGGCGTGGCATCATGCATAATTTGTTGAAGTTTGTTTTTGAAATTTGTCAAAATTTGTCGAAATTTGGCGAGGCCCTGCTCTTCATGTACACCTTTGGCTTGGCGACCTACCTGTCCCACTTCCGCCGCACGCCTTGGCTGCTCCGGCCCATCCGCAACCTCATGGCCAACTTCGCAGTGACCATCTCCCTGGTCACGGCCTCGGCCCTGGCAGCGATCTACTCCAGCGACACGAACCTGAGAATGCTGAGCGTCGACGCGGACTTCTCCCCGAACCTCGTCTTGTCGGATGGCAGCAAGCGGCCCTGGGTCGTGAATCCCATGGGCATCGAGCGCGACTTCCCGGCCTGGGCCATTGCTTACGCGATACTGCCAGCAACCTAGACCCAGAGTAGAGTAGGCCTTCATTCTTCTTTAGGGTTAGGTTGTAGGCCTATTATACGCCCTTTCAAACCAAGAAGGGCACCCTTTTAATTCCTAGGTTGCTCTTGGGTCCAGGCAATTGGTTTCGCCGTGCTGGGTTACCTGGACCAGAACCTCACGTCTGTGATCGTGAACAGGCCTTCCAACAACCTGCAGAAGGGGCCAGGCTATCATCTGGATCTGTTTTTTGGCAAGCTCTTGCAAGAATCATGTTAAATTTGTAGCAGGTTCCCGTTATATGGGTCAGAGAGATAATACTTTTACAAGGCAAAAAACAGTTGTTTGAGGTTTGTCAGGGGAGCTTTGACGCTGCCCGTCTGCGCCGTATTGGGCCTGCCACTGTCGGTGGCCTCGACGGTACCTAGCATCACCCACGTGATCTCGCTGACCACCTATGAGGTGAAGCAGCTGCCGGAGGGCGAGCGCAAGGTACCGAGCAAGGTCGTGGAGCAGCGTGCGACGAACTTTCTGATTCACGTGCTTATTGGCTGTGCGCTCTTCCTGGCGCCGGTGCTGAAGTTCCTGCCCCGGGCCGTGTTGCAGGGCGTGTTCTTCTACATGGGCATCGCAAGCTTGACCGGTAACAACCTTTTCGACCGCCTCTTCCTGTGGCTGATCTGGGACCCGGCCAAGTACCCGCAGTACCACTACATCCAGAAGCTGCCCATCCGCCGCGTGCACCTCTACACCATGGTGCAGGCAGAGTGGCTTTGGAAGATTGATTGGGGTTGTGACTATGGTAGCGACCGTCCACAGCCCGCAGCCTTTCGGGGCCTAGTTAGGGCCTAGTTGCTAGAAAGCTGGCCTGGTCTCTGCAGCGATCGCTTCATTTTTTTTGGATTCTCTCTCTATATCTCACTTGTTGAGTTTATGTTTTTTCCTCTCTCTATCTCTCTCTGTCTCTCCCTCCCTGTCTGTCTGCCGCCGCGTTGTGAGGGTCTTAGTCCAGTTTCCCGTTCTCACTCCACTTGTTGGTGACTTCATCTCCCTGTACACATGCTACTGGTTGCAGCGAGCGCTTGCTGCGGCATTCGTGGTGCCAACTTAGTGAGCACATGCTCACGCGGCGTTCATCAGCCTAAAGTTGTTCTTCTTGCCAGGTGGTCTGCCTCGGCATCTTGTACGGTCTCAAAGCCATCAAGGAGACTTCCGTTGTCTTCCCTTTCTTCATGGCTTCCCTGGCCATCATCCGGAAGGCGTGGGGCAAGAATCGTCCAGACATCTTGGCGCAAGGGTGCACTTTTCCTCACATAAGACCCGCTCATCTAAGCCCCCCCCCCCGCGCCATCTGCAGGCCATGCGCTTCCTCTTCACGCAGGAGGAACTGGAGCTGCTGGACAGCCTCCCAGCTGAGGAGGAGGACGGCAAGGCGCTGCCGGGGTTCTCTTTCCTACTAGTAGATGTTTGAATGCGGATAGTCATGGATCGTCAGTGTAAATGTCTGCAAGAGTGGCCCTGCCAGGGGCTGAGCCCGGAGCAGCCGGACTTGGTCAACCTCGAGAAGTCCAAGGCCACTGGCAGACCTGGCAGCTTTTGCGGGGTTGTTGGGGTTTCGGAGTTTAGGCTTTCGGACTTCGATTTGGTGATGTACTTGTGCGGGCTGTTCGTTGCCGGTTTCAGGGCTTCGTCTGCAGATCTTCTTCGCAAGTTGGGGATGCTGGCAAAGCTTTAGTCAAGGGTGATGGTGAGAGATGCCGCTGGTATCGCTTTGCCAACATGTCAGGGTTCAGGAATTCGGGTTTGGCGGTTTCGTGTGCAATGGCAAGCCTGTCAGGAGAACGATGAGGGAGAGCCTGCGAAGGCCCCTATGGGGGTCTGAGCCACCGCAGCCCGCCTTTGCCCTAGCAAAAGTAGGCAGATCTTCTTCCTTCTTCGGATGGAACCGTTAAATGGGGCCTGAAGGGCCTGCGAATATACAGAATTCGTTGAGGTTTTGGCTGATTTTGGCTCCTTGGAGCTGGCTGGCGGGGCCCTTGCTGCAGCAATGGGTTCGTGCCTGACAAACCCTTACATCCAAGCAGCACTGGCCGGAGCGCTGGCGCAGACACTGCCCCGGCTGGTCCTGGCGCTTGGATCGTGGTGCCCTGAGTGGGCACAACGGTGCCGGGAACAGAAAGTTCAGCTTTGGGAGGCCGTCGCCACAGGCGAACATCTCCAAATCTACCCTGTACAGCCCCCGGCGCCAAACCCTCTACCCCTCATGCACACGGTGCGGAAAAGGACGAGCATGACTCCACTCTGAAGGCCTTTGCACATGAGGTAATGTCGTAGGACTCCGTACCCAGTAAAGAGCATCCCTCGTCAATGCCTTCCGACAAAAGCTCGAACCACAAGCGCCTTCTGCGCACCCCTCCGTTTTGCTGGTCGCATGGTCTCCGCAGTTGCAGGTGCGTGACACGTGTATCGCAGGGCACGCAGTGGCTCGAGACACGAACGCCCGCCTCACCGCAGGCCCCCTGAACATCGTCAGCCATGTCCGAGGCCGAGGCAGTGATCCGCAATCAGTCCGGCTATATCAACCACACGGCCAAGAAGGACTACGGGCCCTTGGAGTTTACTGGGAAAATTGCTGGAGGCCTGAGGCTGGACTTGCGTAGGCGGCTGCCGCTCTACGCGAGCGACTGGACGGATGCGTTCAAGCCGGAGAACTTCCAAAAGTCTTTGTCGTCCATTCTCTACCTCTTCATCGCAGCTTTGGCGCCCGCCATTACCTTCGGAAGCCGCTTCTTGGACGGCACCAATGGCCAGTTCGGAGTGCTGGAAATGATTATGTCGACAGCCGTCTCTGGCATGATCTTCTCCACCTTCGCAGGGCAGCCCTTGTCCATCCTCGGAGCGACCGGTCCTTTCCTGGCTTACACCCTCGTGGTGTATGACATGGCTGTGGGTGCCGATGTGGAGTTCATGCCCTTCTACTTCTGGGTTTGCATGTGGTGTTCGCTCTTCACCATTTTGGTCGCGGTCTTCGACCTCTGTGCTCTCATGAAGCATGTGACCATGTTCTCGGAAGACATCTTCGCGGGCCTTATTTCTTTGATCTTTATCATCGACGGAGTTAGGCCCGCCCTTAGCTGGTGAGCATTGCGAGTGTTGTGTTGTCTGTGCGCGCATGCATGCGCGCGCGAGCGTGCGAGAGTACAGGCCAGAAAGCAAGTGTGAGCGCGTGAGTGGCTAGGCATGCCCGCACTTTTTTGCTTGCGCTCGTCACCCGTTTTGGATTGCCGAAATCTGCAGCAGAGGCCAGCACAGAGCATTGAATCCTGAACGATCCTGCACGATAGTCATGTGCATGAGATTGGGCTCATGATATACCTGTCGCATGAAGGTGAAGATGCTGTCTTGTCGAACGAATCCAACTGCGTGTTGTTTTTGGTTGTGCACGAAGGTAGGTCAGCAAGTGAAGAACGGCCTAGTTGACACATCGCGGCGTGCCTAATCAACCGCTGACCACTTAAAAAACGGGAAGCATGCACATTGGCCATGCCGGCTGCAGGCCTATTATCGAGAACTTCTCGGAGAACAAGATGAGCCTGACCAGTGCCATGTTCGAGGCCCTACGTCCTCGGGCGTGGCATCATGCATAATTTGTTGAAGTTTGTTTTTGAAATTTGTCAAAATTTGTCGAAATTTGGCGAGGCCCTGCTCTTCATGTACACCTTTGGCTTGGCGACCTACCTGTCCCACTTCCGCCGCACGCCTTGGCTGCTCCGGCCCATCCGCAACCTCATGGCCAACTTCGCAGTGACCATCTCCCTGGTCACGGCCTCGGCCCTGGCAGCGATCTACTCCAGCGACACGAACCTGAGAATGCTGAGCGTCGACGCGGACTTCTCCCCGAACCTCGTCTTGTCGGATGGCAGCAAGCGGCCCTGGGTCGTGAATCCCATGGGCATCGAGCGCGACTTCCCGGCCTGGGCCATTGCTTACGCGATACTGCCAGCAACCTAGACCCAGAGTAGAGTAGGCCTTCATTCTTCTTTAGGGTTAGGTTGTAGGCCTATTATACGCCCTTTCAAACCAAGAAGGGCACCCTTTTAATTCCTAGGTTGCTCTTGGGTCCAGGCAATTGGTTTCGCCGTGCTGGGTTACCTGGACCAGAACCTCACGTCTGTGATCGTGAACAGGCCTTCCAACAACCTGCAGAAGGGGCCAGGCTATCATCTGGATCTGTTTTTTGGCAAGCTCTTGCAAGAATCATGTTAAATTTGTAGCAGGTTCCCGTTATATGGGTCAGAGAGATAATACTTTTACAAGGCAAAAAACAGTTGTTTAAGGTTTGTCAGGGGAGCTTTGACGCTGCCCGTCTGCGCCGTATTGGGCCTGCCTCTGTCGGTGGCCTCGACGGTACCTAGCATCACCCACGTGATCTCGCTGACCACCTATGAGGTGAAGCAGCTGCCGGAGGGCGAGCGCAAGGTACCGAGCAAGGTCGTGGAGCAGCGTGCGACGAACTTTCTGATTCACGTGCTTATTGGCTGTGCGCTCTTCCTGGCGCCGGTGCTGAAGTTCCTGCCCCGGGCCGTGTTGCAGGGCGTGTTCTTCTACATGGGCATCGCAAGCTTGACCGGCAACAACCTTTTCGACCGCCTCTTCCTGTGGCTGATCTGGGACCCGGCCAAGTACCCGCAGTACCACTACATCCAGAAGCTGCCCATCCGCCGCGTGCACCTCTACACCATGGTGCAGGCAGAGTGGCTTTGGAAGATTGATTGGGGTTGTGACTATTGTAGCAAACGTCCACAGCCCGCAGCCTTTCGGGGCCTAGTTAGGGCCTAGTTGCTAGAAAGCTGGCCTGGTCTCTGCAGCGATCGCTTCATTTTTTTTTGGATTTTCTCCCTATATCTCACTTGTTGAGTTTATGTTTTTTCCTCTCTCTATCTCTCTCTGTCTCTCCCTCTTTGTCTGTCTGCCGCCGCATTGTGAGGGTCTTAGTCCAGTTTCACTTTCCCGTTCTCACTCCACGCGTTGGTGACTTCATCTCCCTGTACGCATGCTACTGGTAGCAGCGAGCGCTTGCTGCGGCATTCGTGGTGCCAACTTAGTGAGCACATGCTCACGCGGCATTCATCAGCCTAAAGTTGTTCTTCTTGCCAGGTGGTCTGCCTCGGCATCTTGTACGGTCTCAAAGCCATCAAGGAGACTTCCGTTGTCTTCCCTTTCTTCATGGCTTCCCTGGCCATCATCCGGAAGGCGTGGGGCAAGAATCGTCCAGACATCTTGGCGCAAGGGTGCACTTTTCCTCACATAAGACCCGCTCATCTAAGCCCCCCCCCCCGCGCCATCTGCAGGCCATGCGCTTCCTCTTCACGCAGGAGGAACTGGAGCTGCTGGACAGCCTCCCAGCTGAGGAGGAGGACGGCAAGGCGCTGCCGGGGTTCTCTTTCCTACTAGTAGATGTTTGAGGCGGATAGTCATGGATCGTCAGTGTAAATGTCTGCAAGAGTGGCCCTGCCAGGGGCTGAGCCCGGAGCAGCCGGACTTGGTCAACCTCGAGAAGTCCAAGGCCACTGGCAGACCTGGCAGCTTTTGCGGGGTTGTTGGGGTTTCGGAGTTTAGGCTTTCGGACTTCGATTTGGTGATGTACTTGTGCGGGCTGTTCGTTGCCGGTTTCAGGGCTTCGTCTGCAGATCTTCTTCGCAAGTTGGGGATGCTGGCAAAGCTTTAGTCAAGGGTGATGGTGAGAGATGCCGCTGGTATCGCTTTGCCAACATGTCAGGGTTCAGGAATTCGGGTTTGGCGGTTTCGTGTGCAATGGCAAGCCTGTCAGGAGAACGATGAGGGAGAGCCTGCGAAGGCCCCTATGGGGGTCTGAGCCGCCGCAGCCCGCCTTTGCCCTAGCAAAAGTAGGCAGATCTTCTTCCTTCTTCGGATGGAACCGTTAAATGGGGCCTGAAGGGCCTGCGAATATACAGAATTCGTTGAGTTTTTGGCTGATTTTGGCTCCTTGGAGCTGGCTGGCGGGGCCCTTGCTGCAGCAATGGGTTCGTGCCTGACAAACCCTTACATCCAAGCAGCACTGGCCGGAGCGCTGGCGCAGACACTGCCCCGGCTGGTCCTGGCGCTTGGATCGTGGTGCCCTGAGTGGGCACAACGGTGCCGGGAACAGAAAGTTCAGCTTTGGGAGGCCGTCGCCACAGGCGAACATCTCCAAATCTACCCTGTACAGCCCCCGGCGCCAAACCCTCTACCCCTCATGCACACGGTGCGGAAAAGGACGAGCATGACTCCACTCTGAAGGCCTTTGCACATGAGGTAATGTCGTAGGACTCCGTACCCAGTAAAGAGCATCCCTCGTCAATGCCTTCCGACAAAAGCTCGAACCACAAGCGCCTTCTGCGCACCCCTCCGTTTTGCTGGTCGCATGGTCTCCGCAGTTGCAGGTGCGTGACACGTGTATCGCAGGGCACGCAGTGGCTCGAGACACGAACGCCCGCCTCACCGCAGGCCCCCTGAACATCGTCAGCCATGTCCGAGGCCGAGGCAGTGATCCGCAATCAGTCCGGCTATATCAACCACACGGCCAAGAAGGACTACGGGCCCTTGGAGTTTACTGGGAAAATTGCTGGAGGCCTGAGGCTGGACTTGCGTAGGCGGCTGCCGCTCTACGCGAGCGACTGGACGGATGCGTTCAAGCCGGAGAACTTCCAAAAGTCTTTGTCGTCCATTCTCTACCTCTTCATCGCAGCTTTGGCGCCCGCCATTACCTTCGGAAGCCGCTTCTTGGACGGCACCAATGGCCAGTTCGGAGTGCTGGAAATGATTATGTCGACAGCCGTCTCTGGCATGATCTTCTCCACCTTCGCAGGGCAGCCCTTGTCCATCCTCGGAGCGACCGGTCCTTTCCTGGCTTACACCCTCGTGGTGTATGACATGGCTGTGGGTGCCGATGTGGAGTTCATGCCCTTCTACTTCTGGGTTTGCATGTGGTGTTCGCTCTTCACCATTTTGGTCGCGGTCTTCGACCTCTGTGCTCTCATGAAGCATGTGACCATGTTCTCGGAAGACATCTTCGCGGGCCTTATTTCTTTGATCTTTATCATCGACGGAGTTAGGCCCGCCCTTAGCTGGTGAGCATTGCGAGTGTTGTGTTGTCTGTGCGCGCATGCATGCGCGCGCGAGCGTGCGAGAGTACAGGCCAGAAAGCAAGTGTGAGCGCGTGAGTGGCTAGGCATGCCCGCACTTTTTTGCTTGCGCTCGTCACCCGTTTTGGATTGCCGAAATCTGCAGCAGAGGCCAGCACAGAGCATTGAATCCTGAACGATCCTGCACGATAGTCATGTGCATGAGATTGGGCTCATGATATACCTGTCGCATGAAGGTGAAGATGCTGTCTTGTCGAACGAATCCAACTGCGTGTTGTTTTTGGTTGTGCACGAAGGTAGGTCAGCAAGTGAAGAACGGCCTAGTTGACACATCGCGGCGTGCCTAATCAACCGCTGACCACTTAAAAAACGGGAAGCATGCACATTGGCCATGCCGGCTGCAGGCCTATTATCGAGAACTTCTCGGAGAACAAGATGAGCCTGACCAGTGCCATGTTCGAGGCCCTACGTCCTCGGGCGTGGCATCATGCATAATTTGTTGAAGTTTGTTTTTGAAATTTGTCAAAATTTGTCGAAATTTGGCGAGGCCCTGCTCTTCATGTACACCTTTGGCTTGGCGACCTACCTGTCCCACTTCCGCCGCACGCCTTGGCTGCTCCGGCCCATCCGCAACCTCATGGCCAACTTCGCAGTGACCATCTCCCTGGTCACGGCCTCGGCCCTGGCAGCGATCTACTCCAGCGACACGAACCTGAGAATGCTGAGCGTCGACGCGGACTTCTCCCCGAACCTCGTCTTGTCGGATGGCAGCAAGCGGCCCTGGGTCGTGAATCCCATGGGCATCGAGCGCGACTTCCCGGCCTGGGCCATTGCTTACGCGATACTGCCAGCAACCTGGACCTAGACCCAGAGTAGAGTAGGCCTTCATTCTTCTTTAGGGTTAGGTTGTAGGCCTATTATACACCCTTTCAAACCAAGAAGGGCACCCTTTTAATTCCTAGGTTGCTCTTGGGTCCAGGCAATTGGTTTCGCCGTGCTGGGTTACCTGGACCAGAACCTCACGTCTGTGATCGTGAACAGGCCTTCCAACAACCTGCAGAAGGGGCCAGGCTATCATCTGGATCTGTTTTTTGGCAAGCTCTTGCAAGAATCATGTTAAATTTGTAGCAGGTTCCCGTTATATGGGTCAGAGAGATAATACTTTTACAAGGCAAAAAACAGTTGTTTGAGGTTTGTCAGGGGAGCTTTGACGCTGCCCGTCTGCGCCGTATTGGGCCTGCCACTGTCGGTGGCCTCGACGGTACCTAGCATCACCCACGTGATCTCGCTGACCACCTATGAGGTGAAGCAGCTGCCGGAGGGCGAGCGCAAGGTACCGAGCAAGGTCGTGGAGCAGCGTGCGACGAACTTTCTGATTCACGTGCTTATTGGCTGTGCGCTCTTCCTGGCGCCGGTGCTGAAGTTCCTGCCCCGGGCCGTGTTGCAGGGCGTGTTCTTCTACATGGGCATCGCAAGCTTGACCGGCAACAACCTTTTCGACCGCCTCTTCTTGTGGCTGATCTGGGACCCGGCCAAGTACCCGCAGTACCACTACATCCAGAAGCTGCCCATCCGCCGCGTGCACCTCTACACCATGGTGCAGGCAGAGTGGCTTTGGAAGATTGATTGGGGTTGTGACTATTGTAGCAAACGTCCACAGCCCGCAGCCTTTCGGGGCCTAGTTAGGGCCTAGTTGCTAGAAAGCTGGCCTGGTCTCTGCAGCGATCGCTTCATTTTTTTTTGGATTTTCTCCCTATATCTCACTTGTTGAGTTTATGTTTTTTCCTCTCTCTATCTCTCTCTGTCTCTCCCTCTTTGTCTGTCTGCCGCCGCATTGTGAGGGTCTTAGTCCAGTTTCACTTTCCCGTTCTCACTCCACGCGTTGGTGACTTCATCTCCCTGTACGCATGCTACTGGTAGCAGCGAGCGCTTGCTGCGGCATTCGTGGTGCCAACTTAGTGAGCACATGCTCACGCGGCATTCATCAGCCTAAAGTTGTTCTTCTTGCCAGGTGGTCTGCCTCGGCATCTTGTACGGTCTCAAAGCCATCAAGGAGACTTCCGTTGTCTTCCCTTTCTTCATGGCTTCCCTGGCCATCATCCGGAAGGCGTGGGGCAAGAATCGTCCAGACATCTTGGCGCAAGGGTGCACTTTTCCTCACATAAGACCCGCTCATCTAAGCCCCCCCCCCCGCGCCATCTGCAGGCCATGCGCTTCCTCTTCACGCAGGAGGAACTGGAGCTGCTGGACAGCCTCCCAGCTGAGGAGGAGGACGGCAAGGCGCTGCCGGGGTTCTCTTTCCTACTAGTAGATGTTTGAGGCGGATAGTCATGGATCGTCAGTGTAAATGTCTGCAAGAGTGGCCCTGCCAGGGGCTGAGCCCGGAGCAGCCGGACTTGGTCAACCTCGAGAAGTCCAAGGCCACTGGCAGACCTGGCAGCTTTTGCGGGGTTGTTGGGGTTTCGGAGTTTAGGCTTTCGGACTTCGATTTGGTGATGTACTTGTGCGGGCTGTTCGTTGCCGGTTTCAGGGCTTCGTCTGCAGATCTTCTTCGCAAGTTGGGGATGCTGGCAAAGCTTTAGTCAAGGGTGATGGTGAGAGATGCCGCTGGTATCGCTTTGCCAACATGTCAGGGTTCAGGAATTCGGGTTTGGCGGTTTCGTGTGCAATGGCAAGCCTGTCAGGAGAACGATGAGGGAGAGCCTGCGAAGGCCCCTATGGGGGTCTGAGCCACCGCAGCCCGCCTTTGCCCTAGCAAAAGTAGGCAGATCTTCTTCCTTCTTCGGATGGAACCGTTAAATGGGGCCTGAAGGGCCTGCGAATATACAGAATTCGTTGAGGTTTTGGCTGATTTTGGCTCCTTGGAGCTGGCTGGCGGGGCCCTTGCTGCAGCAATGGGTTCGTGCCTGACAAACCCTTACATCCAAGCAGCACTGGCCGGAGCGCTGGCGCAGACACTGCCCCGGCTGGTCCTGGCGCTTGGATCGTGGTGCCCTGAGTGGGCACAACGGTGCCGGGAACAGAAAGTTCAGCTTTGGGAGGCCGTCGCCACAGGCGAACATCTCCAAATCTACCCTGTACAGCCCCCGGCGCCAAACCCTCTACCCCTCATGCACACGGTGCGGAAAAGGACGAGCATGACTCCACTCTGAAGGCCTTTGCACATGAGGTAATGTCGTAGGACTCCGTACCCAGTAAAGAGCATCCCTCGTCAACGCCTTCCGACAAAAGCTCGAACCACAAGCGCCTTCTGCGCACCCCTCCGTTTTGCTGGTCGCATGGTCTCCGCAGTTGCAGGTGCGTGACACGTGTATCGCAGGGCACGCAGTGGCTCGAGACACGAACGCCCGCCTCACCGCAGGCCCCCTGAACATCGTCAGCCATGTCCGAGGCCGAGGCAGTGATCCGCAATCAGTCCGGCTATATCAACCACACGGCCAAGAAGGACTACGGGCCCTTGGAGTTTACTGGGAAAATTGCTGGAGGCCTGAGGCTGGACTTGCGTAGGCGGCTGCCGCTCTACGCGAGCGACTGGACGGATGCGTTCAAGCCGGAGAACTTCCAAAAGTCTTTGTCGTCCATTCTCTACCTCTTCATCGCAGCTTTGGCGCCCGCCATTACCTTCGGAAGCCGCTTCTTGGACGGCACCAATGGCCAGTTCGGAGTGCTGGAAATGATTATGTCGACAGCCGTCTCTGGCATGATCTTCTCCACCTTCGCAGGGCAGCCCTTGTCCATCCTCGGAGCGACCGGTCCTTTCCTGGCTTACACCCTCGTGGTGTATGACATGGCTGTGGGTGCCGATGTGGAGTTCATGCCCTTCTACTTCTGGGTTTGCATGTGGTGTTCGCTCTTCACCATTTTGGTCGCGGTCTTCGACCTCTGTGCTCTCATGAAGCATGTGACCATGTTCTCGGAAGACATCTTCGCGGGCCTTATTTCTTTGATCTTTATCATCGACGGAGTTAGGCCCGCCCTTAGCTGGTGAGCATTGCGAGTGTTGTGTTGTCTGTGCGCGCATGCATGCGCGCGCGAGCGTGCGAGAGTACAGGCCAGAAAGCAAGTGTGAGCGCGTAAGTGGCTGGGTGGCTGCGTTGCTGGCTGGCTGGATGTCTGTGTGTCTGTGTGTGTGTGTGTCCTGTTGTGCATACGGTGATGGGGCCATGCCCACACGTTTTTTGCTTGCGCTCGTCACCCGTTTTGGATTGCCGAAATCTGCAGCAGAGGCCAGCACAGAGCATTGAATCCTGAACGATCCTGCACGATAGTCATGTGCATGAGATTGGGCTCATGATATACCTGTCGCATGAAGGTGAAGATGCTGTCTTGTCGAACGAATCCAACTGCGTGTTGTTTTTGGTTGTGCACGAAGGTAGGTCAGCAAGTGAAGAACGGCCTAGTTGACACATCGCGGCGTGCCTAATCAACCGCTGACCACTTAAAAAACGGGAAGCATGCACATTGGCCATGCCGGCTGCAGGCCTATTATCGAGAACTTCTCGGAGAACAAGATGAGCCTGACCAGTGCCATGTTCGAGGCCCTACGTCCTCGGGCGTGGCATCATGCATAATTTGTTGAAGTTTGTTTTTGAAATTTGTCAAAATTTGTCGAAATTTGGCGAGGCCCTGCTCTTCATGTACACCTTTGGCTTGGCGACCTACCTGTCCCACTTCCGCCGCACGCCTTGGCTGCTCCGGCCCATCCGCAACCTCATGGCCAACTTCGCAGTGACCATCTCCCTGGTCACGGCCTCGGCCCTGGCAGCGATCTACTCCAGCGACACGAACCTGAGAATGCTGAGCGTCGACGCGGACTTCTCCCCGAACCTCGTCTTGTCGGATGGCAGCAAGCGGCCCTGGGTCGTGAATCCCATGGGCATCGAGCGCGACTTCCCGGCCTGGGCCATTGCTTACGCGATACTGCCAGCAACCTAGACCCAGAGTAGAGTAGGCCTTCATTCTTCTTTAGGGTTAGGTTGTAGGCCTATTATACGCCCTTTCAAACCAAGAAGGGCACCCTTTTAATTCCTAGGTTGCTCTTGGGTCCAGGCAATTGGTTTCGCCGTGCTGGGTTACCTGGACCAGAACCTCACGTCTGTGATCGTGAACAGGCCTACCAACAACCTGCAGAAGGGGCCAGGCTATCATCTGGATCTGTTTTTTGGCAAGCTCTTGCAAGAATCATGTTAAATTTGTAGCAGGTTCCCGTTATATGGGTCAGAGAGATAATACTTTTACAAGGCAAAAAACAGTTGTTTGAGGTTTGTCAGGGGAGCTTTGACGCTGCCCGTCTGCGCCGTATTGGGCCTGCCACTGTCGGTGGCCTCGACGGTACCTAGCATCACCCACGTGATCTCGCTGACCACCTATGAGGTGAAGCAGCTGCCGGAGGGCGAGCGCAAGGTACCGAGCAAGGTCGTGGAGCAGCGTGCGACGAACTTTCTGATTCACGTGCTTATTGGCTGTGCGCTCTTCCTGGCGCCGGTGCTGAAGTTCCTGCCCCGGGCCGTGTTGCAGGGCGTGTTCTTCTACATGGGCATCGCAAGCTTGACCGGCAACAACCTTTTCGACCGCCTCTTCTTGTGGCTGATCTGGGACCCGGCCAAGTACCCGCAGTACCACTACATCCAGAAGCTGCCCATCCGCCGCGTGCACCTCTACACCATGGTGCAGGCAGAGTGGCTTTGGAAGATGAGGGTTGTAGTGAACGTCTAGAGCCCACAGGCCTATGTGGTTGCCAGAACGGGGTGGGCGCCGTCTTAAGATTGTCTCTCGCCAGGTGGTTTGCCTGGGAATCTTGTATGGCCTCAAAGCCATCAAGGAGACTTCCGTTGTCTTCCCTTTCTTCATGGCTTCCCTGGCCATCATCCGGAAGGTGTGGGGCAAGACTTGTTGACGCAAGGGTCCCATCAATCATTGAAGCTTAGAGCTCCAAACAAACTGCAGGCCATGCGCTTCCTCTTCACGCAGGAAGAACTGCAGCTGCTGGACAGCCTCCCAGCTGAGGAGGAGGACGGCGAGGTGCTGCGGGCCAGCAGTACCAAGTAGCGACGACTCCGAACTAGCTTACATGTTGGACAACGAGGGTTGCCGCACATGTTGGCCACTACTGTCGTTCTTTCCATTGTAACCAGACAACCACCGGCTTTGGGTTCGTTCAATCCGCAAAGCTGCCTCAGGGACTGAGCGCAGAGCAGCCTGACTTGGTCAACCTCGAGAAGCCCAAGGCCGCTAGATGCCTCTTTTGGGTTAGGGCTTACAGGGCTTAAGGGGCTTAATGGCTTCACTGTCCTGGACCGGGTGTTGCTGGCTTCAGAATGTTTCAGAGCTTTACTGTACGAACTTTGGGGTTTGGGCTGCCTTGTCAGGTAAGCTTTCGTAACCCAAGCCCGCGAAGGTTTGCTGGGATCCGCGACCACGAGCTGGGCTAAGAGATCCCTAGTTGTCCTTCTCTTGGGCATGATCAGGGTTGGTTCAGGGTTGCTGTGCGTGCTCAGAAGGCTGGTCTATGTTACACCCTATCTTGGCTTTCAGGGGCGGAGGGATGTACAGAAATTCCTCTCCGCAAGTTGGGGATGCTACAATATTTTTGCGCGTGCCATCAGTTCAGGCGGAGAACGACGAGGGAGAGCCCGCGAACTCCAAGATGACGGGGGTTTAAACTGTTTGCCAATTTGCAGCCCGCAACAGATTTCCTTCCTTCTTCGGATGGAGTTGTTTGGCGGGGCCTGAAGGCCCTTCGAATACCCAGAATTCGTTGAGTTTTGGCTCCTCGGAGCTCGCTGGCAAGGCCCATGCGGCCTTGCCAGACAAACCTTTACATCCAAGCAGCACTGGCCGGAGCGCTGGCGCAGACACTGCGCCGGCTGGTCCTGGCGCTTGGATCGTGGTGCCCTGAGTGGGCACAGCGGTGCCGGGAACAGTTTTGCAGTTTTGCGAGGCTGTCGCCCAAGGCGAACATCTCCAAATCTACTCTGTACAGACACCGGCGCCAAACTCTCTACCTCTCATGCACATGGTGCAAAGAAAAAACGAGGTTTCTCATGCAGCTTTCGCCGAGCATGACTCCAGGACGAGGGCCTTACAGAACGTCGTACCCTATGCGCCATTTGTTGTCAGTCTGTCTTCGTGCCGCCCGCAGATCTGGTCGTGCTTGGCACTCGTGGTATCCTGGGAACTCCTGCCCTGCGCCCCAAAGCCATGAAGCAACTCCCAAACCCCCAAATTCCCAAAACCCTTCATGCTTAACCTCCACAACGCTAAACATCCAAATTCCGTGGACTGAAGTACGACCCGAAGCCCGAAGCACTTTGTTGCGCAATCTGCAACATTTCCACACTCCTTCCATCGAAGGCTTGAGAGCACCAAGATAGCTTTGACATGAAATTCCGTCCCCCCCACCCCCCTATGATGAGTAGGCTGCTCATGCCCCTTTAGTTTGCTTTTCAGCCTAGGCCTTGTTAGACTGGGCTGTTGGGACCTAGTTTGCACCAGCCGAAACACATTTTGAGTGTACGATTCTGCAATAACTAGGCGTGGCGTGTTAGCGCAATGGCTCTGTCGCTGAGCGTGACGCTGCTCAGTGGTTCGAGCGTGCACCTGTCTCTGAGCCCGACGTCAACGGTCGAATCACGGCGTGACTTAGTTAGAAGGCTCGGGCTGTTGGCAGTAATTACCTGCACAGCATTTTGGGATGTTTCCTGCACGGGTTTCTTTGCAGGCCTTCCGCTCATTCTACGCCCAGCTGAGAGGCTTAGGATTTGGGGGCGGATCCAAATGTCAGAAGGTGTTTGCTTCAGAGGTTTTGAGCAGAGCCGCATGGCCGGGTGTAGCCGAAGCCGCAAGTCTCTTAAGTCTCTTGAAGCTCCACTTCAGGATGAGCTTCGACAGGAGGCCCAGCGAGACACCTGGATGCACGATGTTTTCGGGGTTCTCCAGGGCAACAGATACTGCACCTATTGTTTCGGCCAAGCCTTTACATTCGTGCGGCTCTAGCGGCCAACATCGCAGCCTGCAGTCATACAGCCTCCAACAAAAGCACACGTGCACCGCACCCCATTCTCGATGAGCTCAGGGATTGGGCTGCCACCTGAGCCACTTGATCGACGGCTCTGGAAACTGCTTGCCTGGAGCGAGTCCCAAGCCCTGAAACATCCTGAAACCACGAGGGTTCGCCTGCTGTCTGTTCATGTCTTAACAGTTGTCTTCCCTTTTTTCTCTTCGGGCTTTTTCCCAAAAGCATGGCGGAGGGTCTTGCAGCGGATGTGGCTGTCGTTAAAGAGTCGTCGTTATATGGATGACGTGATGGATGGCTTGATGGATGATGCCCGGATGGATGGTGTGATGGATTATTTGGTGGGTTTTCCTCTTAAAATTCATATGTTTTCAAGCACGGGGAAGGGTTGGCGGGAGCCGCCGCACTTAAAAAAGTGCAAAAGCGATGACCCTCTGCGTGTTTTGGCGTTGTCGAGACGCAAGAACGATGACCCTCTGCGTGTGCGCGGGGTGTCGTGATCGCATGAACGACAACTCTCTGCGTGTTTTTTTGCGTTGTCGAGACGCAAAAACGACGACCTTCTGCGTGGTCGCGGGGTGTCGTGATCGCGTGAACGCCAACCCTCTGCGGAACGACGACCCGTGTCGTGAAGGTTCTTCGTTATCCTTGATGCATGGATGGATGTCGTGATTGACGTCGTGATGGATGGTCTTCGTTCGTTGATTCATGGATGGATGTCGTGATGGATGGTGGGCGGTCTTTGTGAAGGTTCTTCGTTATCGTTGATGCATGGATGGCTGTCGTGATGGATGTCGTGATGGATGCCGGGTGGCTTTTGTGAAGGTTCTTCGTTATCGATGTCGTGATGGATGTCGTGATGGATGGCGGGTGGTCTTCTTGAAGGTTCTTCGTTATCGTTGACGCAAGGATGGATGTCGTGATGGATGACGGGTGGTCTTTGTGAGGGGTCTTCGTTAGATGTCGCGATGGATGTCGTAATGGATGATGCAAGGATGGATGGCGTGATGCGAGGTTTTAATCGTGGCTTGAAAATGCTTTCGGGACAGCCGTTCTCTAGTTTTAGTTTCGGCCCTTTAGCCCTAAATCACCTCCAACCTGTAGCCCGAAACCCAGAGGAGAGGCCTCCCCGCCCCCCCACACCAGGGAGGTGTCCTTAAACTCTAAACACTGAACTCTAAAACCCTGGTCGCGCTCGTGCTTCAGAGGACGCGTGGGCAATTAGCCAGGAATCCTCCCCCGAAATTGATGAGGACAACGTTGACGGCTGAATATGCAACCCTGTATTCTTTGGAAACTGTGGGTGCTGGCGGGGGCCACGGAACCTTGATCAGTTTCCTTTGCCCCTGATCGTTTTCCTCTTTCATGGGTTCCATTGCTGTGGCCACGTTATGATTTTCTCAGTTTTCTTCTTCCCCTCCCCAATGCCGCGCAAATGAACCTGAGCCAGAGCAGAGCTGTGCGTTTAAGGAGCAGGTGCTGTCAACACACTGCTCGGGATAAACCAAGGCGAAGCCAAAGCCAGCAAGCATGTGGCATCGGTATGAGCAAACAGCACCAGCAGGGGATGGCTGTGATGGAAACTGTACATTTCTTGCAGGTGCTCAGCTTCTGCAAGTCCCCTGTTTGGGAAGTGTGGGCTGGCCAGGTTGTGCTTTCTCGGGATGACTGCACTTCCGGTTTCCATGGGGCCTGAAATTTTCAGGTTGTTCTGTTCATTGTTAATTCCTGAAGCTTGTTTTCTTTTTTTCAGTTGCGTTATCCCGTAACCTTTCTTGACTCGCCTCTCTGGTTGGGGCCGGGACTCCTCCTGACCTCCTATCTTGGTTTTGGGAATGTCGGACATTGTGCAAGTACCCACACGTTGTCGCCCCCCGAGGAGGACTTCAGATTGAACTGGCCGGTCTTGTGGATGGGGACACAGTCGGCGCTATTGTCCGCCACGCAGAGCTATCCTCCACTCACACAGCTTTTGCGCTGTTGAGGTGCGATGGCTCTGTCGTGACATGGGGCAGTGCATACCAGGGTGGTGATAGTGTGGCCTTCCAGTCGAAGCTCAAGGACGTCACGAACATTTATTCTTCTGATTATGCCTTCGCTGCAGTGCGCGGTGACGGATCGGTCGTGACCTGGGGTAATCCGGGCGCAGGTGGTGACAGCTCCTCCGTCCAGGGCGTGCTTAAGAATGTCCGACACATCCAAGCATCGAGTCACGCGTTCGCCGCCACTCTGGCAGACGGCTCCGTTGTGACTTTGGTGTGCACTGGGCAGATCTAGGTCGTCTTGAAAGACGATATAAAACCACAATCGACCCGAGACCCTGCTTCTGCTCCCTTTCCTGTTAAGGTGACGTGGGGCAATGGGCGGTGCGGTGGCGACAGCAGCTCTGTGCAGGGGAAGCTGGTTGGGGTGCAGCGCATCTGGGCATCCAAGCTGGCCTTTGCCGCCCTCACCAGCAACTTGGGGGCCATGGTAGAGGGGCTTTTTTGAGGGTACTCAAGACTGTGACCCCTAAACGGCCCCACCAGGCCCCGGCAAGCCCCAATCCATCCACTCCTAAAATTGCCCCAAAGATCCCAAAGCGACATAAACATCTATAAGCCCGAAACTCCCCGAACTCCAAAGCCTGACAGTCCCCAACGCCACAGGCGAGTCTCTGGTCACCTGGGGCAGTTTCGATGCAGGCGGGGACTGCAGCGCCGCCGCAGCGGAGCTGGCGCAAGGCGCGCCCTGCCTTGGGGCTTTTGAGGGTTGTTAGCTTTTCCTGCAAGAGATGCATCGGTTTAGGCCGGCAGTCTTGAGCCGATAGGGTCTTCCAGTGCTAGAGGATGGTAGAGGATTGAAAGGGAGACTCCAGCGATCTAGCAGCCTTGGTACCTTCCGACTGTGAAACTTTGCTTGTCGTCCTTGTGGCATGCAGAGTCCACGCTGCAGACTTTAGACTCCGGGCGACGTCCCTCCAAGTCCAGAGCTCCCTGCACCCCCAAACAGGGTTAGGGGTGTTGCGGGTTGTTGAAGGCAGTTGAGAGTTTACGCTGACTCACGAAGCCTCCACATCCTTACCCGACTCTACCAGCAAGGAAGAAGACCCTGAACACCCTGAACACCCTGAACACCCCCAACACCGTGAAGACAGTGAAAGACACTGAAAGACCCTGAAAGCTGACTTCAGGCGTACGGCAGGTCGCCGCTTCTGAGCTCGCCTTCGGGGCCGTGCTCCTGGATGGCTCGGTGGTGACATGGGGCGATAGTGACTATGGTGGAGACAGCAGTGGCCTGTTAGGTCTGGATATTTTTTTTTTGATCTTTACGGTCGAAAGCAGGACAGAGGCCCACCCCGAACTCGAAAGAACCTTCAAGTCGACGAAGCCGAGGGAGGGTTTCTTTAAGGCTCCCCAGCCACCTCAGGCGCCGTGCGGCACCAGCTGCAGTCGGTTCGGGAGCTGCGGGCATCGCAAGGCGCTACCTGAGGGCTCGGCTTGCAGAGTGGTTTTGAGCTCTCAGTCATCTCGGGGCTGTGGGGTTCAAGACTAAGGGCTGGGGGGTTTCTGGAGATTGGAGTTTTTTTTGAGAGCACTGGTTGTCATTGAATCATTATGCGGAGATGCCTCTGCCTGCCAAGAAGCTGGAGGCCTTCGCAACCGGTCCCGAAGCACCGAGGTCAAAATCTTCAAAGTGGACCCCCGCAAGGCGCCAAACCCCGCAACCGGTCCCTCTCGAAGCACCAAGGCGCCTTTGCTGCCCTCCGTTCGGACGGTTCCGTGGTCACCTGGGGATGCTCGGCACTGACTAAACCTTCTCTCCGCACCTTTTAACTTCAAGAACACACCAAAAACACACAAAAACACAAGAAGCCAAGGCAAGGAGAGCTACGGGGCGCACAGCGGCACCGTCCAGGAGCCGCCTCGGGTTTCAGCGAAGCGAGATTTTCAGGGCTTCACTAGTGTTTCAATTACCGTGCGTTCAGACACCTCCGTGCCTCCAGGTCACATGTCGGCTTCAGAAAGGTTTTTTCAGCTCCAGGCCTCCAGGCCTCCAGTCCCACACCCCACACCCCACACCCCACACCCCACACCCCACACCCCACACCCCACACCCCACACCCCACACCCCACTGGCCGAAACTAAGCCCGAAGCCCCCCCTGATCCCTCAGCTGCAAGCTTGCAAGCTTCTTCCTAAGCTTGCTGCAGGAGCAGCTGAAAGATGTCCTGGATGTGCAGGCGTCAGAGGTGCGGGCACGTTGTGTTCACAGGTCAAAAGCCTCCGGGGGTGAGGGTTGCATGGGGGTATATTCGGGGGCAGTAGGCTGCATGCCTTCAAGACCCGCTTGGGCGGCTCCAACTCTTCGAGCTTGGTTTGATGAGCCGCCGTAATCTGCAGTGGGCTTCTTTGGACCCTTTTCGGGATGAGAGACTTGGATTTGTTCCTCAAAGGATCCAAGTAAGGCAGGAAGCCCAAAGGGTCTACGTAAGGCCAATCCCCCCCCCGCCCCCTTTCCCTTCCGAAGCCCGAGCATTGAACCTCCCTGGAGTCGGCTTTTGCGGCCATCCTTGCCGATGGCTCCGTGGTCGCTTGGGGGAACGAGCGTGCGGGAGGTGCTCGGGATTTTCACACCTGCACTTCGCAGTGGCGTCGAAACATGCAACCCCTTCTTCCAAGCCCTCATGTATGTACATATAGACATGTACACATGTATATATACATACATACATACATACATACATACATATGTTCATACAAGGTTCTCATTCCAGTCCTGGTCGGCGTGGATTCTTTATCATTTGGGGTCATGGGTCCCTTTCTGCTAAAGGCTTAGGAGGGTTTGGTGCTTCGGGGCTTTTGCCGGACAAAGCCCAGACTGGACCCGAACCCGTGAGCCCGAGACATGGAGGCAACTGCTCGTCAGTGCAACACCTGCTGGTGGACACGCAGGAGCGGTTGGCTTTAGGCTTCGGGTTTTTGGGTTTAGGATTGAGTCGAGTGTGGAGGAATTTGTTTTTGTGCTTTGCAACTTCAAAATCGAATCCACTGCCCTTACAACTCAGGCATGAAGGCTCATTTTTTCCAAATCCGCACCACCCCCTCGCCCCGCAGACGCTTAGATGCCCCGAATCAACTTGGCCGTGGCCTCCCTCCAGAATTTCGCCGAGAGTCTGCGTGCCCTGCGCCCCATCCATCAGTACGCCATGAAGCAAACAAGGTGACAGCAACATCCACCCCCATGCGCTCAGTGGTTAAATTGTTTTGGAGCCTCGTTTCCCCTGCTCGGAGAACTCAAGAGCCTCCTGAATTTCCGAACAAGGAATAGGTCACTCTGACCCCGAACTCCAGCTTCGTGTTCTTATCTGCCCGGTTTACGGTAAATGCCATGTGGATCAGGGAGTATTGCTGAGGAGAGAATCTTCCGATTCTTACAGTCTGCAGTTGGTTCAGATGGGTGTCCGGGGACTGTAGGGCTGTAAGCTGTTCTGTTCTGAGGTAACAGGTTGAGCGTGGCGGCCGAATCAAGAAGTGCCTCCCAAAAGAGCAGGAGCTCTGCGCCTCCTTGGGTGCCTTCGCCGCGCGGCGCCGCGACGGCTCCGTGGTCAGCTGGGGCAATGCTCTCTTCGGTGGCGACAGCAGCGCTGTGCAGGCCAAAGGGCATATTCCATGACCTGCATTATGTATTGTGTATTATGATGTAGTATGATGCAATGTGATGTATTCTGATGTATTCTGATGTATTATGATGTATTATGATGTAATATGGTGTATGACGATGTAATATGATGAATTTTTAAATAAAATGATGTATTATGATGTACTATGATGCATCATGATGTATTATGATGCATTTTGATGTATTATGATGTATTATGTACTCGGTATTCTGCCTCATGCATTATGTATTATGTACTATGTATTGTGTATTGCGTATTATGTATTATGTATTATGCATTATGTACAATGTATTATGTATATGTCTGCCTTCACATATACACATGTAGACATCCTCCACCTGTGTCCTACATATATGTAGCCTTCCTTTTGTTCAACGTCCAAGGCAAGGTCCAAGGTCCAGGGTCCAAGGTCCAAGGTGCAAGGTCCGAGGTCCAAGGTCCAAGGTCCAAGGGCCAAGGTCCAAGGTCCAAGGTGCAAGGTGCAAGGTCCAAGGTCCAAGGTCCAAAATGTTTGCGAACACTTGCAGCGTACTCGAAAGCCCCGTGCATGTGACGCATGCCGATCTAAGCTGTGGACAGCTTTGTTCGCTTGATTGCGCTGTTCTTGTGCTGCTTGCGTGGCTGTGGGCGATTTTATTTGGCATTTCTTGTGGCGAAGCTGGGCAAAAGCGGTGTCCTGCAGCTTTCTGCCGTGGTTTGCTCGGCTGCTGAACTTCAGCTAGCTGTGCTGGTCTTCCTCGTCCTGCTCCCCTTGGTTGTTTGACTCTAAGAAGCTTGCTGGGGACAGGCGTCGGGCGTTGGCCTTGTCATCTTCTGCCTCGCCAGCGTCAGCTTTGTGTGTAGTGGAGGGCAGGAGTAACAAGCGTGCTAGAATTGTGGCTTCATGCCTCCCGGACTGCCGCAAAGGTTATGAGAGCTTGCGGGGTGAGGAAGATTCGCGCATACGCGTGGTGCGGCGCACCTGTCGGTGGTTATTCCAGTTGCGCTGCCCTCGGGCAAGGCGGTGTTGGAGATGAGATGACATTTACTGGGATGTGAAAGCACTGCTTGGGCCCGCTGGGCCTTTGCAGTGAGTTGTGTGCCTGCGCTGAAAAGTCACCGTGCGGACTTCTTTAGGGTTCTTCAGGTCTAAGGATCCAAGGCCCGAAGCCCAATCCACCTGACAGTCTTGGATCTTGGATTCTTAGCCTGAAAGCTCTCTAACCTTGAATCCCTAGCCGAAAGCCCCCAAGACTAAACCCCAAGCTGTACACGCCAAAACCGTACAAGCCCTGCAAACCACTTAACAAGTCCCATAAACCCTACATACCCTACATAAACAACCCCAAATGCCCTAAAAACCCTTTTTAAGTCCCATCAGCGCTATAAGCCCCTATAAACGCCTATACTTCCCATACACGCCGAGAAAAGCCCTATATAAACGCCTATCAAGGCCCTCTATTGAACGCCCCAGTTGGTGAGGCCTCCTTACGCGACGTGCGTCGGCTCCACGCCTCGGGCCACGCCTTCGCGGCGATGCGGGAAGATGGCTCGGCCGCCCGGCGCAACGCCTCGCACTCCTGGGGGATCCGTTGACAACCTTAGGAGGCGCGATGTGGCCTGGTACACGCGGCCCTGACATACGTACCCCCAGATCCCTCAGAACCCATTGAAAACTGAATCCTGCCAAAAACATACAGGCCCGTGTACATGTAGAGTAGAGGTGTGGAGAACCGCAGGATGGCAAGCTTCAGGTAATCCAAGATCGGGGGGGCAACCAGTGCGGGAGCCAAGTAGAATGGTTTCCAATATTCCGTCCTCGTAGTCTTTATATACATGCTTGTTGATACTTATTGATACTTATTGTGCAGACTACCCCAGTTTGAATCAGTTAGGCCGCTCTGTTCGGGTTTGGCTTAGGTGGTGACCTGGGGGAATGCGGCCTATGGTGGTGACAGCGGTGCGGTGAAATCTGCACTGCGCTCTGTCGCCTGAAGCTCATGGTGCGTGGTGAACGGGGCTTGGGGGGTGAGGATCATTGCGGTGAGCAGGCACGAGCGGAGTCAGGGTTCGGATGGAAAACCGTGTTTCACGCTTCCGTATAAGAAGATTCATCGCCCAGTGTACATATTCAGAATGGTGACGCGACCTTCGTTTCCGCCGATATTTTGAAGCGCAGAGGTCAAGCGCAAGGGGATCGAGGTTGACAGAGCTCCTGCGAAAGCACCGAACTTAACCCAGAGGTTAACCCACCACTCCTGAACAAAAGCCAAGCAAAAGCGCCCCGAAACCCTAAAGCCCACACAGCCTTTCAGCTGTGGCCCCTCAAAACTCTCCACCCCTGGTAGTTTTGAACACGGTTTAAAATGGGTTCGGAGGGTTGAGGTCTTGTTGTCTTTCTTAATGGATGTGTGGGTTTTTGTCTGGGTGAAATCTTGGGGTGCACAGGCCTTAAGGGTTCTAGGTCGCAGGCGCATGATGCAGATTCTCTATCATTTTCTTCTAACATTGACTAAACCCTCAACTGTTCCTGGCCAACCTCGTGAATTAGGTACTGCTCGAAAAGGGCAGAAGGCACATGGAGGGGAAAGAAAGACCGCAGGATTCGCTTTTGCTTGAGAGGCCACATGGGGTTATTGTACTCCCCCGTTCAGGGTTTTGGTTCTTCCCCTTTTTCTTGTTGGGTGCGCGGGGGGGGGGGGGAGGGGTTTTAGGTTTCAGGGCTTTGTGCCGGACCACGGCAAGTTAGTCTCAGGAGCTCGCGCCCTGCTCTCTTGCTGTCCAGCCAGATACCTGCTCAGGGGCTTTGGAAACGCAATGGGTACTTGATGACAACAACCCCTGAACCTGAAGGCTTTGAGGAGAACAGACGAATTGGTTCTTGGCATAGACCTTGACTTGGAAAGGCTTGGAGCAGCTGAAGCTTGAGAACCCTGCGGCAGCCGCCGACTTCACGGCCGCGGCAGGAGCGCAGAGAGAGAGAGAGAGACTGAAACAACGTCGAGACTTGATTGAAGGAAAGGTTGACTGGGGGTTTTAGTGATGTGGGCTGGCCGTTTAGGGTTTGCCGGGTTTTTAGGGTTTTTTGGGCATTTAGGCTCACTTGGGCTCCACTTGGAAGACAGTGTGAAATTGTAAGAGGTGCTGTGAGTGTCCAGGTGTTGAAGGCCGTAGGGCTTAAGCGGGTTTTGAGGAGCAGGTGTGTCGCAGAGCAGATCTGTGATCGGTCCGTATAATGTTAGGCTTCTTGCTGTTGAGTGGGAAAGTAAGGGGCCTCTTCATGAAGGAGTCGTCACTCCCCTCGTCACCATTGCAGGCCTTTCCTTGGGTGAGTACACGGCCTTGACAGCGGCTGGAACGCCCGGGCCTCAGCCGCCAAAGAAACTTCGTGATCCCAAGCTTGGGCCTTTCCCCCTTAAAGCCCTAAACCCCTGGCCACTGGCATCGAAACGGGAACATCGTAGGGGTCCAGCCCCTCGAGTTCGCGCATTTTTAATGTAAGTTTTTCAGCATGCAGCCCTACACCTTTCAAGATTCTCTCACCCCCTTTCAGGGCCCGCACCCTGGGCCCAAGCGCCTTGCTGAAGGTTTGACTTCGCGACTGGCCTCCGCCTCGTCAAGCTGCGGGGTGAAGCCATGCAGGACAACAGGGGGATTAGGCACCCGTTGCCGCAGAAGCGATGCGCTTGGGTTTAATGAGCTGGAAGGGACCGGAGAGGCTTTCCGTGACCCTACATGGAACTCCAGACCGAAAAGCCCAAAGTGCAGGAGGCGACGAAGCTGGGCACGGGTCAGGCGCGCGAGCGCGCTGGTGCTTTGGGACTTATGAGGTTTCTTTCTTTCCTGAGGGGAGGGGGGCGGCAAGGGCGAGCATCTCCCGTGCCCCTACTGCACCCTGAGAGGGTCTTTCAACAAGCCCTGACACCCTGAAACCTTGGCTCAAGCAACACCGTGCCCCAAGTCCTTAACTCCAACCCGAATGCCAGGCTATGGCGTCCGTCGCTGGCCTCACGAGGCTCAGCCACGGTGAGCATCTCATTTTCGGTTAGGCGAAGCAGCGCCGTAGAGTTTGGGGGCTCAAAAGCGGTAGTTGGCTTAGGCTTAGACTCGGCTTAGACCATCGTTGTACAAGTGGGCTAAACTCAGCTACAGCTTGACCTAAATGCTGGATAGGGTTGGAGAAGTTATGCAGAATGTTTAAATCTGGGGAGCCTGAAGGCTTACCTCTAGAGCTGATGCTGGAGAGCCAGAGTCATCGGCACACGGGCTATCATGTGACGAAACGCGAAACGCGAAAGCCCCCCCAAAACTCCCTGAAAACCTAAACCCCTTTCCTGCAACCCTTCTCCACTTCTCCGCCCTTTCCAAGCTCTGCTTCTCCCCCCAGCCACCTGACTTCGAAACCGCTGTCCCTCCAGACCCTAAGAAACTTCAAAGGAAGTCCTTGAGAACCCCTTCCTGGGACCCTCAAAGGCCTTAAGCCGTCCTTTACACCAGCAGCTGCCCTTGAAACCAGCAGCTGCCCAAAGTTGACAGGGCGAAGCTGGAGGCGCCTTCGCCGGGTGAGAGGGAGAACTTTTGGATCCCTTTTGGGCCCCGTTTTGGAATGTGCATGTATATCTACTTGCCTCGCTGAAGAGTAGCCGGATCCTCGTACGTGTATTGGGGCAGGGACACTATGCTATGGCAGAGCGAGTGTGTTGCCCACCTCGACCATGTGGGGTTTGGGGTTCCCCGAAGCCAGAGATGAGCTCATGTGATCCCCCCACCAGACGCTTTGCCGGGATTGCATCGAGAGCGACGCAGACACCTGCCAGGCGGACTTGGGGATTTGTCTGGACACTTCCTGGTAGCTTTTTTGGTGTCACGCCTAAGCCAGAATCTGTAAACCGAACGCCAAGCCCCGGAGCCTGTACGTTTTCCGAGAACCACTCCGGAGGCCCTTGCCTTTGCGCCCAAACTCCAGGAGTTCTGTCGCCAACAAGATACATACAGAAACACCATAGAACGATTAAATGTGTTCTCAGACTTGCACTAAGCCGTCATGTTGCTCCACAGTAGCTCTTCTTGGCAGGCTTCGGTGCCTGGGATCAAAGCCAACCCAAGCGATTCCGCAAAGGTGGCAAACTTCCTTTTTCCGAATGGCTTCTCCGTTGCCGGAACGGAGCCGGCGGTGCAGCGGTTGGTGGGTCGGGCGGGGGCCCCGCGTCTTCCAGTGCAGTTTCAAACTTGTTGACCTCAGCGGAACCCCCAAATGCTCCTACACCCTGTAAACTTCACGGCGCTCGAACTGTAAAGCCATGAAAAGCGCCCGAGTGTGAGGCGACGGCCACCACTGGATGCCTCCAAGCCAAGCTGCTCAAAACCTCGGGTGCCTTCCACACGCGGCGCGGCTTGTGGCTCACTTCGGGGGTCTGGTGTCTTCGCGACCACTTTCGGCGATTGAACCCCCCCCCCCCGCCCCCTCTCCCCCTAATGATCCCTTATGAGGAGTGCGATTTTTTCGGCTCAGCGGTTTTGGGCCAGGGCTTGGATGTCGCAAGCCGAGGCAGCTCATGCAGCCAGCGCGCGAGCGGCTCCTGGCGGCACTCCGGGACGCGGAGCCATCCATGCGCTTTGGCGAGCGCTTGCGGTGACTTCTCTGTTGGAGCTTGGTGGAGGGTGCATCATGGGCCCCCGGCCCCAAACCCCCCCTAAAGCGGTTCTTGAAAATTCTTTGAAAATTGAAGTGGGGAATCTAATCTGATTTAGCAGAGGTCGGGCTTGCTTCTGCCAGCTAGTTGGTGACTGGGATACGACGACGGTGTCGCAGGGGCCTTAGGACTTGGAACTCCCGAAAACCCCCCCAGGAAGCCGCCCACGCGCGACATCTACGCCAACCTCACCGGTGCAAGGCCTCTGTGCTTGATCTCACCGCGCCTTGCAGTGGCGCTAAAGATTCTAAAGATTCTAAAGATTCTTGCGGGGTCTTGCTGTGGAGGTCTCCAAACTTCTCTAAGCCTGGGAGCTCCCATTAGCGAGAGGCCTCACGAGGTCGCCCAAGTCCTGAGCAGGCTTCCAGCCGGCACGCCGGTCCAGGAGATCATTACGAGCTTGGCAGACCAGCTCACAAACTGCACCTCTTAGCTGATTCAGAGGTGCTGTTCGGGTTTTCGGGCTTCTAGCTCCGCTGCAGGGGGCGTAAGGGCAGGTGGCATAGGAAGTCTAAACTCCCCCCATATCCTGCCCAACACATGTTCCGACTGTGTTTTTTGCCTTCGAAAGAGCGGCAATCAGAAGTCCTCGATGTGCTGCCGCTTGAGCCGGTTGTGGCAACTAAGGCGTCCTGTGGGAGCCGTGCATGCGTGCTGCTCTGGCAGACGGCCTGTCCGAGCACCTTGGGGTCAAGTTATCCATATTCTTGTGTCTCTCTAGTTGGAATTCTTGAAGGAGCCCGCCCCAAGCTCTTAAAAGCCTGAAGGCGAGGCCCTGAACCAAAAGTGTGGGAGGCCCTAAACCCTAGACCCTTTCTAAATCCGATCCGTGCCTCACATATCTCACATGCCCCCCCCCCCCCCCCCCCAAACGCCATCGCCCGCAAAAGAACGAAGACGCCTTGCAATTTCGACGCAAAGCTCTCCACCCTTCCGCCCAAGAAGCCCAACCCGAAACCCTGGAGCAGATCCGCAGGTTTTACGAGCTGGGCCCCATGAAGCAGCTCAAGTCCATGATGAAGCGCCCCTTGGGCCAAGTAGGAATTTCAGCGGGCAGACTACATGTCAACAACTATAAGAGATAATGTCTGGTGTTCGGGGCTCAGGGCTTCTTTTTGCCGGGTGTACGGTGTAGGGTTATCAGCTCTCCAGATCTAGATCGCTCATGAATCTCCAAAAGTGGGGGGATCCGGGCCAGGGTTCCCCTCCCAACTTCCGAGGCATCGACCAGTCGGCCTGGCAGAAGACCCAGCCGCTGGGCCGGATCAGCCGTCAGAGCCACACCCGACCGGGAGGTCCATGGGTTACTTGAGCTGAGTAGGCAAAAGGTCTCCTACACTTTTGGTAGCCCTACTCTGGCCCTGCTTGGGATACCACAAACGCCAGTCGTAAGTGCCCATGAAGCACTCTCGAATGCTCCAAGTCCGTCCAACAACCGTGAAAGCCTCCCGTTTCTCGGGGGGTTCATCTGCTCTACTCCCATGACTGAGGAATGTCATGGTTTGAGCACATCGCAAGCAGATTTGCTGCCAGCGGCTTGGCGGGCTTCGCTGACTTTTCAATGGCAGATGAATCGAACTACAGTTACCATTTGGCTGGCTTGCTTGGAAGACGTTGGTTCAGTGGCAGCCCTCGGAGGCTGCTTCATGTTGCCGTGCCTTTGTTTGTTCCTTTTTCGTTCTCTGAGGGCCTTGGCCTAAAAAACTGGATTTGCGTTCATCACCCGTCGGACAGTGATTTCACAGAGGTAGAGACGAGACTCAGTCACAGATTTCAGATTTGGTCTGCTTCCTTCACGAACATCTCCCTGAGCCTTCAACACATGCTTGCCGTTCGGCTTGTCTTGTCTAGCCGGGCCAACCCCTGCGAGAGCAACGAACAAGAAGATACAAGAAGTAGGCAACCCAAAATTATGCCGAAAACCCAGCCGAGGCTCGCCGCTTAGATGCTCTTCCCGGATGGCAGCAAAAAGCGCTGGGTCTAAACTTCCCAACCCCAGAAAGCCTCAGGTTTGAAAGCGCATTCCAAGGAAATAAAAACAAGTCGCTTGCCTCTGAGAAAATGCCAGGAAGGCTCAGGACCCCCCCCCCCCCCCCCCAAATGATCGCGGCCTAAAGCAGTGATCTGCTAGTGTCCAAGGAGCAGTCGTCAGAAGGGCAGCAGCAGGTAGCCGCTGCTTTCGTAGCAACCCTCGTAGGAACGGGAAGTAGCAGTCTGTGCTGTTGTACGTATAGTGAGTGCCGTCTTCAATCATGCGGTGCACGAGGTTGAGAGTATTACTCGGTGGGCGGTCGTTGGAAGATGCCCGGTTGCCATGCGGCAAGCGGTGGACAATCTGGCATGCCATGTCCGGACTTTTTTTTTGGTATCTTCCCCCCGCAAAGTTCCAAGATCTCAAAGCACGACCCTGCACCCTTCAACATGGAGCACATGGAGCATTAGATATACCTGCCATAGATACTATTGGTATAATAGTTGCTGAACCAGCAGGCGCCGAGTAGAGATCTTATGAGAACCTGCGGACGCCTAGAGACCCGTGGGAACAGAACACGCAGGCCTTTTGTCACGCCTCCAGCCCACATCGAGAATCCAATACTTCCCTTGTCCCTTCACTCCTGGAGCCATGGATGTGCCAGCGGACCCTGTGCGGTGCAGCGCTCAGAGATCGCGGCACGTTCCGTTCTGCATTCTGGTTTCTTTTTACTTGTTGACAAAAGCTGCAGGCAAAAAAGGTTTTGGGTGGGACCTGCCTCTTGAAGGTGTGTACCGGGGCTTCCTGAGTTTTTCTTGGGGGATGCGTGGTACAAGCCCAGAAGCCCTTCAAATCTTGCGACAAGAGTGGCGCACCACCTGCCGGGCCATGGTGATAACAAAGAGAACATTGTTGTGGAGTGCTCTCCAAGAGGAATCCACATGTGAACTCTACTTCTCCCCAGACCCCTTAAGAGGGAGCCATGAGAGGTGGAGCTACAAGGAGCTAATCGACTCCTTCCCCACCTACCATGAGGGCACAGGCCCTGCGTGCCTTCGGTGGTTCAGGGCCTCAGGGTTTACACAACCTTGAGAGGGTTTATGAGATAGATTCGTTTCAAAGGCTTGTCGAAACCCTCTTTAGATGCCGTGCTGACCGGGATGCCCCTCAAAAGCCGACCCAGACAAGCATGAACAGGCTTTCCAAGTCTTAAGATCTATCGTCGTGGTTTGCGGGCTGCTTCCGAATGGCTTTTCAGTGCTGCAGGGTTCATGTTCATGGTATTTAGCATGGAGCTGTCTGGTTTGGATTTTCGGCGAGCTTCAGGCGCAGCGGGGGCTTTCATGTAGCTTTGAACATTGCCGGGCTTCATGTGCTTGGAAATCTAAGGAAAAATCCTACCTGCCTTGTGACCTTGCAGAACCGCCCCCCCCCCCCCCCCCCCAAACGATTCGTGGTGCCAGATGCGGCGTTGAATAGGATTCCGCCATTCCAACCCCCACCTCCCGCACTCCAACAAGAAACTCACGCCCAAGCTGGGTTCCTGTCAGTCCTGACCACCCCGCCCTAGTGCCATTGTTTCACCGGCAAGGGGGATCCCGGCCCCTTCGGGACTTCGCGTCCCGGCTGCCAGCAGGCAGCGCTGGCAAGCAACTTGCTCCGATTTTAGCTTCGTGTTTGGGGTTTGCGACGCGTCGGGTAAGGATTTGTGTAGCGTTTTCGCGAGCACCTCCCCCCCCTCTCCAGAAAAAGGCAACATGGCGACTCAGTCCGCAATCCTGAGCTGAATCTTGCGCGGCCGAGTTGCAGGGATTGGGAACAAAGCAGGCCCTTTCGACCCAATAGAAAATCCTTGAGACACTAAGTTTGAAGGCCCTTAACGCTCCAACACCCCTTTCCCCATTCCCCCCGATTCCCTAAGCCCCAAGGCCGCGGGAAGCCCCGCGGGAAGCCCCGCGGGAAGCCCCGCGGGAAGCCCCGCGAGAAGCTGCGCGGGAAGCCGCGCGGGAAGCCCCAGCCCCCGACACCCGAGCCGCACGGCCGCGGCCGAAGCCCAAGGAATCCGCCCGGGGCACTCGGGGGCAGGGCTTAGAGGCTTAGCGTGATGCAGGGACCTCACTTGTAATGAGGCATTAGCTTTCTGGTTGTGGAGTTTGGAGAGTCTATGGCTGTGGTAGTGAAGGCTTTATTCATGTTTCGGGGCGTTTCACGATTCGGCATGCATTTTCACGTCAACCTTGCAATCAAGGAGGTGCCCCCCCCCCCTCTCCAAAAAATAGAAAAAACAAAACAAACAGCAGCAGCAACAACAACAAAACACACCAAACGACCTGAACTCCCCCCCTGCGCATGACCGCGCAGGCCGCGGACCGCGAGCCTGCGCCGAAGCCGCGGCGCGCGGCCGCGGCTCGAGTCCCCGAGGCTCAGGGTTTCGGGGGGAGGTTTGGGGAGTTTAGGGGGCGAGGTTTGGGGTTTTAGGGTTTACGGGCTTTTGACCCAAGGTACGGTTTTCGTGAGGCAGAACATGTATTTCGTAAAAGTCGTAAACCCTGTTCATAGGCCTCTAGGAGCTGATGGTGGGAAAGGGACGGCAGAAAGGATCAGAGATAGCTTGTTGCTGCAAAGTCTCCCAATTTTCGAAGTGTCTTTAGTGGGTCATTTTGACAAAAAACTAGAAGTTGGTAATGTCATGTCAAGATACGGCCACAAGGAGACACCAAGCACAGAACACAGGCAACACATTGAATCTACGGGATGTCTTAGCAACGAAATAGGATGAAAGGTTCTCATAAAATAAAATAAGGTTAAGATTGAGATACACGATATAATGAGCCCCACATGTGTAGTTGACATATTAGAGGGAGAGGGAGAGGGAGAGGGAGAGGGAGAGGGAGAGGGAGAGGGAGGGAGAGGGAGAGGGAGAGGGAGAGGGAGAGGGAGAGGGCGAGGGCGAGGGCGAGGGCGAGGGCGAGGGCGAGGGCGAGGGCGACGGGGTGACACGTGCTCAGATGCACCTGCATGTGCGCGGTGGCTATTGTGGATGCGAAAATGCTTGCATGCAGACTCATCTGCATGTGTTCGCACGCGCGCACACATGTACTCGGACGCGTGCGCGCACACATGTGTGTATGTGCATGGGTAGGACTGTATGCGGAAAGACATGTCGCACGCCGAAAGCTCTATAAATAGACGCGGGCCCACACGTACGTGTATATGTGTGTGTGTGTGTGTGTGTGTGTGTGTGTGTGTGTGTGTGTGTGTGTGTGTGTGTGTGTCCGTTCACTGCTGGGATAAGCAGACTCATAATCGTAATGCTGAGACAAAGTTCAAAAACAAGCTGTGTCGTTGTCTGACGGCGAGCCAGAGGTGCGCGGGTGGACTCCAAACTAAGACCTGACATCTTGAAATCCTAGCAAGGCCTTCGGGTTTGGGTTTAGGGTGTACGTAGGGCTTCATGGTTCAACGGCCACAAAATTGGCCTGTGGTTACAGCCTTGTAGCGGTTACATCTCGGCTAAAACTTCAGCACCCACTGTTCTAGCCCCAACTTGTGTGCTTATCCATGGCTGGGGCTCCAAGTAAGTGGAGCCAAGGCTGCTAAATTGATTACTCAAACCCGAGGTCCTGTCTAAGCCGCCCTAAACATCCTTAAGACAGTGTCCCAGACCCTGTCCCTAAGCGCCCGGACTCCCTCCTTTGCCCTGGGACGGCCTCTTTGCAGAGGTGCTGCCGGTGAAGGCCCAGGTTGCAGCGGCTGAGCCGCCAGGGGCTTGGATAGGTTTCAGGTTGCAGATTTTGAGGGTTTCAGCTTCTATGCGGCTTGAGGGTTTTCAGGGATTGCGGAACTTCTCGTTTGCCTCTTGTGCTGCCGGCCCTTGGCAAAGTTGGGCAGCAGTTTCAACTGGGGAGCAAAGTACCATGGATCCTTCGACACAGGCATCCAGGTTTTTGGGGTTTCGGTTGCCAAGGTCGATGTGATGTTCCGTTTTTGCTTCGCAGCTCGTTGGGCTCTCCAGTCCTGTGGGCGCAAAACTGGGTGAAAGGAACGTGCCGGGGATGTTCCGCCGGGATGAAGAATGCTTGAATGCGCGCAGACTCGTGTGTTGACAAAAGACATGGGGGACGTGCGCATGGACATGTTTGGAACCCGCCCGCGCAACCTAAAATGCAGTTTGCAGAGCTGTTGGGCGCTTTAGAAATTCCCTGCGCCGTTTGATATGCTTGTCATTCTTTGTCCGACGGTTTCTATGGTCGCCGGGCCAAGGGGAGAAATAAGGGGTTTTGTACAGCCTTGCAGTGGGGTGCTAAACCTCAAGCGCAGACGGGGGTAGCAGCAAACCTTCGCAGTAAAATTTGGAAGCAAACAATCTCATCCCCTCAGTGCGGGACACCCCCCAAAGGACTCCCCTAATCCGAAGGCGGGGGCCGGTACCGCCGCCTTTTGCAGCGGTCGGGGCAGCCCTTCCAGAGGCTGCCTGCGACTTTGAACATTTTGAACCATCCTGCATCTCAAGCTTCAAGCTGCGCCAGAGACAAGCGCCCTGCGAAACCTGCCATGCCCACCAGTCGAAGCCTGCAAAGCATTAAAACTATCGGTGGAATTGCATATGCTGCATCTCCTTCCAACACTCCCCTAAACAGGGGACCCCAAAACCCTAAACCTAGGACATCGCCAAAAACTTGCCCCAAGCCCGTCTGAAACCCGAACCCACAGGAGATGGAGGAGGCGGAGGAGGAGGCAGCGGAGCCGGGCGAAGGGGAGGCCCTGAGCCCCGAGTGCGTACCGGCGCGCTTGACTTTTGGGGGTAGGCTATGGGGCGAGGCCTCCAGCTGGCTTCGGGCCCTTCCATGAAATGAGGCACCTTAAGCAGCTCTAATCTCCAGCGTGAAGCTTTGCGATCGCATCTTTAGTGGCTTTAGTGCTCACCAGACAAGTGGCAAGATTGTTCAGGGGTAGGCCTGCATGTAACTGTGGAGAAATTGGCAGGCTGGCTACAACTGGCTTGGACTGACGGTTGTTTCTGTTTCTTTGTGTCTTTAACGTTGCAGTTTGGATGTCCCGGTCTCTTTTTAAAGGCGTTGGTTGCGCTTTTGGGGTGCCATGCGCTCGTCTCCAGAGCGATTCGAACGACCTGAGCTTTCAGTCAAAGAACCAGTCCGGACAACTGCGCTGAGTGCCTAGAAGCCCCCTGGTGCGCCGGCGAGACCATGGCAGACCATGGCAGAGCTGTGGGTGCAAAGGGGTTGTCAGCCGAAGGCCGAAGTAGGTGATGGCACGACTTTCAGGCTTGGTCTCGTGGAGCAGCCCCCGCCACTTGCCAGGCAGTACGCGGAATGGATGAAGTACTACCGCGAGTGCATCGAGTCTGGGCCTCTGATCTTTCATCCCTTTCATCCCTTTCATCCCTTTCATCCCTTTCATCCCTTTCATCCCTTTCATGCCTTTCATTTTGAGAAGTCGGTTTGGGGATGTCCTACCCACGCCCTCAGAGCGACAGTATGGGTTAGGTTTGAGACACAGTTGCTACACGTGACCACAGGCGACGCCAGAACTGTCATGAGCATAGCATGAGTTTCGCAAGGACGAGTCACTAGTCATGCTCTGACGGTTCAGCCTGGATAGATTAGATGTTCGCGCAGGTGTAGGCTTGAATCGCCGGTAGAGTTGTCACGACAGACAGCAAAAACCTAGGTTGGCCTGAAGAGACTAGCAGATCCTTGACCTAACCTTGGCAGCAGAGGTACTTCCAGCAATGTGAAAGGAACTGCGCCCAGGAGGCCTAGCATGCTTTTGTTCAAGAAGGGGTTGCGCAGGGTCTTTCCTATGTTCATTCTTTTCTTCCCCGCATCACCGTGTGGGCCGCATGCGCGCATGCACTCGCGCTTTGAGGGATTTCGCAGGTGTTTTTGTGAGTCGCTTCAGATCGTTTTGCTTCGGCTTAGCAGAATCAGCAATTCTTCAAGTCCACGCCGGAGTGTTTTGTGCCAAAAGCTTAATCCCCCACAGGCATTCGAAGACGTGTTGCCCACTCGAAGTGCCAGTTGCGAAGGTTGTCCGTCCGCGGTTTGAAGCAGCACAGGCCATGTGCAAGGGAACGACATTGAGCGGCCGTGCTCTGGTGGCGGGTGGTGTCGACAAGCACTTGCAAGACGCGTCCGAGATTTCTCTGATGCGCGAATCTTTCAAAGGTCCACGTCGAGATTGCGCGTTTGCTGCTGGAAGCTCGTTCCAAGGCAAGCTTGCAGGACAGGTGCGATGCGACCGCTCTCTTGCGCTCGTCTTAGCACCAACAAGAAGTTATGCCACAGCTTCGGCACCACCTCGAGATTGGACGCTTGGAGCTGAACCCCGGAGCTGATGCAGTGCCAAAGTTCACATAAACGTTTGGGACTTTTCTTGGGGAGGCCAGGGAGGGGGAGGGGGGGGTCTTGGAGGATTGAGAATAAGGCTTTCGGGGTGGTATGGGTGTAAATGGAGAATTTTCAGAATTTTCAGAAACGAATCACTTCTAAACGGGTTTGACCTACACTCTGAACCCGTAGCCGCGGAGAGCGTAAGATGGACGGGCAAACGAGCTATGCCCGAACGTGGAATCCTTCCCAAGTATATAGATGCCGCAAGCCCCCGCAAGCCCGCATGCGGGGGCTTGGGGTGGCTCACATCTGTCGTTGCGAGAGGCGGGCGTGGAACCACCTCCCAGCCGCGGCGGTGGGGAGTCCTTGAGGCGATGGCGCACTTAAGGCTTCATGCTGCGGCGGAGTTACGCCCCCCAAATCCGAGACTCAGACTCCGACTCACCCACAGTTACCCGAAATAGCCCCAAGCGCAAGGCTGAACTGAGCTCCTCGTTAAGCCACCCCGTGCAAGCCCTGTAACTTCAGCCCCCCGCAACGACTCCTAAGCCAACCATGAAGACACTGTGTGCTTGAAATCCATGCGCACACCGTATATAGTTTTGGGTTGGAATTGATCACTATCCAAGTTGCCCTGTCTGCTTGTGCAGTAAATATATTGGGTGCGGAACTTAAGCCAAAACTCAAAACACGATAGGTACATTTTGTCCCAACCATTTGATACCATTTGTTGAGGTTGAATTTTACAAATACGCCAAAATTGACAGAGTACAGTGTCTAGTTTTTTTTTTTGAAAATAGCAAGATAATACAATAAACAATTAGTTTCTAAAGAAATTGCCAAGCATGATAATACCAATTATTTTGTCCAAAATATCAAAACATCATTTTCATTCGACAACTACAACAAATACATAAACTAGAGAAAAATGCAAAAATGTACGCATATTATATATAAATAAATAGATAAATCAACAAATAGATAAATAGATAAATAGATAAATAGATAAATAAATAAATACATATACATACGCACAGATATATGTACCGATTTCCTACGTGGGGTTTTACGCCTGGAGGCCTCCAGCCACTGATCGCCTCCCAGAAGTGCGCGACTGAAATCGCCAGAACGGAGCCGGGGGAGATCTCAGGGGAAGCGTTTATGGGGGCTTTCAGGGGAAACATAGGGGATGTAAGGGTTTGGGAGTTTTTGCCTGGGAAGAAATATTGGCCGTGGCCTTGCCCTGGAGACCCCCAAAATATCGAAGAAGCCCAATATCTTCAACACCCTTCGAGACTTGACCGCCCTAACCTCCTGGGCAAATCCTCTCGAACTACCTGAAGCTTAGGGAATCTAAAGCAAACAGCCCTTGAGCCTGACAAGAACCCGGCACCCGCAGTGAGCCGCGCCCCGGAGGCTCGATCTGGCGGTTTAGGGTTCACCAGGGGTTCATAAGGTTGCGTCGAAAATTCGAAGGTGCATACTTGATAGGGGCGCAGGCTTTCGCAGCTGAGAAGGGAGGGCAGAGTGTACAGATATTGAATCGTTCAGAACTCTGTTTCAGGCACAGCTTAAGCTCCGAAGTAAAATTCGCATGGGCTTCTCTAGGATGTACAGCGCAATCCTGGAGCAGGCTGGAGCATCTCTAGTCCCAATCTTGGGCCTTGCAACCCTCTACTCTCCGTACTCTCTCTCTCTACTAGTACCCTCCCTGAGCCTGCCTGGTGAAGCGTTGAAGCCCCGCATGATGACGCTGCAGTGATCTGCGGTGCTTCAATCTTCATCCTAAGCTTCGGCCGATGAGGCTCTTTTTTCCCTGACGTACCGAGACCCAGCGCCCCATGCCGGAACGCTGGGCGCCTTCAAGCCCGGCTACTTCCGTAGCATGTAGAGATGAGGGGCAATACAGGAGCCTAAGAATTCATATCGACATCGTCCCCTTCGAAGCCCGCATGAAACTCTAAGCCCAAGCTGTAAGCTGCCCAGAAGAATCCCATTCGAGTCAGTGCACAGACCATGGGCCCAATTTCAGGTGCGCCCGCCACTGCCCGCCTTCGAGGCCACCGGAGTGTTGCGACTTCGGGACCGCGTTTTTGGGCTTTGGGCACTTGCGGGGGCCCGTGTAGGGCCAGGTGGCCGTCGAGCTTAGGGGGTTGCGGGGCTTGCCTTGGGTTTTCAGGGCTCTTTCGGGCTTAGGGCTTAGGTAACTTAGGGCTTAGGGCCGGCTCTATGTGGGTTGAACCTTGACGGATCTTGCAGCCTCAGAGGTCCCTTAGCCGAAGCGGCATCGCAAGGGGCAAGCATCGCACGTTCGGCTTTCAATCGAAGTTCGGGCGATTTCAGCTACAACAAGACATTTGACACTTACAAATGAAACAAACTTTAATGCACACTTATTTAAATTTCGAAGATGTATAGTTTTAGTCATAGGCAAACACTGGCCTTGAAAAGAACATCGAAAATTCGAGAATAAGATCGGCAATTTAAACTTCTTGAGTTTTAAGTTATGAAATTTAACCTGTTCCAATTTGCTTTGAAGGCCAAATGTTCCAGGTTTACCTTGGTACCCGAACACAGCCGTCGAATACAGGTTCTGTGTACACACCGCCAAGCCCAAACTCCGCCCCCCAACCCACGCAACCCCCGCACCCCCCATCAAGAGCCGCAGAACCAAGAAACCGATCCCTCAGTCAGCAGCGCCCTCGCCATTCTCGCTGAATGGTGCCGCCTCTCTCATGCCGCCCCCACTGCCTGAGGCCCCAAAGGGTGCTGAGGAAAGGGCTTCAGGGGGTTGCAGGGCGTCAGGGCTGTGCCTGGGGTTACGGCGTTCAGGGTCTATGTTGTGTTCTGATCTTCAAGTCTCTGTTTGTCCCATTGTGTATCTAGTCGGAATGGGCATCTCTGCTGGTCGGTTAACTGTTCCTCACATGGTTCCTCGGCTCTTTTCATGCTCGTAAGGGTCCCGGAAGCCTGAACCCTGAACCAACCAAGTCCCAGCTGTTTGCTCTTTGCTCTGTGCTCTGTTCTTCGCATGGCCATGAGAAACTGTCAACGACGGCAAGGGTCTTGGGGCGACGCCCCAGCCGCTGTTGCAGGCAATGGGATGGGGGGCGGCTGTTAGAGAGATTTGCGATGTGAGGGTGGTTCAGGAGCTGGGGCTTCACCTAAATGTGTGCCAGTCTTGACGTGCATTCTTGTCCTGCCGCACATTGCTGTGTTCCAGCGTGTGGCGAAGTAGAATAGTGCGCTGCAAGTACGAGGGGTATGTATATATATATATATATATATGTGAGAGAGCCCTTTCGGGTCTATTTTGCGTATCCTCTTGCTTGCCTTCTATTTAATTAATTTAATTAATTTAATTAATTTAATTAATTGAATTAATTGAATTAATTGAATTAATTGAATTAATTGAATTAATTGAATTAATTGAATTAATTGAATTAATCGAAATCAACAAATTTCTTTTGCGAATTCAATTAATTCAATTAATTGAATTAATTTAATTAATTTAATTAATTCAAATAATTGAATTCGAAAAACCTCTTTCGCTAATTCAATTAATTCAATTAATTCAATTAATTGGATTAATTGAATTAATTGAATTCGAAAAGCCTCTTTCGCTAATTCAATTAATTCAAATTCAATTTCAATTAATTCAATTAATTCAATTCAATTAATTCATTAATTCAATAATTCAATAATTCAAATTAATTCAATTAATTCATTAATTCAATTATCTATTTTTTTTTTTTTAAACAAAGATTTTTCCCCCTATTGAATTAATTATTTCAATTAATTCAATTAATTCAATAATTCAATTTGAATTAACTGAATTAATTGAATTCGAAAAGGCTCCTTCGCTAATTCAATTAATTCAATTAATTCAATTAATTGAATTAATTGAATTAATTGAATTAATTGAATTAATTGAATTAATTCAATTAATTCAATACGCGGGAAATCCGGATTTCGATTAGGGAACCCCACATAATTGAATTAATTGAATTAATTGAATTCGAAAAACCTCTTTCGCTAATTCAATTAATTCAATTAATTCAATTAGTTGGATTAATTGAATTAATTGAATTCGAAAAAGCCTCTTTCGCTAATTCAATTATTTCAATTAATTCAATTATCTATTTCTTTTTTCAAAACAAAGATTTCCCCTCTATTGAATTAATTCAATTAATTCAATTAATTCAATTAATTGAATTAATTGAATTAATTGAATTCGAAAAGCCTCCTTCGCTAATTCAATTAATTCAATTAATTCAATTAATTGAATTAATTGAATTAATTGAATTAATTGAAATTGAATTAATTGAATTAATTCAATACGCGGGAAATCCGGATTTCGATTAGGGAACCCCACATAATTGAATTAATTGAATTAATTGAATTCGAAAAACCTCTTTCGCTAATTCAATTAATTCAATTAATTCAATTAATTCAATTAATTCAATTAATTGGATTAATTGAATTAATTGAATTCGAAAAAGCTTCTTTCGCTAATTCAATTAATTCAATTAATTCAATTAATTCAATTAATTCAATTATCTATTTCTTTTTTCAAAACAAAGATTTTCCCCTCTATTGAATTAATTCAATTAATTCAATTAATTCAATTAATTCAATTAATTGAATTAATTCAATTATTCAATGAATTGAATTAATTCATTAATTCAAGTAATCTCATTAATTCAATTATTCAATTAATTCAATTAATTCCATTAATTCAATTAATTCAATTAATTGAATTCTTGAATTAATTGAATCGAAAGCCTCCTTCGCTATTGAATTAATTCAATTAATTGAATTAATTGAATTAAATTAATTGAATTAATTGAATTAATTGAATTAATTCAATACGCGGGAAATCCGGATTTCGATTAGAGAACCCCACATAATTGAATTAATTGAATTAATTGAATTCGAAAAACCTCTTTCGCTAATTCAATTAATTCAATTAATTCAATTAATTGGATTAATTGAATTAATTGAATTCGAAAAGCCTCTTTCGCTAATTCAATTAATTCAATTAATTCAATTATCTGAATTTTTTCAAAACAAAGATTAATTGAATTTGAATTAATTCAATTAATTCAATTAATTCAATTAATTCAATTAATTCAATTAATTCAATTAATTCAATTAATTCAATTAATTCAATTAATTCAATTAATTGAATTAATTGAATTAATTCAATTCGAAAAGCCTCCTTCGCTAATTCAATTAATTCAATTAATTCAATTAATTGAATTAATTGAATTAATTGAATTAATTGAATTAATTGAGTTAATTGAATTAATTCAATACGCGGGAAATCCGGATTTCGATTAGGGAACCCCACATAATTGAATTAATTGAATTAATTGAATTCGAAAAACCTCTTTCGCTAATTCAATTAATTCAATTAATTCAATTAATTGGATTAATTGAATTAATTGAATTAATTAGATTAATTAAATTAATTAAAGGGTCCATAATCTGAGTTATCATGATTATGATAACTTTAGGTTCCCAAACTTGAGTTATCATGATTATGATAACCTTAGGTTCCCAAACCTGAGTCATCATAATTATGATAACTTTAAGGTCCCCAGTCTGAGTTATCATGATTATGATAACCTTAGGTTCCCAAGCCTGAGTTATCATAATTATGATAACTTTAGGTTCCCAAACCTGAGTTATCATGATTATGATAACCTTAGGTTCCCAAACCTGAGTTATCATAATTATGATAACTTTAGGTTCCCAAACCTGAGTTATCATAATTATGATAACTTTAGAGTCACCAACTGGAGTTATCATAATTATGATAACTCCTTAGGGTCCCACCCCTGAGTTATCATAATCATGATAACTTTTAATTCGCAGCTTCACCTTAAGAGAGAGGTGCGCGAATAGGGGGGTGTAATATCAAGCGATTGTGTGCTACAATATGGAGTAGGGATCAGGGCTTGCGATTTGACTCTTTGGAGCAAAAATTAAACCCAAAAACTTAGGGACCAGGGCTTGCGATTTGACTCTTTGGAGCAAAAAATGAACCCAAAACCTTAGGGGCCAGGGCTTGCGATTTGACTCTTTTGAGCAAAACATGAACCCAAAATCTCAGGGACCAGGGCTTGCGATTTGACATTTTGGAGCAAAAACTGGTCCCAAAATCTTAGGGACCAGGGCTTGCGATGCTACTCTTTGGAGCAAAAAATGCGGCCAAAATCTTAAGGACCAGGGCTTGCGATTTGACTCTTTGGAGCAAAAACTGGGCCCCAAATCTTAGGGACCAGGGCTTGCGATTTGACTCTTTGGAGCAAAAATTAAACCCAAAATCTTAGGGACCAGGGCTTGCGATGCTACTCTTTGGAGCAAAAAATGCGCCCAAAATCTTAAGGACCAGGGCTTGCGATTTGATTCTTTGTAGCAAAAACTGAGCCCCAAATCTTAGGGACCAGGGCTTGCGATTTGACTCTTTGGAGCAAAAATCAAACCCAAAATCTTAGGGACCAGGGCTTGCGATTTGACTCTTTTGAGCAGAACATGAACCCAAACTCTCAGGGATTGCGATTTGACATTTTGGAGCAAAAACTGGGCCCAAAATCTTAGGGACCAGGGCTTGCGATGCTACTCTTTGGAGCAAAAAAAGCGCCCAAAATCTTAAGGACCAGGGCTTGCGATTTGACTCTTTGGAGCAAAAACTGGGCCCCAAATCTTAGGGACCAGGGCTTGCGATTTGACTCTTTGGAGCAAAAATTAAACCCAAAATCTTAGGGACCAGGGCTTGCGATGCTACTCTTTGGAGCAAAAAATGCGCCCAAAATCTTAAGGACCAGGGCTTGCGATTTGATTCTTTGGAGCAAAAACTGAGCCCCAAATCTTAGAGACCAGGGCTTGCGATTTGACTCTTTGGAGCAAAAACTGAGCCCAAAATCTTAGGGACCAGGGCTTGCGATTTGACTCTTTGGAGCAAAAACTGGGCCCAAGATCTTAGGGACCAGGGCTTGCGATGTCACTCTTTGGAGCAAAAAATGAACCCAAAATCTTAGGGACCAGGGCTTGCGATTTGACCTTTTGGAGCAAAAACTGTGCCCAAAATCTTAGGGACCAGGGCTTGCGATTTGACTCTTTGGAGCAAAAAATGAACCCAAAAACTTAGGGACCAGGGCTTGCGATTTGACTCTTTGGAGCAAAAAATGAACCCAAAATCTTAGGGGCCAGGGCTTGCGATTTGACCTTTTGGAGCAAAAACTGGGCCCAAAATCTTATGGACCAGGGCTTGCGATGCTACTCTTTGGAGCAAAAAATGCGCCCAAAATCTTAAGGACCAGGGCTTGCGATTTGACTCTTTGGAGCAAAAACTGGTCCCCAAATCTTAGGGCCCAGTTTTTGCTCCAAAGAGTCAAATCGCAAGCCCTGGTCCCTAAGATTTGGGGTTTGGTTTTTGCTCCAAAGAGTCAAATCGCAAGCCCTGGTCCCTAATATTTGGGGCACAGTTTTTGCTCCAAAGAGTCAAATCGCAAGCCCTGGTCCTTAAGATTTTGGGCGCATTTTTTGCTCCAAAGAGTAGCATCGCAAGATCTTGGGCCCAGTTTTTGCTCCAAAAGGTCAAATCGCAAGCACTGGTCCCTGAGAGTTTGGGTTCATGTTTTGCTCAAAAGAGTTAAATCGCAAGCCCTGGTCCCTAAGATTTTGGGTTTAATTTTTGCTCCAAAGAGTCAAATCGCAAGCCCTGGTCCCTAAGATTTGGGGCTCAGTTTTTGCTCCAAACAGTCAAATCGCAAGCCCTGGTCCTTAAGATTTTGGGCGCAGTTTTTGCTCCAAAGAGTAGCGTCGCAAGCCCTGGTCCCTAAGATTTTGGGCGCATTTTTGGCTCCAAAGAGTAGCATCGCAAAATTTTGGGCCCAGTTTTTGCTCCAAAAGGTCAAATCGCAAGCACTGGTCCCTGAGAGTTTGGGTTCATGTTTTGCTCAAAAGAGTTAAATCGCAAGCCCTGGTCCCTAAGATTTTGGGTGTAATTTTTGCTCCACAGAGTCAAATCGCAAGCCCTGGTCCCTAAGATTTGGGGCTCAGTTTTTGCTCCAAAGAGTCAAATCGCAAGCCCTGGTCCTTAAGATTTTGGGCGCAGTTTTTGCTCCAAAGAGTAGCATCGCAAGCCCTGGTCCAATTTTTGCTCCAAAGAGTCAAATCGCAAGCCCTGGTCCCTAAGATTTGGGGCCCAGTTTTTGCTCCAAAGAGTCAAATCGCAAGCCCTGGTCCCTAAGATTTTGGGTTTAATTTTTGCTCCAAAGAGTCAAATCGCAAGCCCTGATCCCAAGATCTTAGGGACCAGGGCTTGCGATGTCACTCTTTGGAGCAAAAAATGAACCCAAAATCTTAAGGACCAGGGCTTGCGATTTAACTCTTTTGAGCAAAACATGAACCCAAACTCTCAGGGACCAGGGCTTGTGATTCCACTCTTTCGAGCAAAACATAAGCTACAAATCTCAGGGACTAGGGCTCGAGAATTGCAAAGGACCGCCGCGATACTCCAACGACGTGCTCTTCGATTTGGAGGAGACAGGCGACTTGAACTACACATACGCTACGCTTGTACATTAACTTGCAGTGTTCACACGGATTCATCATCAACGCGACATTTGCACGAAGCAGAATACAATTACACCACAGCTGTTTAGCATCGTAGAGACTCCGAACCTGTCACCGCGTCCACCGAAGAATGGCGAAGGTTTCCCGCGAGGCTCTTGTCCAACGACACAACGCAAGCCCTGGTCCCTAAGATTTTGGGCCCAGTTTTTACTCCAAAGAGTCAAATCGCAAGCCCTGGTCCCTAAGATTTTGGGTTTAATGATTGCTCCAAAGGGTCAATTCGCAAGCCCTGGTCCCTAAGATTTTGGGCCCATTTTTTGCTCCAGAGAGCATCTGCTGCTGTTAAGGTTGCAAAAAACTCCAACGACTTCGCAAACTTGAACGACTTTGCAATGCTTCTCGATGAGAGCAATCACTACCTAAAGCCCTCCTGGTCCCTAAGATTTTGGGCCCAGTTTTTGCTCCAAAGAGTCACATCGCAAGCCCTGGTCCCTAAGATTTTGGGTTCAATTTTTGCTCCAAAGAGTAACATCGCAAGCCTGGTCCCTAAGATTCTGGGCTCATTTTTTGCGCCAAAGAGTAAAATCCCTAAGATTTTGGGGTCAATTTTTGCTCCAAAGAGGCCAATGGCAAGCCCTGGTCCCTAAGATTTCGGGGTCGATCTGTGCGCCACAGAGTCAAAGCGCAAGCCCTGGTCCCTAAGATTTCGGGGTCGATTTGTGCTCCACGGAGTCACATCGCAAGCCCTGGTCCCTAAGATTTTGGGCCCAGTTTTTGCCCCAAAAGGTGAAATCGCAAGCCCTGGTCCCTAAGATTTTGGGCTCATTTCTTGCTCCAAAGAGTAACATCGCAAGCCCTGGTCCCCAAGATTTTGGAATCGATTTTGCTCCAAAGAGTCAGATCGCAAGCCCTGGTCCCTAAAATGTTGGGCTCAATTTTTGCCTTTCCCTTGTCTTCTTCTGCTTCCTTTGAACTGATAAAACACAAGAAAGGAACTCATATGATAAAGCAGTGGAAGGGAAAGGGGGGTGACTCCCTGCGCGTGGACCTTTCTCCTCCTCTCCGGCCTATCTCTTCTGTTCCTTTCCTCACCCTTCTCCTTCTCATAGTTCTTCCTTTTTGTTTTTCTCATTTCGAAAAGAAAGAGGGAAGGGAGAAACAAGGGAGAGAGAATAGATAACGAAGAGTGCCATCTTCTTTGCGTCTTGTTTTCTCTCTCTCTCTCTCTCTCTCTCTCTCTCTCTCTTCTCTATTCATCTGTCTTCTATTCTTTTCTTTGCTCTTCCCATTAACAATGCAATCCTTGGTGTATCTCCTCTCTCCTTCTCTCTTCCTGCAACAGATGTCCTTTTGGATCGTTTTCTGCATCTTCAAGCGAGAAAAAAGGACACCCAAAAGAAAACACTGAGGGTGTCCCTTTGCTCGTTTGAAGACACAGAAGATTGAAAGGGACGCCCATGTTGGATTGGCTGCAAACCCAGCTGATGCTCATGATTCTCTCTCTCTCTCTCTCTCTCTCTCTCTCTCTCTCTCTCTCTCTCTCTCTCTCTCTCTCTCTCTCTCTCTCTCTCTCTCTCTCTCTCTCTCTCTGGGTCCCTAAGATTTTGGGTTCATTTTTTGCTCCACAGAGTGACATCGCAAGCCCTGGTCCCTAAGATCTTGAGCCCAGTTTTTGCTCCAAAGAGTCAAATCGCAAGCCCTGGCCCCTAAGATCTTGGGGTCGATTTGTGCTCCAAACAGTCAAATCGCAAGCCCTGGTCCCTAAGATTTTGGGCCCAGCTTTTGCTCCAAAGAGTAACATCGCAAGCCCTTGTCCCTAAGATTTTGGGCACAGTTTTTGCAGAGTCAAATCGCAAGCCCTGGTCCCTAAAATTTTGGTCATGTTTTGCTCCAAAGAGTGACATCGCAAGCCCTGGTCCCTAAGATCTTGGGCCCAGTTTTTGCTCCAAAGAGTCAAATCCAAGGCCTGGTCCCTAAGATTTTGGGTTCAAATTTTGCTCCGAAGAGTCAAATCGCAAGCCCTGGTCCCTAAGATTTGGGGCCCAGTTTTTGGTCCCTAAGATTCTGGGTTCATTTTTTGCTCCAAAGAGAGTGACATCGCAAGCCCTGGTCCCTAAGATCTTGGGCCCAGTTTTTGCTCCAAAGAGTCAAATCGCAAGCCCTGGTCCCTAAGATTTTGGGTTTAATTTTTGCTCCAAAGAGTCAAATCGCAAGCCCTGGTCCCTAAGATTTTGGGCCCAGTTTTTGCTCCAAAGAGTCAAATCGCAAGCCCTGGTCCTTAAGATGTTGGGCGCATTTTTTGCTCCAAAGAGTAGCGTCGCAAGCCCTGGTCCCTAAGATTTTGGGCCCAGTTTTTGCCAAAAGGTCAAATCGCAAGCCCTGGTCCCTAAGATTTTGGCTTCAATTTTTGCTCGAAAGAGTAACATCGCAAGCCCTGGTCCCCAAGAATTTTGGGCCCAGTTTTTGCTCCAAAGAGTCAAATCGCAAGCCCTGGTCCCTAAGTTTTTGGGCCCATTTTTTTCTCCAAAGAGTCAAATCGCAAGCCCTGGTCCTTAAGATTTTGGGTTCATTTTTTGCTCCAAAGAGTAGCGTCGCAAGCCCTGGTCCCTAAGATTTTGGGCCCAGTTTTTGCTCCAAAGAGTCACATCGCAAGCCCTGGTCCCTAAGATTTTGGGTTCAATTTTTGCTCCAAAGAGTAACGTCGCAAGCCTGGTCCCTAAGATTCTGGGCTCATTTTTTGCGCCAAAGAGTAAAATCCCTAAGATTTTGGGTCAGTTTTTGCTCCAAAGAGGCCAATGGCAAGCCCTGGTCCCTAAGATTTCGGGGTCGATCTGTGCGCCACAGAGTCAAAGTGCAAGCCCTGGTCCCTAAGATTTCGGGGTCGATTTGTGCTCCACGGAGTCAAATCGCAAGCCCTGGTCCCTAAAATTTTGGGCCCAGTTTTTGCCCCAAAAGGTGAAATCGCAAGCCCTGCTCCCTAAGATTTTGGGCTCATTGCTTGCTCCAAAGGGTAACATCGCAAGCCCTGGTCCCCAAGATTTTGGAATCGATTTTTGCTCCAAAGAGTCAGATCGCAAGCCCTGGTCCCTAAAATGTTGGGCTCAATTTTTGCCTTTCCCTTCTCTTCTTCTGCTTCCTTTGAACTGATAAAACACAAGAAAGGAACTCATATGATAAAGCAGTGGAAGGGAAAGGGGGGTGACTCCCTGCGCGTGGACCTTTCCATAATACTCCATCATATTCCTCCTCTCGGCCTATCTCTTCTGTTCCTTTCCTCACCCTTCTCCTTCTCATACTTCTTCCTATTTGTTTTTCTCATTTCGAAAAGAAAGAGGGAAGGGAGAAACAAGGGAGAGAGAATAGATAAGGAAGAGTGCCATCTTCTTTGCGTCTTGTTTTGTCTCTCTCTCTCTCTCTCTCTCTCTCTCTCTTCTCTATTCATCTGTCTTCTATTCTTTTCTTTGCTCTTCCCATTAACAATGCAATCCTTGGTATCTCTCCTCTCTCCTTCTCTCTTCCTGCAACAGATGTCCTTTTGGATCGTTTTCTGCATCTTCAAGCGAGAAAAAGGGACACCCAAAAGCACTGAGGGTGCCCCCTTTGCGCGTTTGAAGACACAGAAGGCGATTAAAAGGGACGCCCATGTTGGATTGGCAGCAAACCCAGCTGATGCTCATGATTCTCTCTCTCTCTCTCTCTCTCTCTCTCTCTCTCTCTCTCTCTCTCTCTCTCTCTCTCTCTCTCTCTCTCTCGATCCCTACATATGGGCGATGGAACGGGTGTCCTTTTCAATCGTTTTCTGCATCTTCAAGAGAAAAACGGACACCCCACAAGAAGGAAAAGTAACATAAGAGATAGGGAGGGAAATTGACCCTTTCCTCTCTTCTTATCTGCTATTTTTCTTATTCGCTTCAAAAAAGCAACATAAGGGAAAGGGGATTTCCTGAAGAGGAGAGAGGGAACCTATCTGTGAAAAGCAAGAATGGTTTTTTCTAGTTCGAAAGGGAATAGGGAGAGACAAGGGAGAGATGATATGTACAGCTTTGCGCCTCATTTTGTGATTCCGTCTCCTTGCTTCCTGTCTCTTCTATTCCATGCAGCACGCTTCGAGAAACATAGCATCCTTGTTATCTTTCCTCTCTCACTTCCCTTTCCCTTCTCTTCTTCTGCTTCCTTTGAACTGTTAAAAACACAAGAAAGGAACTCATATGATAAAGCAGTGGAAAGGTAAGCAGAGGGTGACTCCTTGCGCGTGGACCTTTCCATAATGCTCCATCATATTCCTCCTCTCGGCCTGTCTCTTCTGTTCCTTTCCTTACTCTTCTCCTTCTCATAGTTCTTCCTTTTTGTTTTTCTCATTTCGAAAAGAAAGAGGGAAGGGAGAAACAAGGGAGAGAGAATAGATAACGAAGAGTGCCATCTTCTCTGCGCCTTGTTTTGTCTCTCCCTCTTCTCTATTCATCTGTCTTCCATTCTTTTCTTTGCTCTTCCCATTAAATATGCAATCCTTGATATCTCTCCTCTCCTTCTCTCTTCCTGCAACAGATGTGCTTTTCGGTCGTTTTCTGCATCTTCAAGCGAGAAAAAAGGACACAGAATGCGATTAAAATGGACGCCCATGTTGGATTGGCAGCAAGCCCAGCTGATGCTCATGATTCTCTCTCTTTCCCTACATATGGGCGATGGAACGGGTGTACTTTTCAATCGTTTTCTGCATCTTCAAGAGAAGAAGGGACACCCCACAAGAAGGAAAAGTAACATAAGAGATAGGGAGGGAAATTGAAGACCTCCTCATTTTACTTAGTCATTCCCTTTCCTCTCTTCTTGTCTGCCCATTTTCTGTGCGCCTTGTTTTGTCTCTCCCTCTTCTCCCTTCATCTCTCTTCTAGTCTTTTCTTTGCTCTTCCCATTGAAATGCAACCCTTTTTATCTCTCCTCTCTCCTTCTCTCTCCCTCCTCTTCTCCTGTTCCCCTCTAAACGACAAAAACGCAAGAAAGGAAGAATAAGAGGGAATGGAGGCCCTGTTCCTTTCTTCTCCTCTTTCAATGGATGGGGGAAGTGGGCGGAGTTGGCTCCTTGCCCGTACACCCTCCCCATGCTTCAGCAAACCCCTCCTCTCGCCCTATCGCCTCTGTTCTTTTCCTTGTGCCCAAACGGAAAACGAAAACGGGTTCCTTTAGATGTTCATTGTCCTTCCTTTGGTTTTTATTTCACAGGGAAAAGAACCAGAGAAGAGAAAGATAAGAACGAGAGGTGAGATGAAAACGGCACCATCTTCTCTTTGCCCTTTTTTTGCACCTCCCTCTCCTGTCTTCATTTCTCTTCCACTCTTTTTTTCCATTGCTCTTCCCATAATATTGCATTCCTTTTGATAACTCACAGGAAATTAAAATGGCCTCCTTGTTGTCTCTCCTCTCTCACTTCCCTTTCCCTTCTCTCCTTCTGTTTCCTTTTAACTTTAGCTGATAAAACACAAGAAAGGAGCTTGTAAAATCAAGCAGTGGAAGGGTAAGCAGAAGGTGACTCCTTGTGCGTGGACCTTTGCCGTACTTCATCATACCCCTCTTTTCGGCCTATCTCTTCGGCTCTTTTCCTAACCCTTCTTCTTTTCATTTTTCTTTTTGTTTTTCTCATTTCGAAAAGACAGAGGGAACGGAGAGATAAGAGAGACAGGATAGATAAAGCAGAGTACCATCTTCTTTGTGCCTTGTTTTGTCTCTCCCTCTCCTTTATTCATCTCTCTTCTATTCTTTTCTTGGCTCTTCCCATCTCCCTCCTTCTCTCCCTTCTCTTCTCCTGTTCACGAGAGCCTTCGACTTTAGGGTTGAGGAGAAAAAGAGAAGAGAAAAGAGGAACTACCTGGTTCTTGTTCCTGAGGCCACCATAGTACGACTGACGTGACAGCAGCGTACCCTCGTGGAAACGTGTATGGCTGTAAGAAAACTCGAGTCCCAGCTTCCAAATAGACCCTATTTAAGCCACCCACGCCCTCCCTCCCCCCTCTCCTCTATCTTCTCATAGAAAATGGAAATGAACCGTGTCCTCTTTCTTTTAATGCAGAATGCGAGAGCTCCTCTCTCTCTCTCTCTCTCTCTCTCTCTCTCTCTCTCTCTCTCTCTCTCTCTCTCTCTCTCCTAATGGGACATGCAAGTCCTCCTGTATTTTGTTTTCAATGAAAGATCTCTTGGGGCTTCGGTTCAGTGAACAATTATCTCAATCAATGACGAAGTCCGTAACTTCTAGCGTGTATGTTGTTGCTTAGGAACAAATATAAATGAAGCATTTTGCTTTGTTTTTTAAATACTACACATGCAAACTAAGCAAAAAGAACCCTAAAGGTATCAGCCACATATATATATATATATACACATGTAGTATGTATGTGTATATACATATATGTATAAGCATATATATATATATATACAAACACATATGTGTGTGTGTGTGTGTGTATGTGTATATATATATATGTATACACATATTTGTACAAAACATATGTATATATACACACACACGCATATATTTTTATATACATAAATATAGACACACAAATATACATAGTTCAATTTATATGTATGTATATATATATATATATATATATGTATATATATATATATGTATATAGGTATGCATCGGCGCGTATAGGTGTATACATGTACGCACAGGCATTGCAGTCGCTTCAGATGTTGCAGCACGAGCCCCAGAAAATGGTGACATGAACCCCAGGCACTCGGCCTCCAACCTCTCGGAACCCCAAGCTCAAAGACCCCAGGCTGAGGTAAGAGAGGCCTTGGGGTGTGCCAGGGATCATATGTCCTCATGTGGGTGGGCTCTTCCAGTAGCTCTTTTTGGGGTTGCTGCGGATTTTCTTAAGTTTCAGAGTGGCGCAGCCTCCAGACATCATCCCTTCCCAGCCCCCCAGATGTGCGAGTTGTCCGCGTTGTTCCCCAGCCAAGCCAAAGCGTCCCCAGAAGCATTCAACTCACTTCCGCTTTTGCTTCTTGAAGGGCACGGGTTCCGACTTTGAAGAGGGCCCCGGAGTAGTTGAAGTACAGCATGCAATGATCTAGTAAAAGGAACCTCGAACCCTGGAGCCTGGAGCCTTGCCCCGAATCCCTGAACCTCTGAGCCTGGAAAGTCCCGTGGTGCACGCCCTCTTTGTGTGTTAGAAACTCACCAGTAGGGAAATAAAGGGGGTACCCTTGTGCGCATTCACCTGCAAGTTTTTTTCCTAGGCAGCAGCAGCAGCTCCAGATGTTGCAGCTGCAGCAGGTGCAGCAGCTGCTCACAGGCACCTGTGGGCTCCGGTTCAAGGGGGGTTTCGCAAATTCATGCGGGCCTGGGGTTCAGGGTCAGGGGAGTCGGGGCTGGAAGGCCGAGAAGGTTGCAGTCCAGACCGAAGGGTCGGGGTGTGGGACCACGTCGGGGGCTCGTGCTTCCTAACCTAACACTCCCTCACCAGGAAGCCTGCTCAACGGCGGCCTTGGGGGTGGGCTCTGTGGCGGGCTTGTGGGCCTCATGCCGGGTGCCCAAGATGGAGATGCCGGTGTCTGTGCAAATCCAGGGCGAATGCGTTTTGGCATAAAAATCCACAACCTTTTCTTAGCCTTGGCTTCCAAGAGCTACTCGGGCCTGTACACCCTGCGGGGTGAGGGAGTTAAGGGTTTAAAGGTTGCGGGCCCTCAGCCCCTAACGACCCCAACGGCTGGCAAACGTCTGTGTTGATGTCCCTGAGCCGACCAGCCTTTACATTCTGCCAACCTGTAATAGACAAAGGCGATGTCACTGGAAAACCAACCAGCACACCCCAAACGGCCTGTCCGAACCTGCCTCACCAGACAAAAGCTGCGGCATGCGTCGTAACACCATGACATCGCGATGTCGCCAACTGGCCTGCTGAACACCCCAGCACACTTGTGCAAATCCGCTTAGAGCTTCGCAAGCCCTGATCCTCTCGAGGGTGGATTAGTTTCCAGCAGTGTAGCTTTCAGGGTCCTGTGTGATTTGGCGTTTTCGTGGTTTGGGATTGAGAGAGCTGTTTAGCAGGGGCAATGCTTTGCAGAACTGAGGCCGCTGCAGGCGTCTCCCCCTGCCGCCCACACCTCGGCTTTGATACAACACATTGAGTTCAACGAAGATGCTTGTGAGACCTATTCATTGTTGCAACACAGGTGGTGCTGGCTGAAAGCTTACGTAGCTGTAGTGGTCTTCTCCCTCCGACCACATGGTGCTGTCGCCATGCCCCACCCGGAGGCATCGAACCTGTCCAACGAGATGCTGGCAAATCTCCTCATGGCCTGGTACTACTCAGGGTGCCCGCCAGGGTCCTGCGTTTCATCACACATCACGTACAGTGCACACCTTGGATCTCTTATGTGACCCTACAACATTCCCTTCAGTCTTGAGTCTTTACCTGCAGAGCATTGATGAGCATTGTGTGTAGTCTCGCCATCATGTTCCGTTTTCCCGATGTGGAGTGTGCAGTATCCAAGCCCCAGTCCCGGGAGTCCCGGGTCGGAGTGTGGGAGTGAGCTTGAGATAGCTCGAAGGTGCCTGGGATAGTAGATGCATTCGCTGCGCTCCAGGAGGAAGGTGTAAAGGAACCTTGATCATACAGCAACAGACGAGTGAGATCAAGAGCATCAGCATGAAGCTGGACGAGCTCGCAAGAAGGCTAAAGTTGAGATGATTCTTGCTCTGGTTGGGTACACCAGTAACCTGGAGAGGAGCTGCGGTGCCCGAATCACTACCTGAACATGGTGAAGCCCTCTCTGGCAGGTGTGGAGCACGTGCATTGGTTCGACAATGGGCCTGTAGATGAGGAATCAGGAATCTGAGGACCCATAAGTTGATGCACCTTTGCCACTCCGAACTCCTCTTCAAGTCGGAGGAACACAGAGGTCTACTTTGAAGAGGCCTTTCCCTTGCTCCCGCGGCTCCTCGAGCAAGGCCTGCTGACGACCACGCCATGAGACAGAGGTTGAACATGAAAGTCTTTGACGCAACGCCTGTTTCGATCCACTATGCCGACGAGGAGGAGGAGGAGGGGGAGGGGGAGGAGGAAGAGGGGGGGGGAGGAGGAGATTGTGTCAAGTCAGTATGGCAGCATCCTGGTACAACCTTCAGAGCTGACAACGTAGTTGTTACAAGGACACTACGGCCAATGGAGAGAAAGGGCTCAACTCATATGAGAACACCCTTTTGGCAAAGCACCGCTTCGGTGTGTTAAGATTTGCGTGGTCTGTCAGTTCCAAGCTGTCCAATCCTTCGGCAGAAAGTGTAGTTTTTTTTTTTGTTGTGCTTTTGGGGTTGGGGAGCTGGAAAAACTCGCCTGATCTCGCCTGCCACTCCTGTGGCCGGCCAGGTACTACACGGGCGAGTATGCGGCCAAGCAGGGCCACCGCTGAGTTAACCAGGGATGGCCTGTTGAAAAATTGAAAGCGGAGCGGTTAGCTTGTACTAACCCCAAACTTCCAAAAGGTCGGGAGCGTCAGGAATTAGGAGTTGGGGGGATGGAGATTCACCTTTACGATATCAGACTTCGCCGCTTGTAGCTTTAGCGTCTTGGTCAGTGCGTCAGAGAGCAGCAATACATCAGTATCTTACCTCGAAAGCTGAAGCCGCAACCCTGCCGATTTTTGTAGCACAGGAGCGGCGAGTAGTCCAGATCAATTTTGAGCCCGATTGCTGCGCAGCCCTTTCCCCCCTCCGTTCGCACAAAACCACGCAATGAATGCATTAAAGTATGCGTATATGTAACTACATGATGGAGCCGAACTATGCGCATTCTACGCAGCTGTCTATGTAGAAGTGTATATATATATATATACACTTGTCAATGTTTGTGTCTACATGAATGAGCAGTAGCAGAGACAACCATGAACATAATCAGAACAATAGCACGGACGTTCAACATGGGCAGCAGAACGCCTGGACTTGCGGCTCCTGCCCCCGCTGATGTTATCTTGGCTGAAGGAGACATTGGTAGCCGCATTGTAGGCAGTGTCAGCTGTGAGGATGCGCGTTGAGTTGTCAAGTCCGCAATGTTCATGGCAATGAACACAGCGAACACCTCCCTCCTTCGTGATGGAACTTTCAAATGTGCTTCATGTGTCCTGCTGGACCCTGTAGCGCTGGACCGGGGCGACTGGGTTTGGGATCCACGGTAGGGTTGCGGGACTCCATGCTCGAGAGGTGGGTGTAGCGCGGGGGCATATAGGCATAGGGTTCGGGACCTTTATCCAAGCGCCGCCATGGCATCACTTCAAGTCCAGATGGAGGCCTTACATGGTGGTTCCATCCGTTCCATCCCCCCCAGGCTGTTTGGAACTTGGGGGTGGAGAGGCCACAGTTCCGTACAGCACATCCCCTGGCGTAGCCACCCGAAGCAACCCACCTTGGCCTCAGGACTCAAACTTTAGAGGCCCCAGTACCCTGGTGCTCCTTTGCCAGTCAATAAGAGGGCTTTCAGTAGATGTAGGACCTCTTTGGGCCTTCGCTTTCAGTACTCCAGTGGTTTAGGGTTTGGGGTTTACGGGTCTGATGCCCTGCGAGACCTAAACCGTGCTAGCAACCCCCCCCCCCCTCCCCCCCGACAGTTGAAGTTCAGGAGGCCTACGTCTTCGTCATATGGAGGGGGCCAAGCGTAACAGCTTTCCAAGGACCGCTCCAAAACATGAAACAAAAAGCCGTAAGCCCCAAGCCGGCACGGTCACGGGGCTCAGGAGTTTCGGTTCTATGCAGGTCTATTCGGCACCCAGTATGCAAAAGTGGCCACGTAGGAGCTCGCAGTCCCGGGAGCCAAGTGCCGCTTCAACTGAGTGAAGAACATGCTTAGGACTTAGGCAGACAAAGTGTTGGATCATGTTGTGGGATCTGGTCGGCTCAAGCTGTGTGTGGTGATCGCCCGGGTGCTCTGGACCGGCTGTGCAATCCGTCGAAGGCGAGTCCCCAGCTGTGTAATGCACGCAGTGTGATCCAATTAATGAATTATTTAGTGCCGTGGGGCTGGACGAAGTCTGCTCCCTTGTAGAGTCGAAGCTTGCACGTTCAAGCGAAGTTTGAGACGTGCCTAGTCCCAGCATGGAGTGCAAGACAGGGGCCTTCCAAAGACGCGCGGAGCACGCATGTGCCAAACCCGCATCTCTACTCTATACAGCAGTTGATCAGTCAGGACAGTCGACAGCGCTCGCCGAAAACATGCGGCCTCAGCAGAGATGTGTGCTTGGCCATCGCAACCTGGTCCTTGCATGGAGTGCAGGACAGGAATCTTCCAAACGGAGACAGATGGTGCCATAATTGGCCCTCCCATCACGAACCTCGTTGTGTCCCATGGCTGAGCGATCAGGACGCGCGAAAGCGTTGCGCAAAAAACAGGTAGCCCATGGCCAAACAGAGACACGAAGCTTGAAGCGTAGCTCCAGCAGGGTGACGCTGTCTCGAAGTATTGGGGGCCCAGGCAGAGGTTCACCACAGCTTCATTTGACGGGACGCGGCTGTGCTACGTGGAGTCCCAAACCCCAAAGAACCCGATGTAGGATTCAGGACAGCTTTCTCAAAGGAGCATCAACCCACAAAGCCGAAAGGCAGGAAGAGAGCTGCAGAAGTTGCGAGAGAAGTGAGATTGCATGTGTTGCATGTGAGAGGCATATGCATTCCGACAGCTCCTGGAGCACTTGCAGTGGCGCAGCGATGCCGGGAGACCCTGCTTTCAAGCCCTGAGAGGTGCTCCCTGCAAAGGGTGCCCTGAGAGGTGCCCCCGCCCTCTGGGCTTAGAGGCTTGCGTTTTTAACTCAAAAGGTTTGGGCGTCGCCTTAAATGATCCAATCGTTTCGCTTGAAGTTGCACTTTTGCCGTTTTGGACAAAGCACCCTCTTCTGCCCGACCTCCCCCTCCTACAATTCACCCCTCCACAAACAACAGCCCCCAAAAACAACATACCGGGGGTTATCTTCCCTTTTGCGTTTTTGTGTTGTTTCCTTGGAGGCCCGCGGAGGGTTCCCATAGCAGGTGCAAAACATCGACCTCATGAACTTGGCCGGATTCTGCAGGAACTGCCTCTCCAAGTGGTGCTCCTGGTGAGTGAAGCTTCGGGTGTGGGATTTCCCCCAAAACCCCTAAAACCAACCACAAAACCAACCCCCGACGCATGCGGAGTGCAAAGATCGCGCGCGCACGTAGCTCGATGGTCCACAAGCTTTGCGGCTAGTTGAGCCTTGCCCGAAAACACGGAAAGCCTTTCTTAAACCCTGGATGCGCCGCAACTTCTGCTGGCACAGGCGGCCTCAACAGTAATGGGGGCGAAACTCTCACTTCAAAGCACAAGGTTCCACAGCGAAGCCAGTCGCCGTTTAGCCGAAGCCCTTCCTTGCAGGTACCACGCAGGGGCCAAGGCGTGGTGTTCTGAGGTTGAAAAGGTTTAGGCCATTGGGGCTCCTGAGGGTTTTGTTGTTGTCTTCAGCCCCCGCCCCAATTCGTGAATACCTTTATAAAGCCTTTAGACTCTTCCCAGCAGCTGCTTTTGAGAGCTTCTGGGCGCGGCATTGGGGATGCTGGTGCGTAGGGTTAACGTCCAGAGCTCGCCCTTCCCAGGAATATCTGAACTGTAGGGCACTGGGCTGAGAGGAGGGTTCGCTTTCAGAAGTCCAGCATGTGTGCGCAAACTGGGCCGAGGAGTTGCTGTATAGAGCTTGAAATTTCCTAACTCCTGCATGCATTCAGCCGCTATATCTGTGGGGTGTTGGCCCACGCAGTTGATGGAAGCACTCTGTGGCAGCAAGCCACACAGGGCCGGTCACTTACTGAACCTAACCCGAACCAAGGAAACAAAAACGGATGTTGCATGTCGCTGGCTTCGCAAGGGAGGGGGGGGGGTGGGGTGGCGCCTGGGGCTTCAGGTGACGGCTTTATGGAGGGTGTGCAAGATGAGTATCCTGAAACAAAACACAGCAATGCACGAGATAAGTTGGGCCAGGTTTATGGCGTTCCCATGGAGTACGAGGCCTGAGTGTCGAGAGCAAGCCGTGGCTTTGAGATTCTCTTCTCCTCTCCTCTCCTCCCCTCTCCCCTCCTCTCATCGTCTCTGAGATTCTCTTCTCTTCGTTCGCTCCCTCACTCGCTCTCTCCCTCTTCTCCCTCTCTTCTCCCTCTCTTCTCCCTCTCTTCTCCCTCTCTTCTCCCTCTTCTCCTTCTTCTCCCTCTCTTCTCCCTCTTCTCCCTCTTCTCCCTCTCTCCCTCTCTGCCTTTACCCCCTCGATGGCACAAAACAGCGGCACAACTGGGCAAAGGCCAATGTGTCTCTCAAGGGCCAGTGCCTTTGTTTTATGAATATCATCTCTCTTTTTTGGGGCCGGGGGGGGGGGTGTTGAGGTTTGAGGGGTTGTCTCTCTTTATACGCGCATGAGCAAAGGAGGCGTGCAACTTCGCCACGGCCTCGGTATGGGTCGGGGGCAACTGGATAGACCCGCAGGCCTTATCGAATCTTCCAGAAAGTCCGTGCCAGTTTTCTCTCAGATGACGGGTCATCTCAAGTTTATGAGTGATGGAGTAGTTCCTGACCCACGGAACTGTAGCTCAGTATCTCGGCAGCAGCTGGGTTTTCAGAAGGCCTCCGCTTCACGGCCCTTAAACCCCCTAAACCCAAGGGGTGCCACAGAGGTAGGTTCTCAGCATGGTTTTGGGGTCTTCGGGAGATAGGCCGTGCAGTAGGATGATTCAGAGTTTGGCTTGACGGCCTTGCGCCATCCTCAACTCACATGTTGGTTGTTCATTGAGGTGGTGTAAACTCATAGTAACTCATGAAGTACACGCAAAGCTACTCTGGTCCGTTTCGTCCGAGACCATGTAGGAAAGTATCCCCGCTGCTATACCAGCCAGCGATGGCCCAATGTTCTGAAACTCTGACGCCCCGAAGAGGAAATGGAATCATGGCGTTGGGGCTTGAAGGCTGCGCCCCATTTACGCCTAGCAGGCTTTGTTTGTTGCTGGTCAAAGGGTTTGGGGGGAGGGCTTGTGGCATGTCCGCCCAAGGTCTACGGCCAGCCGTATGCAGACTGGAAGAAAGTGCACCAAAAGAAAGCCTCCCAGGACGGTGGACACTTCTTGTTTCAGAGGGCCGTGTCAGTGTCTCCGGCGGGTTTATGCCGATCCTACGTAGGGCGTTGGGACAGGTGCCCTGAGAAGGACGCACAGTGGCTGGAGGAACTGGAACTCATAGGGCATGGCCGCATGGTGCATGGGGTTCGGCGCTGGAGCTAGTGGCCCTGGCGACCATGCCAGAACTTATTTTTCCCGTCACCCTCTCCCCCAGGAGCAGCTTACGGTGTTCGAGTCCTCCAAGGCCGAAGTCGAGTTTTGTCGGATCAACGTTTTTTCTTACAGTTGTTCCTCTCCTACTGCTCAAGGGCTTTGAGGACTTGAGGGCTTTTAGAGCCTCCGGTTGAGCTTAGAGATCGCAGCTTCTAGGCTCTTGCTTTCGCTAGGTTTGGGACCCTTTGGTGTCTGTTTGTCTTCCAGCCCAGCCTTAGTATGGACGCGTTTCCATGTGTGAGAGGGCTCTGAAGTATGGGCCCTTGGGTTGTATCGGGTATCAAAGGGGTGGGGCTTCCCAATTCAGGGCCCATACTAAGAGGCCCTTGTAACTACCCTTTCATAATTTCCGAGATGTTTGATTCATTAGTTTCAGAAAGCTTCCTCGAAATCGTTCAAGCTCCTGCCCAGGGTAGTCCTACATATGAGAACTCCTCAAGGCTTCGACAATGCTTTCCACTTCCTCCACACCCGCTTCCTGTTTCGCAGTACGATTCCAGGAGATGCATGCAAAGACAGAGCCAAAGATTCTCCTGGCTGGCCAGGTGCTCGCGCACAAACGCTGAGTGTTACAATGCACGCCCTCAAGCCCCAAATCTGATGAGGCGACACGTCATTTTTTTCCGCAGAGGTTGCCTGGGGGTCTACGTTCGAGAGAGGGGGTTCAAGTCGCACAAGCGCTTCAGATTTACCACCTGGTACCCTGGCACACCGCGAGCCCTCTCGGTGGCAATCGCGTAGCTATAAGCGATTCTTCACCTGGAATCACCCCAAAGCTCCCACAAGCTGCATTGACCGCCTTGACCGCGTAGCTATATCTCGCCGCAGCTTGGATCCAGGCGCCTTTCTAAGAAAGGCGCCATGCAATATGCCGCAGATGCACATGATTCCTTCTCTCATCAACTCTGTCGATGCATGCTGCCGCAGGCCTAGCTGGCCACTAGGATTGGTGATTTGATGCCCTCTCATAAAAGAACCCTGGAACAGAAGAGGCCTCTCCCTCCTACACCCTCCTTCCCTCGCGAAATCCTTGCAGACATGAACGGATGCAACGCTCCACACTACAGTGCGAAAGAGACAGTACACAGAACAGATAGAACAGTTATCGCTGGAGCTGCTCCGGTATCGGCGCCGCCCTGATGACCCTGGTGGGCCAGGACCTGTGGCATTGGTATGGCAATACTCTTGTTTGTGAGAGGAAATCCTATTTGCTTCGCCCAACAGAGACTTGCTCATAGAATTGGGTTTGGGGCAGCGGGCTTAGAGGTTCAGATTTGCCCCAATGCCGAAAGCCTGAACTTCGGCTGTGCCTGTGCCCGGCAGGAGCACGGCGCACTGGCCCCACAGCCAGGGAAGCTGATAATGCGTCGGGGTGCCGCATGGCAGGCAAGCGGCTTTCACAACACTTCACAACTCTCAAGTCCTCAAGAAAAGGAGCTATCGAAGAGAACACGTGCCGAAACCGCAGGCAAGCTCTGGCGCAAAGCTTCGATTGTCGAAGCCGGTGCCGGTGCCGCGAACGCGCGGGGCCCCAGGAAAAGAACGGCTTGGCTTTACAGAGGATCGGGTGTGGTGTGTGGTATTTGGCCACCCCGACCTGCAACCAAAAGTTGCATCCTCGAGCTTAAAATAACATTTGGCACGTCGCTTTGCTTGCCTCGAGGACGGGGGAGGAGGCCCAGCGATCGATTTGTGTGGCCCAGGCTCGGACCCCGACAGTGTTTACCCCTCCGCCGGCCTCCCCCCGGAACAAAAAGGAGACATGCTTTCGAATCTTCGCGGAAGAATCAGTTTGCTCAAGGGGGGTCGACGCCAACCGGTCTTGGGCCCACTCTTCGCGAAGTGTGTTTTGGGCTGGCCGCTTGCCCGATCGGGTTGGGCCGGGCCGAGCCGGCTTTTCCAACCTCCGCATTCGGCATTCCCATGTATTCCCATGTCTCTTGTTGGGGGGTGGCTCGGGGCAAGAGACTTTGACGTCCAGCATGGCAGAGAGCCTTAGAGGGTTTAAGGACATTGCTTGGTGGGATCTTCCAGCGTTTGGGGAAGGCTACAGTGGCTACGGGTCAACCCGACCTTGGGAGTAGCGCCCCTCATAAGACCCGAGAAGCTGGGCACGTATCCAGGGTTTCGGGTTTTGGGATAGTTCAGGTTTCAGGGGGGGTCTATTTTAGGGTCCCTTATTGTCGTAAACCCCCGAATGTAACTACCGGATAGTAACCCTTTACCTCGAACGCTAGCCCCTTCAAACCTTCAAACCGCCAGCGGACACACTGAGATATTGCAAGGCCCTCGGACCACCCTGCCCAAGCCCCCGAAGAGGACCTTTTGTGAGTGTGAGGGGCCTTGCGGCATTTCTGGACTTCGACTTGGGGCAGCCACAGCACCGTAGCGGCTTTGGCGCCTTGATGTGGTTGAGGAGGGGTTTGGGAAGTCATGGGCCCCGGGCGGTATTTTTCTAGGGGACGTTCTGGAGCCCAGCAGAGCCGAGGTTCTCTAAGCATCCTGGGCCCTAAAGGGCTCTAGAATATCCCGAAGCCCTCTGTGCAGAGGAGGATCTCGGGCCACTCGCGCCCAAGGAGGCACCGACGTAGAAAAGCCTTCAAGTTGCCGGCTTGGGGTTTTCTGAGTTTTCTGACGTGGGGGCACCGGTTTGGGGGGTCTAGGGAAGATGTTCAAGCGGATGTGAAGTTCTTGTTGAGGTGGGAAGGATGGGGCTGGAACTGCCACAAGTCCACGTTGGAGTTCCTGCTTGAGCAGCCCAAAGTGCGGGGTAGGAGAGGAGAGCATTCGTACCGTAAGAACCCAACCCCCCAAACCCAAACACTCCCAGGAGCTGGGTTTCCGAAGGCTCAAGCTGACTCACTCCCATTCTTTATGCCCACTGAGGCCACCTTGAAACGTCACCCTGTTTCACGCCGCACCACATGCCACATGACTTGAAGCAAATGATCCCCTTGGAGGCTCCCCGGCCCGGCAAGCCCTCGCGGTCGCAGGGCTCCTGGGAGCCGAGCTTCCAGGCCTCTTTCCTTTTAGGCATCCCCTTTTGCACGTCCTCCTGGTTCCTTGTGCAGACATCAGAGAGCCCTGGTACAAAGAAAGAGTTCCCTTTGTCGGATGCCCCGAACAAGAAGGAGTGGGAGAGAGAAATGGGAGAAGCGCACGTTGTGAGTTCCCATGAGTTTTTACACTTCGGAGAGGCGGCGAAGGCATCCACAGGCTACCGGGCCCAGCGGCCTCCTGCAGGAGAGCGTTTTTCGTTTTAAGAAGGGTGGGCTTGATTTTAAACTTTGCTATTTTCTAAGCCCCAAAAGCTCACCTCAGTCCAGCTACTTCTGCCAGCTGCAGCCTCAAACCTCACTGGGCCCATGGCCGAAAATATCGCAGGAGCAGCGCCCTCACACCGGCCCGGCACCTTGGAGATCAGGCCCCCGCGTAAGGGAAGGTGAGGGAAAGCTTGGGCCTTCACGAACAACAAATCACCAAACGTGTGTGGTCCGACCCGCAGGAGAGCCGCAGGAGAGCCCAGAGAGCCCAGAGAGCCCAGCCTGTTTAACCCGGAGGTGGTGGACCTGACCCGTCTGGTCTGCCACAAGCCTGCCACAAGACCTCTAGCTTTGGTTCCGTTACGATCCCGCAAGGCGGTGGCAGTGGCCCACCGGGAATTCCAGCACTCCGGTGCGAGGCCGGGCCCGAGGTCAGAAGTTGTTTTGTTCTGTTCTGTTTTTGTTCGAGATCGGCTCTTAACTTCAGTTGAGGCGATTTGGTGTTTGGGCTTCTTCCGTGTGCTTCCTTTGGTTGTGTCTAGTGTGTTGTCTTGCTGCTTGTTTTTGCAGGAGTGAGGACGGTGGAGTGTGGAAGGTTGGGGTTTTGAAATCTGAACTCTTCTGCAGTGGAGGTGCTTGCCCCTGAGCCTGAACCGTCACCGCTACCATGACATCTTTGTGTGCTGCTGCCCCTGAAGCCCTCCCAGCAGCACCTTGACAGATCCAGCAAACCGTCGCAAAATAGTTTCCAATAGATCATCGACCCTCAGGCCTTACGTGCATTTAGGCTCGAGATTGCATGCGCAAAGTACAACATGACGGCCTTAAAGAGCTACAAAAGAGGTCCGGGTCCGCCGTTGCCGGGCACCTTGGCGTATGCCTCGGACAGTGGCCCTGAGGCTCCCGAGGAGGAGGGGTTCCGGATTTCCTCGCCTGGGCTCAGTTTTGGGTTTGGGCTTGAGCAGGGTCATGGGTACAGTGGTACAATTGACGACAACTGATGCGAACTTCTGCCATGACTTGTTTGGGGCACCCATGGACTTTCAATGACATCCCCTGCCGCCAGGAGCCTCTGCCGTGGGCCGCGCCGGAAGATGATGCGCCGTCGGACCGACATATATATATATATATACACATGTATATGTTTGTTTTTTTTTTGACCGCTGGTGTGTGTGTGTGTGTGTGTGTGTGTGTGTGTGTGTGTGTGTGTGTGTGTGTGTGTGTGTGTGTGTGTGTGTGTGTGTGTGTGTGTGTGTGTGTGTGTGTGTGTGTGTGTGTGTGTGTGTGTGTGTGTGTGTGTGTGTGTGTGTGTGTGTGTGTGTGTGTGTGTGTGTGTGTGTGTGTGTGTGTGTGTGTGTGTGTGTGTGTGTGTGTGTGTGTGTGTGTGTGTGTGTGTGTGTGTGTGTGTGTGTGTGTGTTGTGTGTGTGTGTGTGTGTGTGTGTGTGTGTGTGTGTGTGTGTGTGTGTGTGTGTGTGTGTGTGTGTGTGTGTGTGTGTGTGTGTGTGTGTGTGTGTGTGTGTGTGTGTGTGTGTGTGTGTGTGTGTGTGTGTGTGTGTGTGTGTGTGTGTGTGGGGACCAGGGTGCGCTCGGCCTATAACCACAGGAGTACTCCGGCCAGAAGGCTCCCCCCCCCCCAAGCGAGTACTCAAGCTGGCGAGGGTTGGATGGATCACTTGGCAAGACAGCCCACTTCTCAGACTCAAAGCTCTTCCCACCATGATCCCTCATGGAGGAGGTACTAAGCAAGGGATGCAAACTTGAAGAAGGGGCATAGCTAGAGCTACAATTAAATTAGAAGACCCTACAGGGTCGTCCGACACGCACGCACTCACGCACGCACCGCCAGCAAGCAAGGGGCAAACGGCACAGCTCGCCGAAGCCCCATCGGCTGGACACGTCACAAACAATATCCCCTTGGTGCGATGGGGCAGTGCCTAAAGCTGAAGGCACCACCCCGGGAGGGGGAGCATTTGTGCACATCGGCGTGTTCAGACCCGAGCTGAGGCGTTTTTGGCTTTTATAGACGGCACGCCGAAACCCGGCGTGAGAAGCTCGGCCGCCCAAAGCCGAGTGCATGAGAAGAAACCTAAACCCTGTCATGAGCCATGTCGGACGGCGCCGGATGGAGGGTTTGATTGAGGGTTGCCCGAAGCCCCACGCCCGAAGGATGCGGAGGCTCCGCCGGAGGCCCGATCCCCAGAGAACCCCAAGGGAGAGTGTCAGGGGGCTGTTCAGGGCTTGCTGCTTGGGGGGCTATTCTTCATTCATGTATTTGCATAAATACATAAACAAGTAAGAATGTGTGTATATATATAGTATGTATAATGTATATACATAGTATATCTGTAGGCTGTGCGTGGCCTTTTGAAGCTATTGGCGCTTTCTGATACGGCTAACGGCATCCAGGTTCTGCAAGAAGGAGCCACTGTTTTAGCAACCATGCCGCAGAGACCCCCCTTTTAACAAGCATACAAGTCGAACAACAAATGCGGGACTCTTCTTAAAATCCCTAAGCTTAGGGGAGGTTGAGGGATTTGTGACGGTCGGAGCTTGATTCGGAGGCCCCTGCGAAGGAAGTACCCTCCGGTGCGGAGGCCTCCGATGATGCCCCGGCCTTGGGCAGTGGGGTTTGACAGGCTTGACAGGGGGGCGCGGCAACCCAGCAAACAAGATGGAAGCTTTGGTTCACAGGTTCATGACTCCATGACGGTTGTTCTTTCTATACATCGACTCGTCCCTTCATGGCCAGTTGGCAAAGACTGTCGCGTTTTCATGGGCTCATAGGGGGCAATGGAGAACTATACCCTCAGTGAATTGGCCACGAATGAAAGGGTCCAGGTCAAGAACTGATCTCACATAGACGTCAGGCCTCCAACATTGACATGGCCAGTATGGCAGCCCTTCGCCCCACCCCAGGCCTCCGAGAACGACGCGCCGCCGGAAAGCAGCAGCGAGGAGGGAGACTCCGGCACCGTGGAGGAGGCACGCCCCTAGACAGTTCAAGACCGCTATCAGCATCTCACGGATGACTCAGGGTGTGGCTGCCGTATTGGGAACGAGTTGCCTGTTCTTGCACGATGCAGCTCCGCAAACGTGGTAAACGTGTAGGAACACGTAACCAAGCTCCCGAATGCCAGGACCCCGAGCAAACCCAGCCCTGTATAGACCTTCGTAGAGCAGCCCTGAGAATGCCCCCCGTATCCCTGAGAAAGGGCGGTTCAGGGTGTTACGAGTGCCAGGCTCCCAGTGAGCGTTCCGTGGAGGAGCCGAAGGCTGCTGGGTTTGCCCGGGAAAAATGTCTTTATGAGTCTTATTTGAGCAGGGCTTACTTGAGGGGTCAGTGACCCCGATTTCTCTGAGGGCTGGAACCTCCGAACCGGCAAGTTTGGGTGGCAGAAGCAGGGGTTCGGATGCAGGCCTGATGATGTGTTTGGCTTTGTTTCGTGATCAGGGGCGGGCATGAAACAGGGGGGTGGGGGCGGGAAGGGGTGACTTGATGCAGGCTTCAAGGTGTGGTCCGACTTCTTGAATCCTGTCCTAAACTCTTTGTGAAGCCTAGCCGGACCTAGACCTTGGCACAGATTGCGGATCACATGCTTGAGGTTCAGTTTGAAGATGCCTCCCCTACGTCTCAAGAAAGGCACTCGCAGCAAAGGCGTGATCATGTTCGATGAGGAACCAGCGTTCATGTATAACAAGGTCGAGCCGTTGTAGTTCAGAGCGGATATGGGCTCTAATAGGCGATGTCTCAAGCCTCCCATGAAGGCTTCTAAAGCCTGCACCTCACCCGACATCCGCTGCGAGACAGGAGCCAACCCAGCAGCAAGCTCCAGCGCACGCCAGCAACCGAGCGCTCTTGTTGGGATAGGGGAGTTCGTGTCGAGTTGAAGAGTCTAGGACCCTTCCTACGTCTGATGTGATGTGGTGGGACTGAGTGTTGGCCGCAGTGTCCAGTCAAGGATGTAGGGGAAGCGGGCGGTTTGTGGATGCTGGGAACAGGGGATTCGCGGACCTTGTGATTTTCGGGCCTCGGGCGCGAGAGTGGCGCGAGCCTCCGGAGTTTCTGGGGCGCTTAGACATGCAGACTCAGACAGGAAGCTCCATAAAGAGTTCCCGCACGCCACGTTCGCCCAACATGCGACATTTATCCTTAGAAAAGCCTGTGTCGAGCAGCCCGGATCGCCCCTCCCCCTCTCCCCCTGCCCTTCAGCACCACCTTCACATCATGCCAACAGCCCGAAGGCCCCCAAGAAAAGCCCGGAACTCTCCTGGAACGCCAGGTGAGGGCGCAGAGCCGAGAGAAGGTTCAGAGCCAGGCCAAGGGCTTGGTGCCGGGGGGGGGGAGTTTGATGGGCGTTTAGGTAGGCAGTCGGCGGAGTTTTCTCTAATGAACATGTCGATTTTTTAGGAGGCTTCACATTGGCTTTAGATCTCAAAGTGGCTTAGGGCAGCCCCGGCGGATCGTTTAGCCTTGGGAGCTCTCACGATACACCCGACAATTCTCCACCCCCAACTCCGGAAACCCGAAGCCCCAAAGTTCAGCCCCCAAGCCCCCATCCCGTCTGACAGGATCCGGCACCCGGGAGCCGGAGACTTGGAAGCAGGCTTAGAGGCTTACATGAAGGCGGACACAACTGGCTTCTGCACATCTCGGACCGCGGAATGCGGGCGTGCCCCCCCCAAACTTCGCATCCCTTTGTGCAGTTCGTCTGGGCTGCCAAGTCTTGCATTGAACTTCTTGAACACAAAGCCGCGCTGCAAAAGCCAGACGTCCAAGACTTTGTGCTTAGATGCAAGCATGCAGCAGACCTCACCTCGACCTGAAGCCCACAAGCGCATGTATTTCAGATGCTTTAGACGCCCCATCCCCTGTAAATCCCAGCGTGTTGGGATCTTTGGGTTGGGGTGGATAGGGGCATGCGGCTGATGCGCAGAGGTTTCCTCTCGGAGGACGGCTCGGCGGATGAAAGGCCCGGCCTCTGGGCGGAAGTTGTTGTTTTCCCCCTCCCCCCTCCCAGAACAGCGCAGAAGACATGGGGGTTTCCGAAATTAGGGGTACCTTCTGTCGGTCCTTATGATTTGGGAATCTTACTATTTGAGGATTTATATAATGGGTCCCTTATTGACGTAAAGCCCCGTATTGTGTATCACTTGGACACCCCCTTCAAGCCAGGCTGAAGGAAGAGCCCAAGGAGGAGCTACTCGCAGCAGTCGCGGCCAAGCCGCCAAGGAAGGCCCAGCCTCAGAAGGCGGGACATCTGTTGAGCGTGTAGCTACACTACATTACACTACGCTCCATCCCCAAATCATTCGTGACACCTAATGATCTATGACCTATAACCACAACAATGTATGTGATGGGGATTTTTGAAGTCCAGGTAGTGTGTGTGTGTGTGTGTGTGTGCAAGGTATGTCAATCTCAAGAGACTTGTTGACCGACCCGGGGGGTGGGAATTGAGATTTGGGAGCTCAATGTCTTGACAGTTTTGAAATGTCGAGGTTTGGAGGCTTGTAGTTTCGGCAACTGAGCTTCTAGACCTGAAGCGCTCTTCATCGTCCAAAGCCCATCCACATTAAGCCCTTGGAGCCACCTCCAGGCCGACAGAAGCAATGCAAACTCCGCCAGCACGGTGCTCGGAGTACTTCTGGCCGCTGCGCCAAACGCTGGTTCGTTGCGGTGCCAGTCAGCCCTAAGCATTCCTAAGCCCGATGAAGCCTGCAAGCGCCACAGGCCCCATAAGCCCTCCATGCCCCAGGTTTTCTCTCGGACGACGAGAGCACGACGGAAGCGCGGGGCCTCCCAGAATCGCCGGCATGGGACAATGAAGTGAAACTACAGGGTTGTAAAGTATGAAAGTTAGGAGTTTGGGAGGGTTTAGGGTTCAGCGGAACAAATCTACACACCTTTAACAAAAAGCATCCCAAAACACACATTTTTGGACCTGCAAGCGACGGATCAGAGGAGCTGCGCAGGCACCCTGAAGCTTCCCCAACTCGAGACGAAAATGGGGGGAGGAGAGAAGAGACAAAGCTCAACAAAAACGGAGAAAGCGCACCCTGAAGGCCCGCACCTCCTGCACCGGTTGCCAGTCGTGTACTGAAGCCGGCCAAAGGACCTGTTCGGAAGAGAATGTGACTTCGGTGTTCAGATTGCTGGGCGTTAATGTCAACCGTCTTATGCTGTCATGGTGCACCATTTGATTTGGCCACCTGCCCTGCACAAGGACGGGTCGGATGCGCCAGCGGTCTTGTGCCGCATTCAACAGCCTCATGCGTTCAAGATTTAAAGAGGGTTGAACAATGTTGAACATCGCTCATATACCCATGTCATTCGATATCAGTGCCAAGGAGACCGCTCGCGCCATCCAATTGGCGCTTTGTCAGAAGGATGGTTCCTGAATATGCTTGGCCCCCACACGTGATGGAACACTCGTATCCCAACATCCTTCTCGGAACCCTCCCTTTGATGAAGCGTCAATCTTCTAGTTTTGAACATGCCTGGGGCTGACAAAATGTCACCACCTGGGTCACCTGGAGTGAGCGGCGCCTGCGAAGGACAAGAAAGCTCAGTGACTCAGGGAAGAGTAGCCTGAATACAACACGGGGTCTGCCATTTTGGATGCCTTGATGCTCTGAAGATATTTTCTTGCCTTGCAGGTTTTGTTTGGTAACTCCAAGAACCTTAGAAAACCGAAACCTCGAACCCCGCCCTCGACGCTTTCTCCACTTCGTGCCAGACGATGGTTCCTTCGGGCGGCCACTCCAGTGCCAATGCCTGAGACGTCTGCATCTGGACTCTTCGATTTGGGGCTCAGTTATTGCCCAGCCGTCAAATGGCTTCCTTCCCCAAATTGAGCGGCCTGTCGTGCGAAGGTCTGTGGCCAGGGCTGTGACGCCACGCCGCTGCCCGCGCCGGTTCCCAGCCAAGGCATCTGTTTTTTTTGGGGGCTTCGGGTTTCGAGTTTCAGGTCTGAAGTCCGGGGTTTAAGCCCATCCTCGGCTAAAGATTTTAGAGCTCGTGTTCAAGTTCAAGTGTCTACCGGGTCAATCCCAGTCCTTTGGTGGTTTGGCGAATGACCCTGAAAGACATGTACTTGCGGCCTTCAAGCGGCCAAGCAAGGGTTGGTGGTTTGCAGGTTTTCACACGTGGTCCATGAGCACAAGGAAGCATCATAAACCATCATGAGCCTTTCAGTACCCACAAGTACATACGGGTGACTTTGCCGATAAAGCAGATGTGATTTCGATGCATCTGCGCTCACAGTCCTTGCTGCAAGTTGTTGGTTTCCTGTAGAACCGGGCACTTCGGCGAACGTGGTTCCGCGGGCTTTGGCAAGCACTGCGTCGCCCGGACATGCAGGGACATGGCTGGTGCACACACAGAGGCTCTCGGTCCCTGGCTTCAGCGGCGCAGGTCCAGGGCTTGCGGCGCATCGTTGCCGAGTCATCCCTAAGCGACGGGTGGGAGCCACTTTGTTCTGGAAATGAACGCCTGCAACAAAACAACGCGCTGATGAGTTGTCCGGACTTTCTCAAGAGCCGTCTTGTATGCCCACGAGATCGCTTTGCCCCCTCCCCGAACCCGCCCCGAGTCAACCCAAGCCCGGGCCCATGCCCCAACCGCCCGAGCCTGGACCCTCCGCCCGGAGCAGGCCTCTGTTCAAACCCGCCTAAACCTTGTTAAGTGCCGAATTCTTGATATTAATGCCCAAGCTCGGAAAGCCCCAAACCCTACACACTACATACCTAGCGCTTTGTCCCAAACCCTTCTCCGAAACCTACACCCTGAGACCCTCTAGCAACTCTAGCGCTTTGCGGCGCTAGCGCAGTACGGGCGCTCCCTTAAACCCGCAGCCCAAAGAACCAAACCCAAGACGCCAAACCCTAAATCCTTCCCGAAACCAAGCGCTAGCGCCGCACGGGCGCTTCCCTAAACCCCCAAAGTCTAAACCCAAGACTCCAAACCCTTTGAACCCTCCAAAACCCTTCCAAGACCCTCAAAGCATCTAAACCCACGACTCAATCCCTGAAGCCGCGCTCCTCATTCTAAGTTTAAGACTTTTTTTCGGACTCCTGAACCCTAAGCGCTAAGCCTGACCCACGCCCTAATCTCACCCGAGCACCCGGGCGAGATCCTGACATTGAAACAGCTCACCTAGCCGGAAAGAGTTGAGTCCGTCAACACCGTCGACCCCGTAAGATATCCCGAGACCCTCTCCTGAAAGGCGTCACCGAAGCACGCATCGCCGTGCTCACTGCTCGGCCCCGAGGGCTGGAAGGTCCGTCTTCGCATTTAAAAAGTTTAAAGCTTTTAACAGGGGTGCCACGAGTGCCGTGTGCCCATCGGTGCTTGTGTGTAAGTTGTTTGGGATCGTGACAAGAAGCCCCGCTCTGCAGCTGTGGTGCCCTTAGGCATCCGACAGGGCCACCCAGGGCATCTATGAGGACAAGTGGTGGACTTACAGCTTTTGGGTTTAGGGCTTCCGGCATGTTGTGGTTGAGGAGTTTCGGAGTTAGGTTCGGGGTGGTCTCGCCGTAGATGCTTAAGACACAAGGGCTTGCTTCAGGAAGCCCGGGGCATGATGGCACCCAAACCTACCTTAAGGCCCCCAGAGCCAGGGTAACTTTCCACACTGCAAGAACGCTTCCAAAACTTGAAGTTGAGGTCGGGCCCGGCAGTGGTGGAAGCGGCCACGGGCCCAATGGGAGGGGGGGGGGGGGTTTGGTTTGGGGGTGCCGGGGTTCACGGGTTTTTGAACCACTTTGAAACCTCTGGCGAACAGTGTGGACAAGCCTGAAGCCAGTTCGGGCCGGGCCTTCAGGGTGGCAGCACGGCAAGGTACGCAGTGCATGGTCTTTGGCTTCTTGGTGAAGCATCTTACCTTGCCCCAAATTTACAGTCTTACCTCACGTAGCTTGTGCCCACGCCAAAACCATCCCAAGCCCCAAGCCCCAAGAAAGGAATGGAACCACAGACCTTCTTGATCCTTCTTGGCCGTGCGAGGTCAATCTCTTCGCTGAGCGCAGCGGCGTGCTGCAGCCCAGGCAGAAGGGGGTCTGTCAGTCCACTCAGTCATCCCACAGTCCAGATGGAGCCCTCAACCCCCTGAATTCTGCAAACTGTGATGCGGCTTGAATCTTCTGCTTCTAGCAATGATTCGCCTGGGGAGATTTACCCCACTGCCCTACGTCCGGAATCCTTCATCTGCAGAGCTTTGCAGAGCTTCGGGCCTAAATCCCTGGCAATGCGGGTGTTCTTGAGCGCTAGAACCGTGACTCTAAACCCTGTCCACCTCACGCCCAAGTGCCCAAGTGCCTTGTGCAGTTTTGTGGAGCAGAAGATTGTGCCAGACAACGAGGATACCATCTTTCAGCACAGACCTCGGTGACCCAGTCCGCGATGTGCTTGCGCAGCTCGAGATGATGACTTCACTGGGGAAGCTGGGGCACTCCGAAGTTTGAGGTCATAGCTACCCATGAGCTTTACAAGTAACCTGAGGAGCGCCCTAAGACCATCCCAAGACCACCCACTGGGCATGACACCCGTCCCAAACCAACCCAAGACCTTGAAAGGAAAAACGTCCGACCTGGGCAAGCCGTATGGACTCGAACGGTCGGCGTCCGTTGATCCCAAGAAGACTGTGGAAAGATCGCCTGAAACCCTATCATCTATAAACCCTGTGTGTGCGTCACACCCTACGCACCTCCTAAACCCAAGAAAGCTTCAAACCTCGGATCCCGAAGTCCCCAAAGCCCTCTGAGCCCTCTGAGCCTTTCAAACCCGTTCTTGTCCAAAAGCCATGGCCACGGGCTCCCGGGCCTGGAGGCCTCGACCGCCAGGAGCCCAAGCTTCTTTGCCGGGAGGGGAGGGTTGTTGGGGTCTTGTGTAGGGGTGGCTTTGGGTTTGAGGCCACTGTTGCAAATGTCTCTCGTTCAGTGCATAGCGAAACTTCATGAGTCAAAGTTCCAACCGACACGAGCTCGAGAAAACCGCCTTTGGCGGCGTGGGCCAGGTAAGTGCTAAACACTCTGGCCCCTTCTAGAAGTTGAAACACACCCTCAGTTGTACATAAGGGCTGTATTTGCTCGAACATGTTAGAGAAACTTTTCATTTTTCATCACATCTATTTGTGAGATCCGCTCTGGAAGTGGGAACTGGCCGGGGCGGGTAATTTGCCGGATGCTTTGCAGGATGCCCTAACCTCTCAGCCAGAACGAAGATTGGCTGTCCCGCGGCCGTGTCAAACTTGTCACACACACAATGGGACAGGTGAGACACGTGTGGTGAAGTGCACTCCTACCCCGTTCAGTTAGACGCAAAGCCAGCCAAAAAACTCCATAGCATTTTAGGTCACGTTGAGTTAACATTGAATTAGAGATTGCTAAAATGTTGTATACGGCCGGTGAGCAGTTGTCCTGCCAAATTGTCAAATGGGCTTTGGGGGGTTTGAGGGTTTGGAATGACCTTTAACACGTTCCACCTTGATTAGTTGTGTTGTCTCTACTCAAGGGTTGTTCAAAGACCGGCTGGTTCACACAGTCCAATCCATGCCTTTGAAGGACCAAAGGTCCGAAACCCTCGCACCGTGTGACTGTTCCGTTATTTGTTGCTCTTTACCCAATAATGCCTACAAGCCTTAAACCCTCTTTGGGAGTCAGGTCCGAGCGTCATCGCATGTGGCAGGTGCCTTCTTCCGGGGACCATCCTATTCTTGGGGTTCCCAGCTTGGAGGTTCCCATCGTTTTCCCCAAATGTGATCTACAACCCCAGAGACCAGCTTGCCCATCTCCCTGAGCATTTCCGGGTCATTCCAAGAGGTTTCACTAGAAAGGCTACTGTACGGGGCCCCTTCATTTGTTGTTTTCAGAGCTTTGAGTTGATGCTATTGGGGTTCAGGGCTAACTTAGAGCGTGGAGAAAATTGGTTGGCCATCCAAGTACTGCAGCTGTTCACAGCAATGAAAGGGGTGGACCCGCATGTCAAACTAGCTCATCCTTTCCGACTGACGCCCGCTACCGCCTTCCTGTATCAGGCTGGCTTCGCCCGCCGGCGCTTGGAGCGACAGGTGGGAGTGGTTCGGTATTCCTGTTGTCTTCCAGGGTTAGGGTCTAGGAAGTTTAGGGCAAGTCATTGCGTTTCTTTTGGCTCTTACATCTTCAACAGAGTAGACATGTTTGAAGGTGCGGATATGGAGACTCAAAACCTTGGGTCCGTGAGGCCTGCCCAATCCTTGCAAAGCCTCTCACAGGCCTCACTTGCCCAGAATCCTATGCACCCCAAGCTCGAAGAAATCTAGCGGCGGCGACCTGCATCACAAACTCTGCCGAAAGACCGAAAGACTGCTTGGTCAAGTTTAGCATTGTACATACTACAATGAGCATGTTGTTTATCGCGGCAACAAACACTTTCCCAATCTTGGCCGGAGCTTTCTTAGTTTGCCCACCACCGTTGCTGTCAGTCCTTCAGGCTATTTAAGGCTTCAGGGCAGCACGTCAAACATCAAGAGGCAATCTCGAAGGTGATTGTCAAAATTGTCTTCGGCTGTTTGGGTGGACAGATCTCCTTATATTGTTGGTTTGCAGCAGCAGCTGCAAAACAGGTATGCGTTGTAACGTTTTTTTGGGGTACCTTTGCCAGAACGCCTGGCAGGGTTGTCTGATTTGCACATGTCTCCGGGCCGAGGCCCCATCGTCACGAAGATGTTTCATCGTTTAGAAACTTCTAACCTCTCAAAGATTTCTCAAAGTGCAGGCCAATAGAGCGAGTTCGAGACTCCGGTGCATGCGTGGGGCCGGGTTAAAGCCTGTCCCTACTTCCTCTGAACCCTAAGGCCTTGATTTACTGGACACATTTGGGAATTCATTATGTATCAAGTACCAGGACGCGTCAGGCAGGCGGGCGGGGGTGGTTCAGAGCAGTTGACTTCAGGGTCCGTAGGACGAAAGCATGCCAGGAGATGTCTCCCGTTGCGACGGAAGGGCAGATGGTGGCTGCTGATTCAGGTGCTCTCAGAGTCTCCAGCGGGTCAGGGGGCCTCCTTGCATTGTAGCGACAAGTTTCATGTTCATTGCTGACAGGGCTTCTACGCCCGTTGAGGTGTTCGGCGTCATAAGGCTTTGAGGATGCCGAATGAAGCCCTAGAAACAGTTTCCTCAAGCCCAAGAAGCTTCTTCAACCTCTCCTTCTCCTTGCGCTATCCCGTAGCATCTAAAGCCCTGATCCCTAGAGTCCCTAGAGCGCACGCCCAAAGAGGCCCCCCAGCTTCCCACATCGAGGTCACCCATGCTGAGTACTTTGGGCATTCTCACTCAGATCATCTTGAAGGAGGAACCCTCGGTTCCTCCTGAGCCCCTTTAAAGCAGAGCTAGCATTGAAGAGCCCCTGAGACCTACCCCGCAAGTGGGAGAAAGCCGTCTCAAACCTGGGCCTTAGAGGGATTAGATGGGATTCGTTGTGCTACGGAGGGTTGCGGGGAGTTTTCTTGAGGTGCAGACCACGGTTTCAGCGACAACTTCTTCGAGACATCGTGCCCGTGCTGTAATCTCAAGATCCGAGAAGCGCTGGGTTTGAGAGAGGCAAGGGGCCCCGAAGCACGTCGACGCACCAAAGTAGAAGACCTCCGAAGTGTGTTCAAGCACTCAGACATTCTCCAAACTGTATTGGGATAGAAGTGGCCTACTACCACACTGTAGCCGACGAGCTGCGCATGACAACATCAACAACTGAACTTAACAACAACCCATGTACCGTACTGCAGCCCATGACGCTGGCCCGCGTTCTAAGCATCCCTATATATACAGCACTCTTAGCTTTCAAACCTGAACCCTGAGCATTAGGCAACTAACCTTAGGCTACACTCATTCAGACCCTCTGAACCGCAAGTCGTCCCACACTCCCGTCTAAGCCACAACCGCAAACCGCGGTTCCGAAACGCCCTAAACCGCCCTAAGCCCCAAACCTCAAATGGCAACACAGGCTCCGCGCTTACGCCGAGCGCCAGCAAGCGCGCCTCTGGCCAGCGCTGCCGGCTGCCTCGAGTGCTCCGCTGCTTGAGAGGCGGGTAGGATTTTGGGGCTTACAGGGTCTTAGGATGTCTTAGGGGTTGAGGCTTGTGGGCAGAAGCTTGAGGGCGCTTTCAGTGCATCTTCCTTGAAGTGTAGGACGCGTATATCGCATCTTCGAATCATGTAGGGAATTTTTGGGAGATCGGAGTTCTTCTTCCGCCATCTCGTCATGTAAGGGTTTAGGAGATTCAGGTGCCCCCCCCTTTTTTGATGCCTTGAATTGCCCGAGTTCCACACTGAGCCCGAAACTTCAGATCCCAGGCTCTCAAACCTGGATCGTAACAAAAGCCATACAAAAGCCTATCAGAAAACCCTCTGAGATCCCTTTTTAAAACTCTATAAAGTTCTGCAGCACATGAGGCGGGCAGGGCTTGCGGGCCGCGGCACCAGCATTGAGCCCAGGCCAGGGAGAGAAGGGAGGTGCGTTGAGGAGTTTTAGGGGGTCGAGGAAGTCGAGGGAGTCGAGGGAGTCGAGGGAGTCGAGGGGGTCTAGGATCTCAAGTGCCAAAACTTGATATGTACTCGGCGCTCTCTGCCAATGACCCGCCTCTGTCTGCACAGCATGTTGTTTTGACAGCGGCACGCAGTCCAGGACGCCCAATCGACCTCCAAAGTGGGGGCAGCTTCATTCGCCGCCAAAGCACTCTGGGCGCCGCGCCAGCTGCATCCTAGACCCCGAACCCTGGAGCGCGTATAAACGAATAGCTGTTCTGTGATTTGCGACGTTTCGGATTGAGGAAGGGTGTTCCCTCAAAAAACCTCGAGAACAGCGCCTTGCAGACGGGTTCTGTTGGGAGGACATTGTGCAACACTACCGGTTGCAGGTACATAGCACGGAAAGGCCCTGAAAGTAGGAAAGCCGCTCCCAGGCCCTGTGGGTGGGATCCGCGGACGGGGCCGGGGTGGGGGGAGGGGGGTGGGGGTTGGAGGTGGCCAGGGTTGTTTAGGGGTTTGTGCCTCGCCGCCGGGCGATCCACAGAAAACCAATGTGTGCAGCGGGTACGTACCTCTACTACGAACAAAGTTGTAGTTGGATCCAATTTCCTTACGGGGCAGGACTAGGGAAAGAAGATTCTCGACTCCCAATCACAGCGCTAGGTGAAGTTGCAAGTTGCTGGGTCCAGAACCATGACGGGCATCCTTACAACCTGCCAGCCACAAAACATTCAGAGCTGTTCAGCATGCAATGCATGCACACTTCAGACCCTAGCTCGGTTTCCCAGTTCGGACACATGCAATCCCTTGTTCTCGGTTCAATGGTCTTTTAAAGGGAGCCTGTGCCTCCCACGGAGGAGAAACGCTCACCACTGGGGTTTCTAGCTGCTAAGCGCTTTAGGCCCCCAATCGGCAACCGCTGCCAACTCGTGCAACTCCAAGGCAGACGCATTGCAGAAGCTCGCTGGCAGGTTCAGGACCACATCGGCCTAGACTGTCTCATCCTACCTCTACTGCGTGCCTCGAAAATAGCCAAGGTTAGGGGTTGTACCCTTGTTTTTCGGGGGGGGGGGGGGGGGGGGGGGGGGAGGTAAGCTCCCTTATTAGGAGCCACAATTAAGCACAGAAGGGCTTTGTCACTTAAGCAGCTTACTTGGGAACGTAGAAGCCGCTGAAGCCTGTGTATTGCAGTATTAGTACAGTATGGGTCCGAAACCCAGCACCAAGCACCAAGATTTCGGGGCTTTCGGGCTTGACGCAATGCGTAGGCTGGTCTTGGCTCTCTGCGAAATCGTGATTAGCTGAGAAACTAAAACTCTCAATTCCAAGCTCCCCTTCAGGAAGAGGATGCCTGTCGCCGCTGGTCACCCCGCTCTGATGAAGAGGCAGCTCTTATGTGGGGCACTTTGCACCTGCCGGTTTCAAAGCTGGGGCTCAGCACGTTGGCTTGACTGAGGTCGGGAGTTTCCGGTGTTGAGAATTAAGGAGATACAGTACCGAACGGTTAGACGCATCCTGAACAAGTCCGCTTTCTTGCTGTGTTCTGAGATTCTTGAACACAGGCACGCCCCTGCACCCTAGAGCCCAACATTGCAGACTCCAAAACCCACAGCTGTGCAAACCCCTAACCCTCCTGTAACAAGCCGAAGCCTGTGCGTTGTGGCCCCAAACTCCCGAGTAACAAATGATGATAGGACTGGGCCGGCCCAGTCCCGAACTTCCGCAGACGGGAGTTGAAGTTCTCCAAGATCCCGAACCTAAGAATTGCCCAACTCAGCAAGGGCCGATATGGCCGATCGCCACCGGCAGGCGACCTGCCAGCGATTGTATTCAGTAGGTGCTTTGGGGCGTAAAGTGTTAGCTTCCAGAGTCTATGGTGTGTTTTCAAGCTATGTTGTCGGGCTCGCCGTTGCAACAGCAACTTGCCGCTTTCTCAAGTCTCGTCCTTGGACATGAGAGGGCCTGTTGAGTTTCTTTGTTCCCATCCCCTCCTCGTAAGCTTAGAGCTCCTCTTTGTTCAGAACTGTGGATTGCGATTACCGGGCTGGTGGAGCAGGTCCTTTGCAGGGCTTCAACCATAAGCTTTGCAGACGTAGAAATCCTGCAGCAGAAGAGATGGCGTTTGGACCCCCCCTCAGCTTTCGAGAAAAACTTGCAAGGCTGGCCGAGAAAGCGGCTGCGAAGCGAAGAGAGTGCCTTGGGCGGAAGCGGCAGTGGCCCACGTGGGTTGAGGATGGTTTCAGGTTTCGCGGCGAAACTCGCGAGTCTCTGACCATGGTAGGCAGGAATGCGCATGCAAAAGGCTTCGGTGTCTGGGGAACGATCTCTAGGCCAGAGCCTGCACCCTACTCCCAGGCAGAGCAACATCAGGGTTCGAGGGGTTCTGACCTCCATCTAAATTCCAGCCCCAAAGCCCAGTTCCAAGGAAGTCCTTCGCGAGACCTTTGGACTCCGGTTGCATGCGCCGCTCGAAGGCCGACGGAAGACAGGGGAGGTCGGTTGCGGAAGCTTAAGCAAAGGCCCCAGAACTCAGCAAAGGCTCTGTTCGGGGATTGAAACCTGTATTTTGGGGGAGCCCAGGACCTGGGGACTTGGGGCTTAGCCCTCTGCTCTACTGCCCTGGAGCATCTGGAGCTTTGCAAGGGGATCCAAGCTCTGCGGCCCTGCAGGACGCCTCCCTCCCGTGTGGCCCCCAGCTTCGAGGGTGCACCGCGGCCTGCAGCTGCCGCGCCGGCCTGTTTGCGTGTTTTTGTTTTCTATTTCGGGGAAGTGAGGGGTAGGGTTTGGGCCGGGTTTAGGCTTTTAAAAGTGGTCTGTGGCTTTCTTGCGGATGTTGAGGCAGTTGGGGATTCGGGATGGCTCACCACCACTACTACAGGAGAAGCCTCTGGGCCCACAGCCTCCCACATAGACCCCAGGATTTGGGGTGAGCCGAGCCCCGAACAATAAACGGGATCAGGGTCCGGGGACCTAAGCCCATTAAGCCCCAAACCTGGACTGCAAGCGCTGGAACCAGCAGGGCGGCGCCTGCGCGGACCTCTTCACGCCACCGCGCCGCATCGCAAAAGCCGGGGCTGCAAGAGTCCTGTTTTGCTTTGGGGGGGGAAGGGGAGGTTTTCGGGAGTTTAGGTTTGACAGGGCTTGGGTGGAGTTTAGGCAAAGCGGGGGTGACCTTAAAACCCACCAAATATGGGGCAGCAGAAGAGGAGCCCGAAACGTTAAGACACGGACAAATAAGCACTATAGAGTGAATCTGAGGAGGTCCTAGGCCCATCCAGATCGCCCTCACACATTTCTGCAGACGTCAAGGAAGCTTCGTTCGATTTTTTCCCCGCTCGGTTTTCGTCTTTGTGTTTTTTTGGGCCAGGGTGGCGTGTAGGGGAGTCTCGGGAGGCCTTTGTGAGGCCCCGGACGGGCCCGCCGCAGAGCTTGCGGAGCTCCCGCCGCGACTTCGGAAGGCCTGGGGAGAAGCCCCCACTTTCTGCGGCATCATTGTGGGGTTCCCCTCAGCCTTTTCAGGAGTCGTTTCAAAGGTCTTGTGGGGATGAAGGAAGGCAGCCTAAGTTGGAAACGCTCAAAACAGGGAAACGCACAACATCACACAACTGGTCCTTGGATTTTGGGCCTGGCTGCTGTTCTCAAAAACATGCCGCTCGTTGCGTTGTTTTGAACCTGCACCATTCCATATCCTGCCATGTTAAAGCCTGAAGGGCCTGAGCTGCAGGCGGGAGGAAGCGAACATCCCGCGCTCGGGCACCATTGTCTTCGAGGGAAACCCGTTTCGGAAGCTTGGCATGGAACTTCCTTCGTTTGAGCCGTCTTGTGGCAGACCAGAGCTAGCATCAGAAGCAAGGTCGCGTCCCAGTCACTCCCTGTTTGCCTGCAGCGAAAACGTTGTGTATGAAAGCGGTTTGCCAAGGGTAGGGTACCCTTATGTTCACGAGGGGGTTTGAGCTAGGGTACTCTTCTGTAAGTTTCTTAGCCGGTTTGGCTGCTCTGTTACGCCTTGAAGATGAAGTTCGGAAAAAACAGTGTCACTTGAGATGACAAGAACTGAACATAAGCGCAAGGGGTATTGTGCTGCAAGGCCATAATTGTAGTTGCAAAGGAGTGTCGATCGCCTGGAAGTGTCTGCACACCCAGCATCCAGCTAGGACACCTGCAGCATCCTGCAGCCCGTTGCAATGAAGCTTTAGCCTTTCAGGTTTGGGGGGTCCGGTCGCCCACCCAAAGCCAAGAGTCCATCCTGCCACTAGGACGGTGCGGCGGCGACTCCTCGATGATTGGGACGAGGCGGATGCACGGCAGTCAGTCATCTTTTGCCCTGAGTGCTATTCTTCTCAACTCGCCCCGAACGCCCCAACCTCTGGTAAGCCCGTTTCGCCGTGCTTCAAGCAGGGTTCTTGACATCATGATTCTGTTTTTTTGGGACGTAGGGCCTCTTGGCCATCGACCCCTGCTCTACATCTCTACGCATGCGCTTGAAGCTTCGGACAGGAGGAGGAAGCCGAAACCGCGCCGAAGATTGAGGAAGTGCCGGATTCACCCGAGGCGCCGGGAGCTTTTGCTGGAGGGGACTGTCAGGATTGAGGCGTTTAGGGCGAAGGGCCCTTGTGCAAGCCTTGAAGCCCGTAGGCTTTGAGCCCTCAACCTACCGCTAGGATGCCCAGTAGGCGTCAGTGCCGGCACGCGTCTTCCCCTGCTTACACTTTTTTTCGTTCTCATTCGTTTCTGAGCGTAGACTGCCTGCCAATGCGCATGCCAACCAAAAGTTGTGGTGTCTCCCTGAAGGCGCATACTGACATGGCCGGGGTTTTGTCTTTTTTCTTTTCCCTTAATCCTGTAGCCTTCGTAGCTTAAAGCACTTGCATGGAGACTTGAAGCTCATGTCGCTGATGCCTGGAGGCGTCGGGGCCCTTGGCAATTGAGTTCCTTCACGCCAGCGGCTAGCAGCAGTGATGTGCGGAGCTGGGAAGAAAGCTTCGCGAGTGGCAGTAAGAGTTCTCTCTCGAGCTTGTTGGCGCAGCACATACGTTTCGAGGGAGCTGCTCATCCGTTGCAGGTGGCTTCGGCAGACAGGATCAAAATCAAGGGGTCCAGGTTGTGTGGAGAAGGACAACGGCGAGGTGCAGCTTCACTTGCGAATATCATCGTGCTACGTGCAACGGGTCGAGGAGAGCAGCGGAGAGCCATCTCGCTGCCCCTAAGATAGACACAATTCGGACACACGTCGTTGTGCCAGCCTCGGCCGCTGTCCCCAACTGCCCCGGGCTAACAAGAAGAGTTCAGAGCCTGAGTCTCAGGGTTTTGGAAGCGGCTTAGGACCTTAGGATCCCAGCCCTCCTACAAACAGTTGCAGGTTTCTGCGACTTAGCAGCGATAGCAGGGATGGTTGCAGTGGCAGAAGCCACGGCCGCCAGGCGGATATGGTCCTCCTCAGGGCTTAGTCACATCTAGTCACATCTAGTCACCGTGTTTCCGGCTGCTCAAGGTTCATGGGGGAACGCCATGCCCTCACCCTACACCTTTCACAAATTCCGTGGGCACGGCAGAGAGGTGGCAGAGGCATGGCCTCTAATGCATGTTGTGCAGTCTGCGAGGATTGGGGCTTCGGAAATTTACAGGGCCCGAAGCAGCCCTTAACCCAAACCTGCCGGCCTACCCCATAGCCATAGCCCCACCCAAAACCCTTACACCTTCCTCCTGAGAGCTTCAGGGGCCCCTAGCCTCCAGTCCGCGACCCGTGGAATTCAGAAAAACAGGGGAGCGCCCAAGCCGGGGATTCGGCCTCAGCTTCAGACTTGCAGGCTAAGTCTTAAGTGGTGTCCATGCCCTCGGTTTTCGGATGTTGGAGGAGTTCAACCGGCATCCTAGCTGGCTTGGCCTGACTCGCTTCCAGACTCAATCAACAGGCGCGGCAAGGTGGTTCTGCTGGAAAAGTGCAGATTTGATTATTTACTTCAGTGGCTCTCAACGATGACCTGCGTTGTGCACTCTAGCAACGGCTGCATGACTGCTCTGTCTTTTTTGCCAGATTTGTTGTGGGCTTGTAGGCTTGTAGGCTTGTAGGCTTGCAGTGTTTCCGTCAGCTGTTCTACATTTGTTGCGATATCTTCCCGGAGACCCTTGGTATCTGAGCTGCAGTTGGGCTGAAGATGCTGAAGTCAGCAGCTCAACATGCAAAGATCCAAAGGGCCTAGTTGGCCTCCAGCCCTAAGTCCTGAACCTTAATGCCCCAAGTGCCAGCACCCAAGAGACTTGGGATTCGGCCGAGGGCACTGAAGTGCTGGAGTGAGGCCAAGGCGCAGGGCGTTGCAATTCAGGGTTTTGGGATGTTCTTCGGAAGTTCTTAGGAAGTTCTGATGAGCCTACAAGACGCTTCGGGGATAGGCGTCCGGTCTCGGCAAGATGGCACTGCCGGAAGCCTCCGCCCCTCTTGCCCCGGGATCGCAGACCCGCCTGCTTTCAAAAAGCAAGCAAACGCAAAGTGCCCCGATTTAGAGGGTCGCACGGCATACCCGAAGGCCCCTAAGACACAGGCTTGCCAAACTGAATGGATAGGACCCAGCCTTACATTATAACAGGTTATGCACTTTCACAGTCGTATCGTGCGAGACCATTCGCCGTGCAGGTTTGTTGTCGAGGTATAGAATAGAATGCATAAGTAATGCATACAACACCGAACCTCCAATGCTGCCGCAGCTGCATCAACCCACAGGCGTGCGATGTGATCTTCACCACTGGTGGCACGGGCTTTGGGCCTCGTGATGTGACGCCAGAGGCGATGGGGTGTAATGCATGTGGGGTTCTGACATCCCACTCGATGCTGCGAAGGCTTCCCCCCCCACGCAACGGTTTGTTTCAATAATAAGCAACCGTTGAAGAGTTTACGAGGCCTTTATCGGTGGCGTTGTCACGACAGCTTGCTGAGACTCGACACACGAGACGGGTGCACAGCACAACACGTGAGATTCCCATCAGGCTGTTACCCAGGCCAGTCCCTTCCCCGGTCGACCTACTGAGAACCTACACTACAAGACCGACCACGAGACCATCCCAAGACTAAAGCCTGATTGAGTGCCCTCGCCGAGACAGGCTACCTCGCGCGCCATCGAGCGGCCAGCGGAGGGCCTTTCCAGAGCCATGGCCAGGGACCCAGCACATTGCCTCGCTTTGTTCCCCTTGCTTTCAAACACGCGAGCGGTATACATAGAACATGTCAAGACAACCTTGGGGAATCTTGGGGTTGCGTCTAGGCTGAGGCCTGGACACTCCCAGCCTCAGGCCCAAACCATAGCTCCAAGTGACCCTTAAAACCTAAAACCCCGTCGAAATCCCCCCATCCCCCCCAAGCTGCACATGAAAGGCTTGGCAGACGTCGCCTCTCGGGCTTCAATTGGGCATGAACCACGCAATTCGCATGGGCACGAGTGCAGCATGGCGGGGTCGTACAGTCGCTCCCAGAGTCTGATTACCGGCAGGGTTTTCGTGATGTGTCGAGAGTTGGTGTCGGATTTGCAGTCGGGTGGAGGAGTCGCTTGTTTTCTTGAGTTGTCGGCCCTTTCAGCGCCCCCAGCGGCCCCACATGTGGCGGACAAAAAAGCAAGCAAGAGAGACAGACAAAGACGAGTGGAATGAAGCCTGGATTGAGGTTAAGGCTGCAGAGCCCGATTTCTTCTGGATTCTGGCCATGTAACATCGAAGGCCGCTAAGCCAACGAGGATTGCGGGGCAAACGAGCGCCAGGTTCCAGGAACCTCGCAGCGTACTCTCCAGAGGCATCTGTGGCATCACCAGCGACAAGGCCCAAGGGGCTAACGGCATCCCCTGTGTTCCCATGTGCTCCACCTAGAGTCCTAGAACCCAAAGAGACCTTGAAGCCCAGACCTAGGAAGAGGGCAAGAAAAGAGAGACAGTTGGCGTCAAAAGAGCAATACACCCATATATAAACCCCAGACTTGGGAGAGGTCCTGGTCATCAACCTCCCGGGACATCCGAACGCGGCCGCTCGCCGTGAACGCACTCGCTGGTTGAGGGTTTACCACGTCTTTGCCTGGATTCAGTTTAGTACACACAGCCCAATCAGGAACAGCCCGTAAGACTTGAAACCCAATGAAACACAACTTTAGAAGTTCGTACTAGTTTTGTTCGAAGTTTTCGGGGTGCACTGGTCGGCTACCAAGCGAGAACACTCGAAAGGCATGCGTATGGTGTGTGCGTGCAGATAAATTCCGCACGCAAATGTATCGATCTGTCCATCTGCCAGACTGTACGTACATTGCTTGTCGCCTTTATGCGCACACATTTCCAAAACCATTTCAGGGCTGCCTCAAGGGTTTGGGCAGCTGGGGCATAGCAGTGGGCTTGAGGCAGAACCCAGGCATGTTTGGGGTTGAAATGTTTCGGGGTGCAAGGTTCAGAGTTCAGTTCTCGCAAGGAGCTGCAGAGAGCCATTCTACTGATTACGACCTCTGTGAGAAGCGTAGCTAAGATACTTATGGGTTTATGCCCTCGATATTCGAGCCTGAATGACGGGTGCTCGGCCTGGGTTGGGTGATTTTCTTTTTGCTGAGGCGGCTGAGGCGGCTTGGAACTAACGCTGACAGAAGTGACAGAAGACTTGCTGAATGCAAGACAAACCTGAAACTCTACTGTAAGACCTTGCCCGAATCGTGGCCTCACGCATCCGTTCTCCATCCTAGGTACGCCAGTGTCTTTCGGTCCTGCTGCCTGTGCTCCCACATGCCGTGCGAATGGCGGCGGGCTTGGAACAAGGTACGGGTTCTTGGGTTACAGTCCCCCCGCCCCTCCGCCCTCCAACCTCGAAATGCGGACCCTATGACTATCATATATGACTACAACAATGGTAAGGCCTTCTTTTCGGGGGGTTGGGGCCTCTGCCTATCAACAGCCTCGTGAAGACATCTCATTTGATATGTCAACATGCTTCTTATGCCGCGATGTACCTCTCTCCCTCTCGCTGAGGTGAGGGCATAGCCTGACGTCGCCAGAGCGCCTGGCAGTCGAAAAATGGACGTTCAGAAATGGCCCCTCAGCAAGGGCATCGCCCACGGGCTGTTGCCCTCCATTGAATCCCTGGGAATAGTTGAATAATTCCTGGGGTTGTTGCGAAGGCACTTCGGAGCTAAATGCATTCCACTGATTTCCCTGCAGGCGCATAAACAGGGCTCCCAAGGGCCACGCAGGTGTGCTGAACGACTGCCCAACGCCAAATCCCTGAGGAACATAGACATAAACGCTGTCGCGCCACTTCCCGACCGCCAGAATTTGGTCCGAGCCAGACAATTATTTAACATCTGCCTAGGTGGCTTTTGACTGGCAAAAGGCCTCAGGATTTTCCTTTTTCCTGGACGATTTTCGTCAAACATGTCCAGCAGCCGCCGCCTCAGCTGGCACACTGTTTCCCCAGCATCCTCCTAGGCCCAAAAGCCCTCAAGCACAAGCCACACGCATGTCATGTCATGCACGCAGCCTCGCTTCCTAGTTCTGCTGCCTCGAAGTTGAATCCTAATTGTCCCAGCAGTGCGGCGTCAAGAAGAAGGGACACTGTCGTTCCTGCGCTGGAGGGGCATGTTATGTGGCGTTTTGAGGCTCAGCCTTCAGACGAAGCCTTACCCTAACCGGCCCTAACCCCGACTCCGAGAAGGTCAGAAAGTCATGGCCGCAGCTGCTCTGTCCGCTGCTGCGATCACGGCAAAGGAGGCAAGATGAGGGTTTTGGGATTTTAGGAGCAGTCTTGGATTCCTAAACCCAAAGCCCAAAGCCTTAAGCCGCCCACCTTCAGAGGGCGGGCGGAACCCTGTAGACTCATAGCCTTTCTCCCACCCCCCCTAAACTCTAGCGGCACAGGCGTTCGTGAGCGCCAGGGCAGGGACCCAGGTCACGGCGCAGGCCTGGGGAGGGCTCGAGGTGCTGGGCTGAATCGACTCCAGAGTCTCTAGAGGGTCGTGCGAGGAACTTGGAGGAGAGCATGTGAGTTTCAGGGTGGCCCTCGATTGCAACTTCTGAAGGGGGCAGGGCACCGGCACTGTGTGGAAAACTCGGTAGGATGAGTAAGGCATGGGGAGCGGCGACGGTTCACCTCCTTCGAGGATGAACCCGAGCATCCGACGTGCCAGGTTGCAGTCCGCAGGATACTAGGGTTGTTTGGGTTCAGAGTTCAACTAGCTTATAGCAAAAGATCATGAGAGCTGTGAAGAGTGGAATAAGAGGGAGCACCAGGCCTTCCCGAAAGCCAGCTGCTTCCCCCAAAAAAACATGAAGGACATGAGCCCATAACGGCCTGAGAGAACTCCTTCACGTCAGCTAGGCCTCTGCTAACAGCAGACTCCGCGGATCCACGGCAGGCCCCGCAGTTTCTGCCCCCGGATTTTCTTTCGGAATCTTTGGGAGGTTTTAGGGGCTCTGGCACCAAGAAGGCGTCGTAGTGGTTTTTGGAGGGTTTGAGGGTTGCCGTCCGGGGGCTGTGTTGCCTTCCGAGGCCGGGAGAGGCAACTTAACTTGATTTTGGCTCAGAAGGGTGTTTGGATGCTTGGTTGGCAGTTCCCAGCTGAGGGTTGTTAGTAGGACTCATGGCCTGCTCCCATTGTGGTAGGTCCTTCCTCCCCCCCAAAACGTCCCAAAACGCCATCATGAGCATGAACCCTGCGACCCCCTCCAAATCCCTTGGTGCCAGCAACCTCAAGCTCCGCGTCAACGCTGCCTCTCGCGGCCGCGGGGGTCGTAGCAGCCGCCGGCCTGCTCAGACCACAGGTGCAGCGGGGCATGCCGAGGGTTTTTGGGCTTATGGGTATAGGGTTGAGCATTGGGGGTCCAAGGCCAACTCAAGATGTAAGTATTGAACAAGCTGCACTCGAACAAGCATTGCCATGATATTCTCGATGATGCATAGTACACTCAAGATTCCAAGACTTATACATATGTATATATATATGTACATCCATTACACACATATATGTATATATATGTCTGGTGGTATGATACACATCAACTCCTCTACGTAGTGTAAGAGCCTGAGCAAATCTCGTGCCATAAGATTTATTCTTGTGGCTCAGGCAATGATCTTGCTAGAAGGGGGCTGCGGTTAATGGGGGAGGTGCGTGAATGTTTTGTTTTTTGTGGGTTTCAGGCTTCATTCATACACTCCAAAGCATCGTTGGGGCTGTAAGGATTGGCACGTGGACAGAGCTTTAGCAGCACGTTTTCAGCTTAGGATGTGTGATTCAACATGAGCGGTTTCATGAGAAACCGATGAAGTTGAAAACTCTGAGGGCTTTTTCGACGCCGAACTCCAAAGTTTCAGAATCGAAAGCCGTGGCCTGTGTTGCGGCCGCAGGCTGGCACTTCTAAGAACACGTCAGTCCGTCTGCATGCCTTCGAGCGGCCTGGCCTTGATGAAGGAGAGATGCTTTCCGTTGTCAAGGCTGCTGAGGGATGCAGGGTATAGAGTCCAGCTTGGCTTGATGCGCAGTCGTGATGAGCATGGGCACAGTGGATGACGACAATTAGGATGATGATGTTGATGACCATGTTGATGGTGATTGTGTGGCCGTGGTGGCGATGAGGATGATGGTGATGGTGATGGTAATGGTGATTGTGGTGATGATAATGATGATGATGATGCGTAGCTCGGTATAATATGAGGGGCACCTGGAACGTTGCATGAGAGTAGCAGCAAAAGTTTCCGTAAACACCACCGCCCGGATTGGTACAGGCCTTCTTGTAACCCGAAAGCACAGCCCAGGAACGAGCTCGGTGTTCAGGATCCCGTCGGATTTTGGGATCCCGCCGGTTTTACGGCCGACGGAAGCGTGGAGGACTTCAAGCGCCGCCGCCAGACTGAGATCAAGCACGGCCGCATCGCAATGCTCGCGGCAATGGGATACATTACCCCTGAGCAACTTAGTTGCATGAAGTCGATGCTCATTCGCCAAGTGCTTGTTTGCTCACGGGTGAGCTGTTTCAATTTCTACATGTGTTACATCGTGTAGTCATTGTGTAGTTGACCAAGGATCACTGGCAAGTTCCCAGGTTATCTGTCGCCATCAGCAGGCTTGAAATTCGCCGATGTCCCCAATGGCTTGGCCGCAATTTCCAAGGTTCCTGCCGCAGGTTGGGGTCAGATCCTTGCCTACATGGCCTTCTGCGAGGTTTCCCAGGACCAGTCTGCCGGCACGGCGGCTGCCGCAGGCGACTTCGGCTTCAAGGTCTTGACCTCCAGCGACCCGGCTGAGAAGACTAAGAAGCTCTCGGCAGAGCTTGCGAACGGCAGACTTGCGATGATGGCCATCATCGGCATGTTCTTTCAGGTGGGGTTATCACATGCGTGTGCCGTTGTGATGACTTCGTGACTTCATGTGAGTTGTTGAAAGAAGAGTGCAAGTCAACAATTGAGTACAGCATGTGTGTCTTGTAAATGTGATGTTTGTGTCATAGGACGGCTTGACCGGAAGCGCCTGGGGTGACTGGGCCAACTACACCGCCTCTCCGCTCCGCGCTTTCGAAAGTGAGCTCGGTGTGCAAGCGCCGGTTGGTTTCTGGGATCCGGCAGGGTTCACCAAGGACGGCGACGCGGAGAACTTTGCTCGCCGCCGTCAGACGGAACTGAAGCATGGACGGATCGCGATGCTGGCCACGATGGGCTACATCACACCCGAATTCAGCAAGTGGCCAGGTTACCTGTCACCAACGTTGGGCATCAAGTTTGCCGATGTCCCAACTGGCCTTGCGGCCATTTCCAAGGTTCCCATTGCAGGCTGGACGCAGATGATTCTGTGGGGCGCTTACTGCGAAACTTCCCAGGACCAGTCGCCAGGCACGCCAGGTGCTGCCGGTGATTTCGGATGGAAAGTCCTCACTTCCGACGATGCGGAAAAGAAGAAAGCGAAGCTCGCAGCAGAGTTGGCCAACGGCAGACTCGCGATGATGGCCATCATCGGTATGTTCTTTCAGGTGGGACTGCACGCCCTGCACGCGTGAGTGGCATGATGCCAGAGAGAACTTCTTGTGAGTTGTAGGGGCATCTGTATGTCATGTTCTGATTAGCAATGCAGGACGGTTTGACCGGCAGTGCTTGGGGTGACTGGGCCAACTACACTGCCTCGCCACTGCGAGCCTTCGAGAACGAGCTCGGTGTTCAGGATCCCGTCGGATTTTGGGACCCGGCTGGCTTCACCGCCGACGGAAGCGTGGAGGACTTCAAGCGCCGCCGCCAGACTGAGATCAAGCACGGCCGCATCGCAATGCTCGCGGCAATGGGATACATTACCCCTGAGCAACTTAGTTGCATGAAGTCGATGCTCATTCGCCAAGTGCTTGTTTGCTCACGGGTGAGCTGTTTCAATTTCTACATGTGTTACATCGTGTAGTCATTGTGTAGTTGACCAAGGATCACTGGCAAGTTCCCAGGTTATCTGTCGCCATCAGCAGGCTTGAAATTCGCCGATGTCCCCAATGGCTTGGCCGCAATTTCCAAGGTTCCTGCCGCAGGTTGGGGTCAGATCCTTGCCTACATGGCCTTCTGCGAGGTTTCCCAGGACCAGTCTGCCGGCACGGCGGCTGCCGCAGGCGACTTCGGCTTCAAGGTCTTGACCTCCAGCGACCCGGCTGAGAAGACTAAGAAGCTCTCGGCAGAGCTTGCGAACGGCAGACTTGCGATGATGGCCATCATCGGCATGTTCTTTCAGGTGGGGTTATCACATGCGTGTGCCGTTGTGATGACTTCGTGACTTCATGTGAGTTGTTGAAAGAAGAGTGCAAGTCAACAATTGAGTACAGCATGTGTGTCTTGTAAATGTGATGTTTGTGTCATAGGACGGCTTGACCGGAAGCGCCTGGGGTGACTGGGCCAACTACACCGCCTCTCCGCTCCGCGCTTTCGAAAGTGAGCTCGGTGTGCAAGCGCCGGTTGGTTTCTGGGATCCGGCAGGGTTCACCAAGGACGGCGACGCGGAGAACTTTGCTCGCCGCCGTCAGACGGAACTGAAGCATGGACGGATCGCGATGCTGGCCACGATGGGCTACATCACACCCGAATTCAGCAAGTGGCCAGGTTACCTGTCACCAACGTTGGGCATCAAGTTTGCCGATGTCCCAACTGGCCTTGCGGCCATTTCCAAGGTTCCCATTGCAGGCTGGACGCAGATGATTCTGTGGGGCGCTTACTGCGAAACTTCCCAGGACCAGTCGCCAGGCACGCCAGGTGCTGCCGGTGATTTCGGATGGAAAGTCCTCACTTCCGACGATGCGGAAAAGAAGAAAGCGAAGCTCGCAGCAGAGTTGGCCAACGGCAGACTCGCGATGATGGCCATCATCGGTATGTTCTTTCAGGTGGGACTGCACGCCCTGCACACGTGAGTGGCATGATGCCAGAGAGAACTTCTTGTGAGTTGTAGGGGCATCTGTATGTCATGTTCTGATTAGCAATGCAGGACGGTTTGACCGGCAGTGCTTGGGGTGACTGGGCCAACTACACTGCCTCTCCGCTCCGAGCGTTCGAGAACGAGCTTGGCGTTCAGGATCCCGTCGGATTTTGGGACCCGGCTGGCTTCACCGCCGATGGCAGCGTGGAGGACTTCAAGCGCCGCCGCCAGACCGAGATCAAGCATGGCCGCATTGCAGCTCGGATGTGTTTGATTATATGGAGGCTAGACAACATGTAGAATGCAGAGCCATCTACCCTCTACCATTTTGCTGACCTGTTTGTTCTGGTCGTAGGCCGGTCACTCAAGTAACTCCAAGGCCATGCTGGCGGCAATGGGCTACATCACCCCGGAGCAACTCACTTGAAGATCTTGAAGAGGGGCAGTGATGGGCACATGAGAAAGTTGGTAGTTTGTGTGTGTGTGTGTGTGTGTGTGTGTGTGTTTGTTTGGCTTGTGCTGTTTGTGTGACCTGGATATGAGTTAATGGCATTCGTCTCGACATTTTTTGGTGGCGTTCTTGTTTGCGTTTTTTGTGTGCAACCTTTGTCATGCTGCTACCAGTTGACGTGCTTTTTGCATGGTTGTGTGCATGGCTTGCAATCGGTCGATATGCTGAGGATCACTGGCAAGTTCCCTGGATACTTGAGCCCATCGGCCGGCTTGAAGTTCGCGGATGTGCCAAACGGCCTTGCGGCGATCTCCAAAGTTCCCGCCGCAGGTTGGGGTCAGATCCTTGCCTACATGGCCTTCTGCGAGGTCTCCCAGGACCAGTCTGCTGGCACGGCGGCTGCCGCAGGCGACTTCGGCTTCAAGGTCTTGACCTCCAGCGACCCGGCTGAGAAGACTAAGAAGCTCTCGGCGGAGCTTGCGAACGGCAGACTTGCGATGATGGCCATCATCGGCATGTTCTTTCAGGTGGGGTTATCACATGCGTGTGCCGTTGTGATGACTTCGTGATTCATGCGAGTTGTTGAAAGAGGATTGCAAGTTAACACTTGAGTACAGCATGTGTTTCTCGTAAATGTGATGTTTGTGTCATAGGACGGCCTGACCGGAAGCGCCTGGGGTGACTGGGCCAACTACACTGCCTCTCCGCTCCGAGCGTTCGAGAACGAGCTTGGCGTTCAGGATCCCGTCGGATTTTGGGACCCGGCTGGCTTCACCGCCGATGGCAGCGTGGAGGACTTCAAGCGCCGCCGCCAGACCGAGATCAAGCATGGCCGCATTGCAGCTCGGATGTGTTTGATTATGGAGGCTAGACAACATGTAGAATGCAGAGCCATCTACCCTCTACCATTGTGCTGACCTGTTTGTTCTGGTCGTAGGCCGGTCACTCAAGTAACTCCAAGGCCATGCTGGCGGCAATGGGCTACATCACCCCGGAGCAACTCACTTGAAGATCTTTAAGAGGGGCAGTGATGGGCACATGAGAAAGTTGGTAGTTTGTGTGTGTGTGTGTGTGTGTGTTTGTTTGGCTTGTGCTGTTTGTGTGACCTGGATATGAGTTAATGGCATTCGTTTCGACATTTTTTGGTGGCGTTCTTGTTTGCGTTTTTTGTGTGCAACCTTTCTACCAGTTGAAGTGCTTTTTGCATGGTTGTGTGCATGGCTTGCAATCGGTCGATATGCTGAGGATCACTGGCAAGTTCCCTGGATACTTGAGCCCATCAGCCGGCTTGAAGTTCGCGGATGTGCCAAACGGCCTTGCGGCGATCTCCAAAGTTCCCGCCGCAGGTTGGGGTCAGATCCTTGCCTACATGGCCTTCTGCGAGGTCTCCCAGGACCAGTCTGCCGGCACGGCGGCTGCCGCAGGCGACTTCGGCTTCAAGGTCTTGACCTCCAGCGACCCGGCTGAGAAGACTAAGAAGCTCTCGGCGGAGCTTGCGAACGGCAGACTTGCGATGATGGCCATCATCGGCATGTTCTTTCAGGTGGGGTTATCACATGCGTGTGCCGTTGTGATGACTTCGTGATTCATGTGAGTTGTTGAAAGAGGATTGCAAGTTAACACTTGAGTACAGCATGTGTTTCTCGTAAATGTGATGTTTGTGTCATAGGACGGCCTGACCGGAAGCGCCTGGGGTGACTGGGCCAACTACACTGCCTCTCCGCTCCGAGCGTTCGAGAACGAGCTTGGCGTTCAGGATCCCGTCGGATTTTGGGACCCGGCTGGCTTCACCGCCGATGGCAGCGTGGAGGACTTCAAGCGCCGCCGCCAGACCGAGATCAAGCATGGCCGCATTGCAGCTCGGATGTGTTTGATTATGGAGGCTAGACAACATGTAGAATGCAGAGCCATCTACCCTCTACCATTGTGCTGACCTGTTTGTTCTGGTCGTAGGCCGGTCACTCAAGTAACTCCAAGGCCATGCTGGCGGCAATGGGCTACATCACCCCGGAGCAACTCACTTGAAGATCTTTAAGAGGGGCAGTGATGGGCACATGAGAAAGTTGGTAGTTTGTGTGTGTGTGTGTGTGTGTGTTTGTTTGGCTTGTGCTGTTTGTGTGACCTGGATATGAGTTAATGGCATTCGTCTCGACATTTTTTGGTGGCGTTCTTGTTTGCGTTTTTTGTGTGCAACCTTTGTCATGCTGCTACCAGTTGACGTGCTTTTTGCATGGTTGTGTGCATGGCGTGCAATCAGTCGATGATATGCTGAGGATCACTGGCAAGTTCCCTGGATACTTGAGCCCATCGGCCGGCTTGAAGTTCGCGGATGTGCCAAACGGCCTTGCGGCGATCTCCAAAGTTCCCGCCGCAGGTTGGGGTCAGATCCTTGCCTACATGGCCTTCTGCGAGGTCTCCCAGGACCAGTCTGCTGGCACGGCGGCTGCCGCAGGCGACTTCGGCTTCAAGGTCTTGACCTCCAGCGACCCGGCTGAGAAGACTAAGAAGCTCTCGGCGGAGCTTGCGAACGGAAGACTTGCGATGATGGCCATCATCGGCATGTTCTTTCAGGCGGGGGATTATGACATG